>JAKWIX010000327.1:25785555-26130066 GCA_027704785.1 Solanum chmielewskii
TTTGTATATTATTTTGGCAGACAAATATCATGTGAAAGAATGGGAGAGATTGAGCGTGAGAGTTGAGAGATAGACGTGAGAGAGAGTTGGAGTTATGGAGGTTTAGGAGTCTAGTTTTAGGACTTAGTCAATAGGGTTTTATTTATTTAATAAAAATATGATTTTTATTTTATTTTGAATCAGATAATGAATAATAATCATTAATTAATTATATTAATCAGTAGCTTAAATAAAAATCACATTAATTCATTGCTTCCACCTAGGTTTGAACCCGGGTGAAGCAAGACTTCAGTTCAAGAAGTCAATTTCGGCTATCTCTCTCCAAATTTCCCCTTCACGTTATTAATTAAATAATTAATTACTTATTTAGGTTTATTATAATAATACCCTTAGCCTGGAAAAAGACCTTTTTATGCCAAGACCCTTCAAATATTTTCTCTTTTTAAGTCCGGTAAAGACTCCTTCGAGTAAATCTTCGTATTCGAGAGCCCTACATGGTTGGATACAACCTTTCCTAGCTCAACAAACTCCCCAAGTAGGTTGTCTTGGATGTAGCAAGGGTTTCCGAAGTATGGTTCTACGTGCATCAATCCGTGTGAACCCTGGTCTAATCATAGGCATTCTTGACACATTAAGTATCACATAGTATATCAATTTTTAGGGTTGTTACATTATCCCCCTCTTAGGAAAATTCTTCCCCGAATGACATTACCACTATTTAGCGTAAGTCTAGTCAGATCATAACATAACTACTCTGAACAGCCAAGTAATAGAAATAAAATATGGAGAGATAAGGAAACTTAGACTTAAGAGTAGGAAGTCTAACCTCAAGAGTTTAAAAGATGAGGGTAACAGGATCTCATGTCGACCTCAACCTCCAACGTAGCACCCTTAACAAGATGATTTCTCCACAATACCTTCACTCTGGAAATCTCCTTGTTCCTCAGCCGCTTGAACTGTCTGCCTAAGATCTCAACAGGTACCTCCTCTTAGGACAAGTTTTCATCGACCCCCAAACCTTCCAAAGGTATAATTGATGTTGGATCACCTAGGCACTTCTTTAACATGGATACATGAAAGACTAGATGTACAGAAGCTAGCTTCACAGGCAATGCCAACTCATATGCCACCTCACCAACACGTTGTAAGATCTCATAAGGGCCAACATACCACGGACTCAACTTTCCTTTCCTGCCAAACCTCATCACCCCCTTCATAGGTGATATCTTCCGATAGATCTGTTCACCAACATCAAACTCTAAGGGTCATTTTTTGTTATCTGCATATGACTTCTGTCGACTGTAAGCAGTAGTCAACCTGTCCCTAATCAGTTTGACCTTCTCTAAGGCCTCATGAATGATGTCTGGACCCAAAACGGATGACTTTCCAACCTCGAAGCACCCAACTGGAGATCTACACCTCCTACCATACAGTGCCGCAAACGGTGCCATCCCAATGCTGGAGTGATAGACGAGAACTCTATCAAAGGAAAATGGTCATCCCAGCTACCCCTAAATTCAATCACACAGGCTCTCAACATGTCCTCCAATGTCTGAATGGTGCGCTTTACCTGCCCATCAATTTGAGGATTAAAGGCAGTACTAAGCTTTGCCTGCGTGCCCAAGCTTTTCTAGAAAGATCTCCAGAAATGTGAAGTAAACTGAGCTCCTCAATCTGAAATGATAGACAGAGGAATCCCATGCCATCTCACAATCTCATCTATGTAGAGTATCTCATATTCCTCGGCTCTGTAAGTTGACTTCACAGGGATAATCTGGGAAGAATTAGTCAATCTGTCAACAATAACCCATATGGAGTCATCCTGTCTCCTAGTCCTCGGAAGACCAACCATGAAGTCCATATTAATGGCCTCCCACTTCCAAGTTGGAACCTCAATAATCTGAGTAAGACCGCCAGGCTTAAGATATTCTGCCTTAACCTACTGACAATTAGGACACTTGGCCACATATTCTGCAATGTCTTTCTTCATGCCATTCCACCAATAACTCTGCTTAAGATCATGATACATCTTGGTGGAACCTGGACGTAGGGAATATCTAGAATGATGGGCCTCTGCAATAATCCTGGTTCGTAAATCATCCACATCTGGTACACACATCATGTCTTGATACCTAAGTATGTCATTATCTCCCAAAGCGAAAGACTCATTCATCTTTATCAACACTGAGTCCTTCAGCTCCATCAACACAAGATCGAGATGCTGAACCTTCTTGACTTCAACTACCAAGGATGATTCAAAACTAGGATGAACTGAAACACCCCCACTAGTAGAGTCAACCAATCGTAAACCTAGTCTGGCTAGTCTGTGTACATCTTTCGCTAACTCCTTCTTTTCATACTCAATGTGTGTTGTACTTCCCATGCTCATCCTGCTCAAAGCATCGACAACAATGTTAGCCTTACCTCGATGGTAGTGAACATTCATGTCATAATCCATCAACAACTCCAACCATCTCCGCTGACGTAGATTGAACTCCCTCTGTGTGAACACGTACTGGAGACTCTTGTGGTCACATCCACATGAACTCCATACAAGTAGTCCCTCCACAACTTCTGTTCAAACACCACTGCTGCTAACTCCAGGTTATGAGTGGGATAATTCATCTCATGAACATTGAGCTGTCTTGATACATAGGCTATCACCTTACCACCCTTCATAAGAACACAACCCAAGAAAACCCTAGATGCATCACAATAAATAGTGTAATTCTCACCACACTTAGGTAAAGTAAGCACAGGGGCTGAAGTGAGTCTGTCCTTGAGCTCCTCGAAACTCTTCTCACAAGCCTCCGTCCATTCAAACTTGGACTTCTTCTTAGTCAGAGTTGTCAGTGGGGCAACAATGGAAGAAAAACCCTTCACGAACCTGCGGTTGTAACCAGCCAATCCCAAAAAGCTACGGATATATGTGGGAGTAAGAGGTTTTGGCCAGTTCTTAGCTACCTCAGTCTTCCTGGGGTCCACCTCTACACCTTGATTGGACACAACATGACCCATAAGTTCACTGATCTAAGCCAAAATTCACACTTGCTGAATTTGGCATACAACTGATGTTGTCTAAGTACCTGCAAGGTTATAGTCAAATTGTTGTTCATGCTCTTCCTTGGTCCTAGAGTAGATGAGAATGTCATCAATGAATACTATGATGAAAGTGTCAAGGTATTCACGGAAGACCCTGTTCATGAGATACATAAATACAGTAGGTGAATTCATGAGACAAAATGACATAACCAAGAACTCATAATGACCATAATGGATACGAAAGGCTGTCTTTGGGATATCTCCATCCCTAACCCTAAGTTGATGATACCCTGAACGAAGATCAATCATAGAGAACAAACTATACCCTTGGAGCTGATCGAACAAATCATCTATTCTTGGAAGTGGATACTTATTCTTTATAGTGACCTTGTTGAACTACCGATAATCGATACACATTCTAAGGGTCCCATTCTTCTTTTTCACAAACAACACTGGAGCGCCCCAAGGAGATATGCTCAGCTGAATGAAACCCTTATCAGTGAGATATTTTAACTGCAACTTCAACTCTTTGAGTTCAGCTGGAGCCATTCTGTAGGGAGGAATCAAAATTCATTTAGTATCGAAAACTAAGTCGATACCAAAGAAAATCTCTCGTGGAGGAGGGAATCCTGGAAATCATCAAGAAATACATCTAAGAACTCATTCACAACAGGCACTGAGTCTATGGAAGGAATGTCATGATCTAAATCATTAACACTCACAATATGACATAATAACCCCTTGAACATCATTTTATTGGCCTTAAGGTTCAAAATCATGTCATTAGGACGACTCGGGCTGTACCACTCCCTGACTAGTTCCTTTTCATTAGGAAAACAAAATCTCACCACTCTACTACAACAATCCAAACAAGCATAACAACTGTGAAGTCAGTCCATGCCAAAGATAACATCAAGATCATGCATGGGTAACTCAACCAAGTCTGAACACAGTTTTACCACTTACAACTATTTGGCAATCCTTGTGTACTCTATCAATTCTTACATTTTCTCCTAAAGGTGTACTAACGACTATAGGATCATGCAGAACTTTAGGCAATATTTCAAAAGTGAGAGCAAACAAAGGATTTATAAAAGAAAGCGTAGACCCTGGATCAAGTAAATCATAAAAACAAGTTGAGAATACTTGCAGCATACCTGTGACCACATCAGCGGACTTCTCCTGCTCCTCCATGCCCTTTAGGGCATAGAACTTGTTCCTTTTAGGAGGCTCGACTGTTATTGAACCCTGTGGATAAGGCCTAGGATGAGCATTACCTCCAGCCTGATCTCTATTCTGTGGGCAGTCTCTAACCATATGCACACTCTTACCGTAACTGAAACAGGCATTAGCCCCCTGTCTGCACTTTCCACTGTGAGCACGGCCACACTTAGCACAGTTCTTTTTGGGACACTGCACCTCTATGTGTTGTACTCTGCTGGGAATTAGAATTCTCAGAATTCTGCTGCCCCTTCTTGAACCTGGGCTGATCACGGACGCCAAAATTGTTTTTATGGCCTCCATGGCTGGGACTTGCCTTCTCTTGATTCTTTGGCCTCCTAGCATCACGAACACCCCTCTTTTTGCGGCAGTTCTCTACCTGCTTGACATGCACCATCAACCTGGAGAGGTCCATGTTATCATGGAGCATTGCAGACCGACACTCCTCCTCCAGATCTCCGTTGATTCTTGTGAGGAACCTTCTCATCTCATCCATGATGTTAGATACAAGGGATGTAGCATACCTAGGTAATTTTAACAAACTTCAGTACTCATCTCATCCTTGTTGTTAGATACTAACGAAAATATTATACCTGGATAGTTTGTTAAACTTCACCGAATACTCCCTGACTATCATTGATCCATGCATAAGGTTGATAAACTCCTCAACCTTTGCCTCCCTCATCTCCCTGGGAAAGAATCTCCCCAGAAAGGCTATGTTAAAAAGCTACCAAGTGACTGGAACTTCGCTCAAAGCTCGGCTATCCTGCCACATCTTGCACCAAGTCTGTGCAACATCCTTGAGCTGATAGGAAGACAACTCTGCTTTCTCAGTATCAGTGGCCCCCATAGCCACCAAAATCTTATGCAACTCATCCACAAACTCCTGGGGGTCCGCTAAAGTCATAGACCTTTAAAAAATAGGAGGTTTCATCCACGTGAAGTCTCTCAGCCATGCTACGCACTGGTGGGTTCTCCTTCTCAAAATTCTACCGGTTGACCTGGGAAGTCATGACCTGGGCCTGCATAGTGGTGGCCTATGCCATCTGGGCAAGAGATGACCTCTCCTTTGCATCAGTCAACCCTGCTAGGTTAACCAACATAGCCACTCCTTCAGCTGGAGCCTGGGGTGGGACCAGATTGTTCCCAGCAGTTTCTACTCCTCTCCTATGACCAATAGTTCTCCTAGTGTTCATTCTCTGTAAACAACATGTATTGATGTTATACATGCTCATAAAATTAATAAAGTCAAACATTAGAAAAGGCACAATAAGATCAGAAGAAGGGAAATTTTCGTACGCATCATGCAGTCTCTAATCCTGGATAGTGGTGAACTTCACTACCATGACTTAGAAACTACTCAATGTGGTTGATGTGAAGTTATTGTCCTCGGAATTTAACCTAGTGCTCTGATACCAACTTTGTCACAACCGGAGTCTAGACCCCTGACGAGACCGACATCGTTGACCTCTCAGAGGTCGCAGACAAGCCTACATACATCAATCTTACTTCATCTAGATTAATTTTAGCAGAAAATTTGAAACCTTTTGTTTCCTAACATGCTTACTAAATATTCTATTACATGTATAATTGTTCACCATCAACCAACTAACATTAATCTCATCAAATGAAAGAAATAGTTCATAGCTACATTAAATGTGTACTTGCCAAAATAGCTCCAATACAAAGTCTTAAATGAAATGGAAAATGAAACACTAGTTGAACATGCTCCACTATCTAAAGCCTACATCTAAGCTATATAATAACAGTAGACAACCTCGAAAGCATGAGGGCCTACCAAGTCTGGATGAAAGCTCCACGTTCGGATAGCTGCAACGCCAACCTGTAAGCTCTAGCGTCCACCTGTGCCTCCACCTAAAACTATGGAGTCGTATGGAATCAATACACACTTGTACTAAGTATGAGTATATGCAAGAACACACCAAGGACATGCATAAGAAAGGATAGCTCTTTCCTAACAACATGATTATGGAAAGTCGAGTCAGTGGACTTGCCAAATTAAGATTAGGAAAGTTAGTGAAGTTTCAAAAATTTTATTAGGAAAGTCAGTGATCTTTCAAAATTTGGATTAGGAAAGTCATTCCATGAGAGTAACATGCATCATCATACTTATCATATTTAACACAGCACATAACATCTTACACATAGCACATATCATAAAGCATATAGTACATAACATATTTTATAATACTCATTTATATGCCATGATACCTTTGAATCATGGACTTGACATTAAGACTTTCCAAAATGAGGGCTCAACATATGGGACCTGAGCTAGGGAGTCTTCATTAGAAAACACAGAGTGTGCTTCATTCATTCATACGTACTTCATTTTTCATTCTTTCATATACTAGTGCAATCACCAGTCATACCTGGGATGTAGTTTAAGACTCTCATTGTGTTTGTTGTGCAATGACCAAGAATAACCTAGTGTGATTACTTTGAGTCTAGCTCACCTCTTGATTATGCTATCCTTACACCTTTGGTATCGTTCATTTTATTATGTGCATCATTTGAGGCTGACCTCATTCATTCTTTGGGAACTTTCACTTTAACCGACATAGATCATGTGAGCATCATGAATCCCCCACACCGAAAAGAGGTAGAATCAATGGCCAAAGTGACCTAAAACATGCTAGTGTACATGGGAATTTAATCCCGCCAGATCCCTATATTGGCAGTATAGGTTCGATGACTAGGAGATATAAGGATACACATACCCGGCATGCCAGACGGTCTCATCTCATTAGAGTTGCGTGAACCTCCGCCCTTCCCTAAAGAAGGCATCACCGCTCATAGCTAGTCTATCGGTGCTCAGTATAAATTTCCATTACTTTGAACTCATACATCAAGGAAGCTGACTTCTAGTATGAGGACATCATAGCTCAATAGATGATTTCTCATCTCATCATTACTATTAAGTGTGTTAATCTCAATACTTTCATTAGAATGTTCATAGAAACCGGTCTCTTCATTAACTTTACACTATCATAGGTGAGTACGTTTTAGTAACATTTGTTCAGGCTAATTTGAGATTGCTCTCATCTTTTACATTAGCCTCATATCATGTTGTCACCACATTCATTAATATTCACAATTTTCTCTTCATAATTACTCACCCCTTTTCATGTGGATGTTCATTTCATAATATGCCAATGCACTGGGCCATTTAGTGTGTTTCACACTCTTACTTAACCTTTCTAGGGTTTCCATCACTTCATTGTTCATTTCATTGTTCGTTTCGTCATATGCCAATGCACTTGGACATTTACTGTATCTTACACTCGTACTTAACCCTTCTAGGGTTTCATCATTTCATTACATACCTCTTAGGTTCACTTATATTTAATTGTATGCTAGACTTATGGATCTATACATACAAGCCATGAGGCTTCATTCATAGTTTATTAAGTGACTCATATTTTCCTAAGATTATGTAGTACAAGACTTACGTATCTTGTATGTATGCCAAGATCTAGATTTTGATCTATTAGGTGTCATTATTCTTGAACATTTAATTCACATATGATTTATCTATCAAAACAAAAATTTGGGCAAGGGAACCCACGTTCAAACCCCTTGGACAATAGTTACATTTTTCCTTGACTTTATTTTTAGTCTTCATGACATTGGGACCCTAGATCGAGCCCTAACATAGACATTCTATCTTTATTTTTCTCCTTGGGTTTTTCTCATATTTGGCCGAAGGGTTGTGGGATCGAACCCCCACAACCCCTTTTTATTTTTTATTTAAAATTTGTATTGTCCAATTCGCCTAGACCAAGATGTTGTGGGATCAAACCCCTACAACCTCCTTTTATTTTATTCATTATTTCGCTGAAAATTGGGAGGTTGTGGGTTTGAACCCCCACAACCTCCTTATTTTATTTTTTAATTTCGCTAGGGCTGTGAGGTTGTTGTTTCGAACCCCCATAGCCTCCTTATTTTATTTTTAATTAAAATTGGCTAAGCTAGGCGTTTGGCATTGAGGTGGTGGGATGGAGCACAACCTCACTTTATTTTCTAATTTATTTCTCCCTTCTCCTTTCCATCCTTGAGATCGTGGGTTCGATTCCCACGCCTCCCATTTTATTTGTTTAAGATTTTTTTTCATTTTCCTTATTCGCTTGTACACCCCATTTCGAATCCCCTTGCCTCATTTCTTTCTTTCTTGCGAGATTAAGGTTCCATACGGGTGAGTCACAGGTTCGAATCCTGGTGGCCTCACCTCTTTAAATTAATATAATTTTCCCGATTTCCCTTCTATATTTTAGCCAACTTATATTTTTGTGTGTACACTTAATCATTTTCTTAACTTCTTTTCATCAATATTTCCACTTGAAAACTTGGGAAGATTCATGGATCGTTTACCACTTTTTCTTGGGTGTATTTCATGGATTCATTTAGCTAAATTATTGGCGCTCAAATCAGCCCCACTTCCATTTTATGAACATCATGATTTACATAGGTTTATGTATGTAAAATGACAACCAAAACAATATTAAACTTGATGTGTTACCTTGACCTCATTCACAGTGACCTTGACAGTGGCATTTTTGCACATACACACACTTGCACAAACTTTTGAGTAAATGGTTGCATTTCATACGATTTCAAGTATACAAACACAATTATCATAATTACCAAAACATCACATACAACTAAATCTACCATAAATCATACCCAACCTACGATTCATTGGGAGCTAGTGATAGAGTCATGCAAAAGGGGAAACAATCCTATTTTTCGAATGACTAATACGAACCTTAAGGGGTATCTTTGGAAAGGAACCAAGAGAGAATAAAACCCATACCTTATTTTGACGTTCAAAACTTGAAGTTTCTTCCCAAAAACTCCACTCAATATCACGTCTAAGCCTCCTCAATAATAACTCCACTCGAATGACAACCTCCCTTAGCCTAGTGGGCGATTAATATTTGTTTTCTTGTGATTTCGTGTGAGTTCTTTAAGTGTGAAAAACTTGGTTTATTTTTATGATTTTGTATATTATTTTGGCAGAAAAATATCGTGTGAAAGAATAGGAGAGATTTAGCATGAGAGTTGAGAGATAGACGTGAGAGAGAGTTTGAGTTATAGGAGGTTTAGGAGTCTAGTTTTAGGACTTAGTCAATAGGGTTTTATTTATTTTATAAAAATCTGATTTTATTTTATTTTAAATCAGATAATGAATAATAATCATTAATTAATTATATTAGTTCAATAGCTTAAATAAAAATCACATTAATTCATTGTTTCAACCTAGGTTCGAACCCGGGTGAAGCAAGACTTCACTTCAAGAGCTCAATTTCGGCTATCTCTCCCCAAATTGCCCCTACACCTTATTAATTAAATAATTAATTACATATTTAGGCCTGGAAAAATACCATTTTACCGCTAGACCCTCCAAACCTAAGATTTCCTCTTTTTAAGTCCGGTTAAGACTCCTTCGAGTAAATCTTCATATTCGAGAGCCCTACATAGTTGGACCCAACCTTTCCTAGATCAACTAACTCCCAAGTTAGTTGGCTTGGATGTATAAAGGGTTTCCGAAGCCTGTTTGTATGCTCATCAATCCGTGTGAACCCTGGTCTAATCATAAGCATTCTTGACACATTAAGTATCACATAGTATATCCATTTTTAGGGTTGTTACATCCTCTCCCTTAATTCCAAGAGAAAGAAACTATCAAGGAAAGCTTTCTTGAAAGCCTGCCAAGTAATCCGTCCTACTCTAACCGGTCTCTAATCTTTTCATTCCTCATACCATAATTGAGCCACATCATTGACTTTGTAGGCGACTAGTTTCGCCTTTTCTTGAGAAAACACCCCAATAGAATCTAGAACTTTGAACACTTCATCAATGAACACTTTGGGTCCTCCTCCACATTGGAACTAAAGAAAGTACGCAGATTCTTTCTTGTGAAATCCCTAATCCTTGAAGCGGTAGTTCGAGCATTGTGGTTCACATTCACCCTAGCATCCCTAGAAACTTGGGTAGCAAACACTTGAGTCAAGCTATGAATGGCAGAATTATGTCCACGTTAGACACATCCCCTTCTTCAATAGGAACTTGAGGGTTTTGAGGAGCTTGAGGGGGAACCGCCTCATTCAAATTCTCCTCTCCAGCCCTTCTAGCATAGTTCTTCCTTCTATTCAATGCCTATAAGCACAAAAAAAGGATTATAAGAAATGACTACATAGAGCAATGACTCTTAGGCATGACTAGGGAATAAAAAGAGAGTAAACCTAAGCATCACATTGTCTCTCATTCATAAGTGTGGAACGCTTCACAATTATGTACAACACCCTACATAGACGTGGTCTAGTGAGACATCAATACTAAGACCACTTCAACCTAATGCTCTGATACAAAGTTTGTTACGACCCAAAGTACCCCTGAGGCTTAATTGATACCTCTTACCATTTTTTATAACATATCATAGGTCAAAATGCGGATAAATTTACAAATTTGTATATACACGTAGTGAGGCTTACATAGACCTCTCACATGGGAATCTTACTTACGCTTATCGCTTAGACATCATAAATAATATATAAGAATTTAGTCTAAATCCTTCTCTCATATTAAACCATCTATATAAAGTAAAACATCCGGGCATAGACCTATTGAAATTCATTGTTGCCACTTAGGGATTCTATCAAGAACTTCAACAATAGGAGAGAAAAGAATGTCTTTAGAAAATACAAGTATGACTAAGGTAGAGTAGGTGGTGTCATCCTCGAACTAGAGGACGTACCAAAACTTTGAGAGTATATTCCAAGCCTTCTTGCTTTAGCCTCAAGATACCTCAATGGCTGAACCTACAATGTATGTGAAAAAGGGAAGAAATTTTGGTTAGTATAAAACACATGTACTAATTATGGTCCCTACGCAAAAAAATCATTAATGCATGAGAAAAGGAACAATTTAGTCAAAACCATGCAAAATATATAATAACACAATATACACATATATGGAACATCATAAGTCATCCCAACATATAAGCAACTCAAGCAACACGTGTGCAATGCCAAGAATAAAGCCCCATAACCCTATCCAAAGCTAAGAATCACATTATGTAACCCAGTTCATACATACAACACATTTACATATCATCATTCATGCATCAATACATAATCATAACTTATCAAGATGACCATAATCATAATCATAATCATAAAAGAACACCACTAGGATCATTTCATAGGATCCCACATGTGCAATCTGTAAGAAAAGTTCCATACCCTCCCTCACACTATGTAGCATCCTTTAAGACAACCCTAATAAGAGTTCACATACCTAACTTCTTCATTTACTTTTACATTAGGTAATGAAGTGTAATAACCAACATGAGACCATGTGAGCTACATGGAATGCAGTCTTCTACTCCCACACTCAAAAGAAAGGGTTTACACTTGCCTAAGGTATAACTATTCGTACATAGTTATCTAGGTGGATCCACTAAGCTAGAGTCCTATGTGGGAATATAGTTAAGGGTAAAGGAGATTGATACTAGAAACCTTGACTTGATAGACGTGGAGGTTTCCATCTCATGATACAAAAAATAATGCGAACGGAATTAAGTTTTTGTCGTGCGTCGTGGGGTCAATTCCACTTTTTTTTGAAAATCCGAGTTGAGGGAGTGGACCTCGTGGAGGACCTATTAGCGAGGCAAAATGTTTCCTCCAATTCATGGCTGGTCATAGGCTGCCAAAAGTAGTCTGCTCGCCCAAGTTCGAGTCCTCATCAAGGACCCTTCCGCTGGTCCTTGGAGAGTCATGACAGTACATTTTGAAACTATATACTAGATCTTACCTATTAAAGTCTTTTTAAAAGTTTTTGACTTAGTATGACCCTTCAAACCTTCATCATACATAGTGACATCTACTAGTTCAATTTCACTAGTTTACGGACGTTGAAACCTTTCATTGATATGTTGTCTCTAAGGCTTCTCAAACAAGTTATTTACACTTACTTATATCTAAAATAATCATTATTCAATATATGAGGCTCTAGTAAAGGTCATGGGATTTCATGGTGTGTCAGTCTATGGGGTTCGTAGACCTCTGCACCAGACCATATTCTTGCAGATTTTGGAATTTAGATCCTTCACATGTAAAAACAATTAGGCCATTTATTTTGTATATTCTAGACATTTTTTAGACACAAAGCGTATACTATACGTAGCAAACATGAAAACCAAACATTAGCAACTAACTACTCTGGTACAAGAATTCAAATAAACAAAAGAAAACTACTTGACAGGAATTTTAAACCTATAGTTGGCTATATTTTACACAATGCGTTGCTTCCCAAGTAGAGCTTTATTTAAAGTCCCCGCACAATGCAGGTGTAAGACCCCAAAAGTGACTTATGTTAAATAGATACTAACATATTGGTCATGATGGTTTAAGGTCCTAAATAAGTCAATTATATAGTATTGAGGAGGTGTCTAAGAGTTTAGGTGCATTGAAAGTCAAACGTCAAGGGACGACTAAGACGTTCAACGACTAAGTCACCTATGTGCCTCATATGTGGTTTTATGTTTTTATGTGTGATTGGTGAGGTTTTAAGGTCTTTAAAAGATTTAATATAGCATATATAGGCAGTGTGTCAAGTTGCGTGGAGTTTGGAGGTCAAACGTCCATGGCATTCGAAAGTGTTGCCTTGAAATGACCTTGTGTGTCTAGGCATGTTTTGTCAATTTTTACGTGTTCGTTTTGGGTGAAGTTTATGTGAGAGGTGGTAAACTCATATAATATCATGTTTGGGTTGGAAATATCTGGGAAAACATCCCCAAGGACCAACCAAGGGTTCTTGAGGGAGGACCCAAAGTAGATGCCAAGACTGCCAAAGACAGCCCAAACCAAAGAGGCAGTCGATGCCTAGTAGGTCAATTGACACCCCGTTGGTATGGTATCATCGACAGAGACTTAGTATTGGATATATGAGACCCTATTTGAGTCTCTGATCCCACAACGAAAGGACATGACAGTCTGTTTTTGGTAAAATGGCTCGTCGACTGTCGAATTGTCGATGGGTCTGTGTTATACACAGTTCACTGCCAAGTTGAGGGGTGAACTTGTAATTTCACTCCATTTCCAAATAGAAGTTTTGGAGTTTATGAAGGGGTATTTTGGGTATTTTAAACATGTATATAAGTGTTTAATACTTAGACGATTTCATTCTTCTAAATCAAAACCCCAAATTCCTTAGAATTCTTTCTAGAACTCCGCTTGAGTGAAAACTCAAGGAAGGGCTTAAAGTGATGAATTGAGTGGAGATTCTTCATAAGAGTGAAGAATTAGCTTCATAAAGGTATGTATATCTATCCTCGAAACTCTCTTCATCAAGGAGCCCCAATTCTCAACATGTTTTCTAAAGTTTTCAAGTTGAATTGTCCAATTTCATGATTCTACCATGGGTTATGCATAACTCATTTCTAAACATTGAATAATGATTTATTTGATATTCTATTGATTATTTTCACATAAATACCTATGAACCCATGAATTGGATGAACCCTAGTTTTTGACTAAGTTATGGGTTACTTGATATTGACCTAATGTTGGTGAATTATGGTTAGATTTCTATGGGCTATCTAATGATGTAATACTTGTATTCAATTGATATCTAGGTTGTATTATATTGATTAATTTATGTTGAATTGTCCTAGTTCATTGAATATTAGAGCTTTTATGTTGAATTTATGTTCATGGTCATGGGTAAGCGCCTTATGTTATTGAATTGGATGATTTAGCATCAAGTTGAGGTGTTGAGGATGTTGTGCTGGTAAGCTGTACTATTCCCTTTTATGTTGTTTATATTTCAATTATTTTGTTATTGGTATGTTCCATTTATAGTGGCAGTGTTATGTTCTTTATTTGTAATTGACGTGGCCTTGTCGGCGTTACTTTATGTATTATGATGATCATGGATTTTTCAGCAAACTACTTGAAGTAATGTGGATATTTGTGTAGTTGATTATGTGAAGTATGATCATATCTACCTACATGCTAGTAATGTTAAAGTTTAATGTATATGAGGAGATCATGTTAGACTATGACTATGTGCTTATATGTGTAATCTTATAGTTGATGCATGATAGTTCCTACTTGACTATATGAGTCTATAATGATTATATTGATAATGTTTTAGTAATGTATAGGCTGACATAAAGATTTTAAGGGTCATCCTAATTTCTTTATAGAATGATATGCTATAATGTGATAAGGTGAAAGAATGTAGTGTCTTGTTTGGTGGACTTGTGTCCTTATTTGATATATGTATGAATGTTATGAGATTATTATATGTCTTTAATAGGTAGGCTTAGTTCACCCTTTTCATGTATGAATGAAGGATATGTGAGACGTTAGAGTATGCTAAGAAGGTCATGTACGTGGTAACAATTATGTTATGAATGTTGAAGTCCAGAGTTGTCATGGTACCCTTCATGTAAAGAAATGGTGGACTTAAAATTAATTGGCTGAAAAGACATCATATTAATCAATAGGAAAGTCATAATGAGCTGTCTTAGTCGCCATTGAAAGGTATCCCTAGTGGACCTCTTTGGTAGGGTGAATGTGATTAGGTTATGAACTAGATAAGGAACCTTTTCATGTGATCCTTTAGTGTCAATTACTCTATGAGATCCAAGGCTAGCATCGAGTGATTATGTTATGGGAAGTAGATCTACTTGAGAATGAGACTAGAGTACAATGTGCCTATACTTGAGAATGAGACTAGAGTGCATAAAAGCCCTTCATATTTCTTAACCAACTGCCTACATGGGATGTGTCGTAGTTCTACCCTTGGCAAGTAGAACACCCTCATCTGAGTAGGTTAGAACTCCGAATTCCCTAGATTACCTGTCTAGATATCATTGTCTATGTCAGTTATTGCCTATTCTCATCATGTGGGATACTTACTAGCATTAGAGAAGTTCTATGAAATTGAGGTAGTGGTATGGGAAACTATCTAGACATTAAACAATAGGCTTTGGAGGTTTTTGTTAGAGTCCCCAGGTCTTGTCTAAGACCATTACTCGAATGTCCTTTATGTGATGTATAAGTCTTAATGAACTAATGACTTATGTTATGAAATATATAAATGGAATAAGTACTTATCTAGAGTAGTTAAGGGTTGTCTAGTTAAGGTGTGAAGGGGCATATGAGCGGTCACTTCCTATCTTACCTAAATGAGTCTTAAGAATGACTCTAGTTAGGAAAGACATTTATTATGTGGACATGGTACGAACTTAGGAAGTCTTAAGGAGCAGTTTGGTAGTCTTGAAGAGGTCAATCATGGATGTTATCTTCTTGATCTACTTAAGTAAGTCTTTTGATGGGCTTTGATGAGGAAATGTCATATTGTCTATGTGTTGATATGTTTGATGTCTTGAAGTGTGTATGTGACTTAGTATACGTGTTGTTGAGGTTCATTTAGGTATGCTTAGGGAGGTTTTATGGGAGGTCTCTCTTTGTGTTGCTTAAGTGGGTCTTAGGATAACATTTTGTGAGGAGACTCCATGCAAAGATGTGTTAGAATGGAAAAGGAAGCACTCACTGTACAATGAAATGGGTTCACTGTAAAGTGACTCAAACTTTATGATATTTGTTTAAATGTTATCTTATGTGTTTCTAAGTTGTTAAATGTTCTTCTTACAATTATGATATGATTTTTAAAAGAAAATATGCATATTTTTACTAAACGTCTGTTTTCATGATTTTTATGCATTATACCATACTTAGTACTCGTGGTTGTACTAACCCCATGCTCTTTTCTATCTCTATAGTTGTTGGTAGGTGAAGAGAATTTGGGAAGGAAGCCTTTGACGGTAGCATTGTTCAAGAGAAGTTGAAGTATGTCCTCATTTGACTCGAGGGCATATATGTCTTTTATGTTTTCTTTTGAATTATTGTAATAGACTAAGTATTTCTATATTCCGAAGTACGGGTCGTGTCCCAAGTATTCTTGTGTCTTAAGTTTGATGAGATTGAGACTTAGTATATACTACGACTTTATATGAAAGAGATTTTTATAGACTATGATTTGTTTTGTGAAAAGTTTTAATCCGCACTACTTTCACTATGTTTATGCCATGAATGATACGTATGGGCTTGTACAAGACCTTCGAGAGGTCAAGTACGCCTGTTTTAATCCGAGATTGCCCTAATTTCTAGGCTGTGGTTTTGGAATATGACACCAGGACTCTTGATTACTCAGACTTCATCACGATAATAGGAATTCACCACTTTTTGCACACTCTCCTCATTTCCTTGATAAAGCTTGATCCCTTGTCCATTCACCTTTAACTTGTTCCTTCACTATTCTTATGTTCTACTACTCCTCGCGGGAACACTTTGACTAAAAATTTTCAGGACCAGTTGAACTTGATCTTGCCTAAAAATAAGTGCAATCTATAGGTTAATATAAACACAAGAACTCCAACTACAAAATATCTCTTTTCAATCATTTGATCATGGTACTTCTTTATCTTCTTTTTATAAAAGGCTACACTTTCATAGGACTTTAGGTGGAACTCATCGAGCAGATTCAAGTCATTTACCCTTTGAGTTGATGCAGCGCCCCAATCCAAGTAAAGCTTCTTCATTGCCCGCATGGTTTTATGCTCTAGTTCTACCGGAAAATTGCAAGACTTTACATCTACAACTCGGTATGGGAACATACCTATTGGAGTCTTCCATGCTGTGCGGTAGGCCCATACAACATCATAAAGCTTCCTTGATCAATACATTCTATTGGAATTTACTATATTTTATGGATTTTCCTTATCTCTTTGTTGGATATTTGACTCGACCACTAGTCTATGGATGGTAAGGAGTAGTGAAATTTTAGCAGACATCATATTTGTATAGAAATGTTTGAAACATCCTATTGCAAAAGTGGGAACTTCCATCACTAATAATTGCAATTGGGGTGCAAAATCTAGAGAAGATATTCTTCTTCAAGAATTCAGTGACGCTCTTTCTTCATCGTTGGGTATCTTAATTACTTCCACGCACTTCTATGCATAATTAACCGCAAAAAGATTATATTTCATCCCATATGAACTAACGAATTTCCACATACATCAAATAACTCGATCACCATGATAAGGTTCATGAAAAGCTCTTTCCTTTATGAAATCCCACCCTCTCTTTGGCAACGTTCACAAGACTTGGAAAAATCATGAGAGTCTTGGTGGATGGTTTGCAAATAGTAGCCACACTGCAAAATTTTGTGTGCAGTCCGAACACATCTATGATGCCCACCAACAGGCGATGAATACACGCCTTAACAACCTTCAACATCTCAACATCGGGCATACAATGACAAATAATCCCATCAACACAACTACGATACATGTATGGATCATTCCAAACAAACTTTTGTACATCAAGCATGAACCTCTTCAACTGGTGAGACGGAAAATCCAGAGGTACCACATCGCTTCCCAAATGATTAAAAAAGTCAACAAACCAATAAATGAGGTCATGGGAAGCATCCTATCCCTTTTCATCTAGGAACATATAATTGATCTCACCCTTGCACCAAGCTCGACTAAAGCTTCATCCTCTAATCTATACAAGTGATCAACAACTTGGTTCTCTGTCCACTTTCAGTCTTTCACCACACAATCAAATTCTTGCAACGACAACACCCATCTTATGAGTCATCTTTTTTCATCCTTTTTGTCAATCAAATAACTCAACGCGGAATGGTCCAAGTGCACTCTGACGACAGTTGCAAGAAAATAAGGGTGAAATTTTTTAAATGCAAACACCAAGGCAAGAAACTCTTGCTCTATAAATAGGGTGAAGTATCTTCTCACACATTTTCCCCAATAGCACGCCAAGCGGCATCCTGCTAGACTCGCATATGACTTCAAACGGTTCCCGCCAAATTGGAGAAATATTAATGGGGGAAGAGAGCCGCTTTTTCTTCAACTCATCAAATGATATGAGACAAGCATCATAAAAGTAAAATTTACTCTCATTTTGAAACAGTTTACACAAATGATGTATAATTTTTGGAAACTCTTTTATGAACTTTAGATAGAAACCTGAATGCCCTAGAAAACGTCTAACACTTTATATCTAATATGTAGGTAGAGATTTAATATTAAAAAAACTTTGGCCTTATCAATCTAATGACTTTCTCAAAAATTAGGTGTCCCAACACTATCTGCTCTTTTACCATAAAGTGACATTTCTTTCTATTTAGCAATAAATTTGATTCTTAAGACCTTTTCACTACCTCGTCCAAATTATCCAAGCTTCTATATAAATAGTCACAAAAAACTGATAAATCTTCCATTAACACCTCAATAGTTTCCTCAACCATGTTGGAGAATATCGATAGCATGTAACGCTCGAAAGTTACTCAAGCATTGTATAACCCAAATTGCACGTGTTTAAGCGTGAAGGTCCTATATGGTCAAGTAAAGGTGGTTTTCTCTTTGTCTTACGGAAATATAGATAGTTAAGTGTAGACTGAATACTTATCAAGGAAACTGTATCATCCCTTACTAGCAAGTCTATTAAGCATATGATACATGAAGAGCACAAGAAAATGATCCTTTTCAGTCCGAGCATTTACTTCCGATAATCCATGTAAATAATCAATTTGGTCAACAGTCGCGTCGGCACAAGCTAGTTTCTTTCATTTGGGACTACAATAATCCAACCCTTCTTAGGCACACATTGAACATGGCATACCCAAATACTGTCTATAACAGAATAGACGACTCTAACATCCAACTATTTAATATTCTCCTTATTTGCTACCTCTTGTATAGACGGATTTAATCTTCTATTATCCTCGATACAGGGCTTATGATCCGGCATGAGCTGAATTTTATGAGAACAAATACCGGCGCAAATTTTGATAATATTTGTAATAGTCCACCTAATAGTTTTCTAGAATCTCTTTGGCACTTCTACAAAAAACTTGACTTATCTACCATCAAGATATGCCACAATAATGATTAGAGTGTCTCACCCATACCGAAAAATTCATACCTCAAATGTGATGGTAAAGCCTTAAGTTCAAATTAGGTTCCTCTTCCACAAATGGTCCCGTTGGAAGAGTATCACTATTTTTGATATCCAAGTCCAACTTTTTACGCTTTTACTGATATTTTCACCTATCAATTGCGACCAACAACTCATCATACCCTTTAATGAAATTATCCTCAAAGTTTATTATCAGTGCTACTAATGCCTCAACACATAGTATCTCCTCAATTTTGACCTTCAGAGCACTCTCACTTCTTAAATATATAGGTAATACAGATTGGATCTCACCACTCTGTTTCATAGAACTACAGATATCGAAAGTCGCATGTTTATTGTCAAGTATGAACTTCATCTGCTCTATTTTAATGTCAACCAAAGCATGCGCCGTAGCAAGGAATGGTCTCTCAAGGATAATGGGTACCTTATGGTAAACCTCACAATTAAGGATAACAAAATCAGCCGTAAAAATGAATGAATCCACTTTCACTAGCATGTCATGGAGCACTCCAATAGGCCTCTTCACTATTATATCCGCGATGATTAACCATATCGTAGTTGGTTTCGCATCAGCCAATCTTTACTTCTTGAAAATGGACAATGGTATGAAATTAAATATCACACAGTGCATTAGAAAATTTCAATAACGCAATGGTATAGTAGATAATGAAAGTACCAGGATCTTCCTTTTTGTGGACAATGGATCTTGTAGCAATAGAACTACAATGTTTCAACATATCGTCAGCCTCAAAACTCCAATATCTCTTCTTTGTAATCATATCCTTCATAAACTTTGTAGAACTAGGCATTTGCTCTAGAGCTTCTATCAACTGGACATTGATGGAGAGTTGTTTCAGCATAGAGATGAACTTGCGTTATTTTCTTCTTCCGTGTTCTTTGTTAATCTTTGAGGAAAGGGAGGTGCAGGCCTGGGCAAGGGAATCACTTTCTCTATCACCACATCCTATTTTTTAGTCTCATTCTCATCCTCTTTACTAAATCTAAAACCTCATTATTTTTTCTAGTATAATTTTGCACTGTAGGAGGAATATGTGGATCAATGGTTTTCTTATCCTCTCAAGTAGTGACCTCTATTCCATGCCCATCATTCTTTTGATATTGGATGGTGTTGCTTGGAACAATTTCTGGTCACCTTGGTTTCATTGTGGTAGATGACGTATTCATCAGTTGTTCAAGATGCTTGATTGACACAACATGTCCATCAACCTTTTTACCAGTACAAGATAACTCATTCCTCATCTGTTTCACAATCTCATTAGTCACATCGAACTTTCTCATCATCTGCCGCATCATATCCTCAATTCTCACATTCTCTTTTTTGAGTAGGAACATAAGGTCCAGCACGATCATTTTTGTTGCCATAGTTGTTTTTGTTGTATTTCTTATCGTGGTTATAGTTCATATCCCAGATATATTGACACTGTTTGTCGAATAGATCCAAGACTCTCGAGCCACGATATTGGATTTCAAAGAAGATGAGAATTTCCTAAGCATTATGAATAAGAATCTACATAGACGTTCTTAAGTGAGGCATCTACTCTTAAGATATTCAATCTCATGCTCTGATACTATGTTTGTCACATCCGGGGAGCACCCCCTAGACATAACCGACATCGTCGTCCACCTCAAGCACTAAGACTATCCTCTTAGCTTACATCATTACATTCATAGGTTAAATTGCGGAAAATAAAAAAACATTTCTATATCTATCTTAAGGTTTACACATACCTCTCACATACACATAATATATTCATATGGAGTATGCATAGACCCTTCGTATAATAAGATTACTTCGTCTTCTACTTTTATTGCGCATAAACATATAAGATATAACATAGTCTTAAAACCATATGTCTCATCTCATAACCATCTAAATCAAGAGTATATTAATTGGGCATTTCATTTACATCAAAATAATGAAGCCACATATAATATATACAATATTTAGTACTGAAATGAAAAGTAAAGAACTAGAAGTCTTATAACTAGAACAACATCAAAAGCTTGATAGTGGCATTGCCTCGAAAAGTAAGGACCTACCCAACTTGGATGTGTGAGAATTCCATGTTTTTCTTTAAAGTCATCTCAAAATCCGTTCAACGGCCGAAACCTATAATGTTAGGAAGAAAGGAGAAAATGGGATTAGTACACCACTTGCACTAAGTATGAGACCATCTGCACAAACAACAAAAGATCATTCTAGAAATGAACATTTCATTATAGTATGTAATTTCCTTTGAAAAACCTTTATGCACATACAAGAAGACCATACCAATCCATAAGATATATTCACTAAGTAAAAATCATATACACCACAAGACCAACAATACTAAGTCTAGTCAAGTCAATAAGCATATTAACATACTTGAACACACAATCAGACAAATTTATCATCAAGTTATGAAACCTTATTAAGTTCAGTAGTGCAATGACTAAGCAAAGCCCAATAACCTTACTGAATCAACTAAACCTAATAAGAACCACAACAAATGTACAACTTCACATAGCATTATCATAAATATAAACATCAGCATTATACTTTTAGTAATAGATACGAAACACATATTTACAAGTGAAACCAATATCATATAGTATAATCAAAAGGTTAAATTATAATATTCATATCATTTACATTTACAAGCACATACATATATAAGAAGATCCTCCTAATTATTTCCACAAGGCTAACTAGTGCAATGTATAGGTAGATTCCTATACGCCTATCTAGACTAAGTCACACCCCTCAAGTTATCTTAGTTAGAGTCCATTTTATTACTTTATTTTACTTTAGGGAACATCTTGCTTTAACCTACATAGACCACATGAGCCAATGTGTAATCCGGTGTCATCAAACCCTACACCAAATGAAGGCGGACTACTTGCCAAGGTAGTACCAAAACATGAAAATAGCAACTATGTGGATCCACTAGCTAGTATTCCTATGGGGGCAACATAGTTCAAGAACTAGGAGATACAGTTGGGACCCTCTTTATGCTACATGCATTATAGTCTTCAATCTCAAGAGTACATTAGAAGTCCTACCTTCCCTACACGGGAAGAGACACTCCTTACTCTAGTTCACTCCATTCTAAGCTAGAGTCCCCTCTGAAATGTCTTTATTACCTTTATTAATCATCATAGATTAATGTAGGTCATAGGGTCTACCCCTTGTTTAATCATCATCATCATCATAGCTCAATAATAATTCCATGAGTATTATATTTTCATTGCAATTCACACAAGTGAGGTTAGGACATTTACGTATCACTTCATAATAAGGCACATTGGTATGTTATCACCATCCTTATATAATTTACATCTTAGCCTAAACCTCACAAACCATAGTCAAGACATTTCCATTCAACGTCATACCAACCTTATCAATCTTAATATAAGGTATATTACAGGATAACATTGTCACTTAATTACAAGTAACCACAATTGAAGTAAAGAATCGAGATCACAAGACTTACTTGATTTCCTTCACAATGCCTTCATCAATGTCTTAATATAAACATCCAACTTACCCCAACAATGGTACAAAAGCATCAAATAATAGTGACCATCATAATAACATAGCCAATTGAATCATTATGCAACAA
Organism: Solanum chmielewskii; assembly: GCA_027704785.1. Lineage (NCBI taxonomy): Eukaryota > Viridiplantae > Streptophyta > Magnoliopsida > Solanales > Solanaceae > Solanum > Solanum chmielewskii. The sequence continues at coordinate 25,808,480 of JAKWIX010000327.1, forward strand.
TCCCTCACTAGTTCATAGCCTAGAATTTGGGACTTTGATCATGTATATAGTCTACTTCACCATCAGGGTAAATTACTCAAGAAATAGCATAATTGAATTACAATGTATCAAAATCTACTCACAATTATCATAATAACAATATAGGATAGTAATTCACACACTAACCAAACCAATTAAGTCAATACAATACAATTAAATTCAAGATCACAACCCGTGGTTAAAAGGAATAAGTCATCTTCTACAATTAAGACCAATATATCAACAAGTAACATAATTGAGTTAGAATATAGGTAAATCTACTCATAATATCCTAAAGGAATCATAAACAAAGGCATTCACAAGAACAATTTCGTATTGGAAGAATACCCACTTAGAACTCAACTTTTTCAAATAAATTTGGAGGAACCCTTTGGGGAAACAGATCCCAAAGGTGAAAGGAATCCCATACCTTGATATTTCATGAATATTGATGGAGAAAATTTGAGTTTTGCATCCCTACAACCTCCTTGATTTTGACCTTCTATGGTGTTCCTAAGAGAGAAAGAAGAGAGAAGGAATATAATTTGTGTGTTGGGATTTATGAGGGTTAGTGTCACGCCCGATTCTAGATTCCAAATGCAACTAGTGTCGCTAACCTCTCAGAAGTCGTAGAGAAGCCTTTTCTTATCTTTCATCACAATTATATAGTTAAATTTTTATAAAAACTTTTAGAACATAATGAAGTATACATAGACTTGATATAATTACTATATAGAGTGATATTCTAATAAGCTCAAACTAAACAATCATCTACAATCGATTAAACAATTCAAATGAAAGAATTAATATATTTTAATAGTTTGCCAAACAACCTTAATACAAAGATTTGAATAAAATGTATAAAATGAAACTCTAGGGACAACATCCACTAGCTATGTCTAATGTACTAAGCTAGAATAATAAATGTGGCATCCTCGAACTCAAGAGGACCTACCAATGTCTGGAGATTGCTAGTCCAAACCTCTTCAATGAGTCTTTAATCTTCCCTCTGACCTGCGCCAATTAAAATAGTAATAGTATAGGGTTAGTACAAAGTTGTACTAAGTATGGATATATGCACATATACACGTAAGGACTATGCATGATCAAGGAAAGCTCTACCCGTAACAACATGCCATGTCTTTAAAGTGAATTCACTAGACTTTCTTAATTCGTTATTTGTAAATCGTTGTATGAATATGACATATTTTAATGCATTCAAAGCAGATTATTTTTTTCTATATGAACATAAGACCTTAGATTCATGAACATAATTTAAGAACAACTCGAACGAAAAATTATAAATTTGCTCCCTCTAGGCCGAGAGCTATGTCTTCCAAACTTAGATTATTTTTCATTATTTTATTATTTTTGTTCTCTAGTTCAAACATCTCCTTTGATCCTATGTCTTACTTACAAGTGCAATGATTCAATATAGTCTCATACCTACGATGAATGAAGTGAGTAATCCAAGAGATTAAGGAAATGATTTAACTACAATTCAGCATGAAATGTTTATAAGCCAATATTTATTGGCTAGGCAAAATATTTGATCATTTTCATATTATGAAGATGTTGGAGCATATATTCATACTTCAATTGATGAGTTATTCAGTTTTCGCTCTTATAAGACAAGCTTTATTGATTATGCCCATTATTTGATCATTTGCATAATGTGAAGATACTGTAGCATATATCTTATTTGCATAAGCCAAAAACATTGTTAAAACTTCACTCTTATTAATCACTGATAATTTGATATTTGTAAGCCCTTTTTTTCTTAGTTCACTTTGAACTTACATTTCTTCTTTTTTAGCATTAAGTTCATGTAAGCTAAAATGAAATTAAGTGTAAGCTAAAATGAAAACAAGTGTCTTCCCCACACCAAAAAGCGGAGGTTCATTGATCAATGTGAACCTAGATCATATGAGTTAACATGAAATTCAATGTCTGCCCCACACTGAAAAGAAGGGGGGGGGGTTCACTGGTTAAAATGAAACCAAGTCCAGTGTCTTCCCCACACCAAAAAGAGTTGGTTCACGTCTAAAGTGAAACCGAATACTTTCTTTGAGAATTAACCGAAACAGATCATGCGAGACAAACATGAAATCTAGTGTCCTGCCTAAGATAAAAAAAAAGGGTGGTTTCACCGGGCAAAGTGAAACCGCATACGAGCTAGATCTCTTTGGTGGAATCCACTGGCTAGTTATTATTCTAGAAACGTAGTTTGAAGACTAGGAGATTTTTTAAGACACTTATCCACCTGGGTGGAGCCTCAACTCACGAGGCTTACATGTGCTTGCACAATCTCATTGCTAGTCTATCGGTGCTTTGCTCAATTTGTTTTTCTTTATAACTTTTCGAGTTGACTCAAACATTATGGAAGATTACTTTTAGTTATGATGTTTATTTAAATCTATGGATGACTTGTCATCCATTTATTTACTTGATGAAATGTGAATTTATCCTTACATTATCATCTTGGTTTTAATGAGACTTGTCTCACGATTACTAACACCCTCTTATGTGAGTATCTTTAACATAATTGTCAAGGTGTAAGTGATACTTGTCTCACTTCCTTTAAAACCCCATTCTGATCACTTTCATGACTCTTAAGCTTTTAATTATGTTATTACTAACCTTATCTTGTTCAATGTCATTCTGTAACTTTACACCATTATCTATGAACGTAATAAACTCTGTTCAATGTACTTACTATATTCATAGTTCATTTTTATAGGGTATGTTAGGACTTGTCCCAATGATTTACATACCCTTGGTTATGAATTCAACGAGTCACATTGGTCAGGCTTAGTTTGATTTGACTTACTCATTATCCAATTGTATATCATATTTTGGAAATAACTTAGTAAGACAATTCTATTAAACATTTTGGACAATATATTGCTAGCCAACCTACTGGCATAAGCCAAACTTTCACATATAATGATAATCTACAATATTGTTGGCCAATTTATTGGCATAAGCAAAACTTTCACATATTATGGTAATCTAAACCTTCAATTTAAACAAGCCAAATTTTAACATTTAATTAACTTATAAGAACAATTCGGTGTTAGATTGGCCAAGTTACAAAGTTGATTTGGCATTGAAGATGCATTAATTAGCTTCGATTCACATCTTATTTTTTTCTTGGAAACATTGCATTCCGAAAACTTACATCACATTTACTGTAGACACAAACAGTAATGTCGAAAACTTCATTCTTTTCAACAATAAACTAAATTTCACAAACGACTTATAACAATTTCATCTTCTCGAGCACAATTAGGCATTAATTATACGGATCTAACCTATAGGTCTCATTCGACCTTATCAAATCACATGAAACCTACACATAATGATCAGTTAGCACCACATACCAACAATATGCTCGAGATTTACATTATACATTCACTAGAATTGGAAATAAGGATAAACTAGGAAGAGGAACATTCATTTCATTGGGAAAACCCCTAGTTTCCATTTCTTGAGTTCAAAACGTTTGAAAAGCCTCTTGGATAAAGAATCAAATATTAAAAACCCATTCCTTATGTAGAATTGAATCTACGAAGATCACCTTGTACGAAAACCTTGAAGAATACCTTGGAATCGCCTAATAGAATTTTTGTCTTTCTATGTTTTGCTTACTGCCTTTGAGTCGCGTTTCTAAGTGAATAATCGTGAGTTCTAGGTCTTAGGAACTGATATGGAATAATTCAACTTTAGAATAATTAACTTAATTAATAAATCAATTATCTAATTAGTAAAACACCCCTCCTAAATTGACTAAAAATAGGAGAACATTTGACTTATCAAAATCTGGAAATGTTCTAAGGGTTTCGGCTAAGACCATAATTTTTAATTAATTAATTAAGCAGATAATTTAATTAATTAAATAACCTAGGGTAATTACTAACGAACCCCTAAGTCATTAGGACCATAACCAACCCTTTCGTACCATCCTAGGTTAGGTACTACGATGTTTCTTGATTTAGTTACTAGGTTAGCATCACCCGATTAGGTCTTAGGTTATCAGGTGCACTAGTTGGTTTAATTTTTGTTTGTCCTAGGTTAGTTATCTAGTTAGTTAAGTTAATTAGAGCCTAGGACTATTTAGGAATCTAGGACCCACGTGGTCTAACCCAAACATGCACCTGCCTTTAACACCCTAATCGAATCGGTTGGGCTTGTTTATGGTCCCTTGGTCGGTTAGCACATGTGTTGCTGCTTATTTATTGTTGTCCCAAGGATCCTCACTATATCCTTTGGCGCTGATTACTCTACATGATCATTTTTAATGATCATGTGTTATGGTAACTAGGCTTGACGCTTGGATGCCTAGTACATAATGTGTTAAGTTGAGAATCAATAATTTTAGCTTAGGGTCTTCATTGCAGGTAAAATTCTTAAACAATCTTGGATTATAGTTTAAATACTTGTGTATACATAGAAATTGGCAAACACCCTTAAGCCAATATTCTATAATATGCCCAATGTTTCTCAATATTGGGCATTGGGATGCCTATGTAACCCAATACGCATTATTTAAAGTTTAATAGGCTCTTCACTAGTCATGTACATTTTATGGAATGTTACATATTCCCCCTATTAGGAACATTTGTACATGAATGACACTACACATCATTTGAATCAAAGAGGGTATTTTAGAAATTACATAAACATAATTAAAACATTACTCTTTGTGAATATCTGATTCACAACTTACACTAGATGTTGTACATCACTCAAACCTTATGTGAACCTTCATATCTGAGATTGAGGAAATTCCGTTTCAATCTTACTTTAACTTAATGCACATCCCAACTCATGCAGCACACAAATCATGTCAATGCCATACAAAAATAGCAACATGAATGCAAGAATGATCTCATATTAACTCATATAGTGCATAAATAAAACAAATAATTATGGACTTAAAACACCAAAATCGACTAATGCACTAAAATTTAGAGTTCGATAAAAAAACCAGACTTAGGAAAAGTATATCCAACCTCAAGAACTGAACAAATGAGGGTAACTGGATCTCAATCAACTGGATAAGACCTCCAGGCTTAAGGTGTTCGTCCTTAACCTGTTGGCAATGTGTGCACTCCTCCACAAACTTAGAAATATCTCGCTTCATACCTTCCCACCTATATATCTCCTTGAGATCATTATACATCTTGAAACTGATTTACTATGGACACAAAGTCTATGAAAGGAACTTCATGTTCTAAGTCATCGACTCTAACTGAGTGATATAAATACCCATTAGATAACATCTTATTGGCTTTAAGATGGGAAACTATTTGGCCTGTTGGATTTGAATGACACCCTTTCCATTCCAGCTCTAAATTATTAGGAAACTAAAACCTTATTACCCTATTTCGACAGTCTATGGTATCATAACATTTATGGAGACAATCCATATCCAAAATTATACCAACGTCAAGCATGGTTAATTCTATTAGGTTAGCATAAGTGACTCTATAAAGAACAGTGATTGGGCAATTTCTATATACTCTTTCAGCTCTAATGTTGTCTCCTGTGGGAGTAGTAACTAGAAAAGGTTCATGTAAGATCTCAAGAAGCAAGTAAAATTTTATTAGCTACAAAAGGTGTAACAAAAGACAAGGTGGATCATGTATCTAAAAATGTATACACAGGAAAAGAAAAGACAAGAAAGTTACTAGTGAAAACATCACCTGAATTCTCCTGCTCCTCTCTACCTTTCAAAGCATAGAACCTGATCCTCCTGGGAGGATCGACTGTAGTAGAAGGATTAAGCCTAGGCTGAGTATCTTCCTTGGCCTTTTCATTCAAATGTGGGCAGTCTCTGATCATATGCCCACTCTTGACACACACATAGCAGGCATTTGAATCTACCAGGCACTCACCTCCATTCACACGACCACACTTACCAGACAACTTGCTGTCACGCTAGGCATTTCTATCATTGTATTTCTTGAACTTGGTCCTTTTAGGACTCTAAACGAACTCCTAGCAGTGCTAGAACCAGCCTGATCCGAGGGCCTTGGCTTCTTGCCTTCTCGGCCTCTCTTCTTACGACGACTCTACTCCACCCGGTGTGCATGTACCATAAACCTACCAAGGTCCATGTTATCATGCAACATGGATGCCCGACATTCCTCCTCCAGATCCTCCAATACAACAGACACAAACCTGCTCATCTCATCCCTATTGTTGGACACTAGGGAAGAAACATAGTTGGAATGCTTAACAAACTTCAAGGACTATACCTTCACTGACATATCTCCCTAACGTAGGTTGATGAACTCCTCAACCGTAGCCTCTCTCTTCTGTGGGAAAGAACCTCTCCTGGAATGCAGTCTTGAGAATGTCCCAAGTGATGGGGACTTCTCCTGGTTCTCGACCAGCCACCCACATCTTGTACCATACATGAGCCACATCCTTGAGTTGGTATGCAACCAACTCAGACTTCTCCTCTTCATTAATACCCAGAGCATGGAGAATCTTGTAGACCTTGTCCACAAACTCCTGAGGATCCTCTTTAGTTTTGGACCCTAAGTATACTGGAGGATTCATCCTAGTGAAATATCTTTGTTTACTAGCCATGGTGCTAGCATCTGGGTTTTCCCTAGGAGCACTCTTTTTAGTGTCCTGGGCTCTGATAGCCTTTGCTTGAGAAGTGATGGCTTGGGCCATCTTAACCAATGTTGCTCTCACTTCTCCATCCGTTAACACAGCTGGGTTTATAGGCACTTTCACTCAACGAGTTCGGGCTTAAGGAGGAGCTTGGTTTCCCCTAGTAGCTTCTTGTTCTAGTCTCATGCTTGCGTTTCTTCATGTATTGATTCTTCTACACGCACACACAAGAAGGAAGTTAGGTGCTTAAATGACAGAAATTGTCAAAGATGTACATATCACGATAAAGAGTAGAAGAAGGGAAGATTCGTAACATCACCTAGTCTCTAAGTCATCGTTGTGGTGCCCTTCACAACCATAAGCTACACACTGCGCAATGTGGTTATTTTGTGCCTTAGTTACTAGGTAATTTAACCTCATGCTCTGATACCAAGTTTTTCACACACGGATTCTGGAATCCGAATGCAACCGATATTATTAACCTCCAGAGGTCGCAGACAAGCCTCTTCTTAGCTTTCATCATAATCATATATTTAAATTTGCAGAAAATTTAAAAGTTTTAGAGCATAATGAAGTATACATAAACATTATATAATTACTATATAGAGTGATATTCTAATAATCTCAAACTTAACAACCATCTACAATCGATTGAACAATTCAAATGAAAGAATCAATATATCATAATAGTTTGCCAAAAGTCCTTAATATAAAGCTTTGAATAAAATGTCTAAAAATGAAACGCTAAGGACAAAATCCACTAGCTATGTCTAATGTACAAAGCTATAATAATAAATGTAGCATCCTCAAACTCAAAAGGACCTACCAAAGTCATGAGATTGCTAATCCAAACCGCTTCAATGAGTCTTCAATCTTCTCTCTAACCTGCGCCTACAAAAAATAGAAATATTATAGTGTTATTACACACTTGTACTAAGTATGGGTATATACACACATACACATAAGGACTATGCATGATCAAGGAAAGCTCTTCCTATAGCAACATGCCATGTCTGGAAGTGAAGTCATTAGACTTTCTTAATTCGTTATTTGTGAATCATGGTATGAATATGACATAATTTAATGCATTCAAATCACAAAACTCATTTTCAATATGAACATAAGACCTTAGAATCATGAACATAATCTTAGAACAACTCAAACGAAAAATTATAAATTTGATCCCTCTAGGCTGAGAGCTATGTCTTCCAGACTTAGTTTATTTTTCATTATTTTCTTATATTTGTTGTCTAGTTCAAAGATCTCCTTTGATCCTATATTTTACTTACAAGTGCATGATTCATTATAGTCCCATACCTACAATGAATCAAGTAAGTAATCCAAGAGATTAAGGAAATGATTTAGCTACAATTGGGCATGAAATCTTTATAAGCCAATATTTATTGGCTAGGCCAAATATTTGATCATTTTCATATTATGAATATGTTGGGGCATATATTCATACTTCAATTGATGAGTTATTAAGCCTTTGCTCTTATAAGACAATCTTAATTAGCTATGCCCATTATTTGATCATTTGCATAATATAAGAAGTCATTATAAGCCAATCTTTATTTGGCTATGCCCATTATTTGATCATTTGCATAATGTGAAGATACTAGAATATATATCTTTATTGGCATAAGCTAAAAACATTGTTAAAACTTCATTCTTATCAACCACTGATGGTATCATATAATTAAGCTCTTTCTTTCTTAGTTCACTTTGAACTTACATTTCTTCTTATTTCTTTCTTACTTTCTTAAAGAAATCTTTAGCATTAAGATCATGTGAGCTAACATGAAATCCAATGTTTGCCCCACACCAAAAAGGGGTGGTTCACCGATTAAAGTGAACCTAGATCATGTGAGTTAACATGAAATCCAGTGTCTGCCCATACTAAAAGGGGGGAGGATTCACTTGCTAAAGTGGAACCAAGTCCAGTGTCTTCCCCACACAAAAAAAAGGTGGTTCATGGATAAAGTTAAATCGAATACTTTCTTTGAGCATTGACCGACATAGATCATGTGAGATAAACATGAAATCCAGTGTATGCCCTACACCGAAAAGGGGTGGTTTCATCGGCCAAAGTGAAACCACATACGAGCTAGCTCTCTTAGGCAAAATTCATTGGATAGTTCCTATGCTGGCAACATCGTTCGAAGACTAGTAGATTTTTGGAGACTCTTATCCACCTTGGTGGAGCCTCATCTCATGAGGCTTACATGTGCTTGCATAAGCTCATTACTAGTCTACTAGTGCTTTGCTCAATTTCTTTTTCTTAATAACTTTTAGAGTTGACTCAAATATTATGGAAGCTTACTTCTAGTTATGAGGTTTACTTAACTCTATGCATGACTTGTCATCCCTTTATTTACTTGATGAAATGTGAATTTAACCTTACATTATAACCTTGGTTTTAACGAGACTTGTCTCACAATTACTAACACCCTCTTATGTGAGTATCTTTAACATAATTGTCTAGGTGTAAGTGAGACTTGTCTCAATTCCTTCAACACCCCACTCTGGTCACTTTCATAACTCTTAAGCTTTTAATAATGTTATTACTAACCTTATCTTGTTCAATGTCATTCAGTAGCTTTGTACAATTATCTATGAACCGAATAAACTCTTCACAATGTACTTACTATATTCATAGTTCATTTTGATAGGGTATGTTGGGACTTATCCCAATGATTTACATACCCTTGGTTATGAATTCAATGATTTACATTGGTCATGCTTAATTTCGTTTAACTTAGTCATTAGTCTATTCAATATCAAGCTTAAATTATATTTTAAATACTTGTGTATACATTGAAATTGGATAACACCCTTAAGCCAATATTCTATAATATTCCCAAAAACATATGAGCTGAGTATATTGAGGTACCTCTGTCTCCTCAACGTCCCTTCCAGCAGGACAGCCTTAGACAGCTCTTTGTAGATGCATGATTAATTGAAAGACAACCACAAGCATGAATTAGAAGAAACATTTAAGAGATCAAACTCTAACGCAATAAATGAGTGTCAAAGAACTAAGGTATTTTCTTAAGTGTTGTAACCTCCTAATTATAGATGTGGTACTATTCACACCAATAACTAGGATTTTATAGACACCGCTTCATAGAGTCTATAAGACTCTTGAAACATGGCTCTGGTGCTATGCTTTTCATGCCTCAAGCCTACACCCTAGGCTAGACTAACACTCGAGAACCATTGCTAGCCCAAAGAAAACCCTTGACCTAGCTTACTTACTCAAAAAGACTTAAACATTAGAAACATTCTCAAAATATAAGTCATGCAATAATTTAAGAGATAATAACTTAGTCAAACTGGTAACTCAACTTATAACGAGTGCGACTAAACTTGAAAGACTAAAGAATTATAACTACTCATAAACAAAGCCTCTAAAACAAAGAGAGTTGTCGATAAAAGACCCCAATCATCCTACTAACTAAAATAATAAATAAAATAACATAATAAGGGATCCTTTGGAAAGAAAGAAGGCTCACCAAATCACATTGAGTGCTTAACTATATCAACAAGGCGTTGGATGTTAATCCTAGTTACATGTGTCTGTATTATCAAACGAAGTAGGCCAAATGGAATCAGTTCATTGAATGTACGAGTATGGGAGGGGAATTATAAAAAATACATAAATATGAGAGGAATATAAAAATAACACTTACCTTGGCTTTACTTAACTCATGAATGACTCAACTCATATTCAAAGTAAACAACAATGATGGTGTAGTTATACAAAGAATTTAAAATAGTAGTAGCAGCTGAATTTGTTCTATAATGCAGTAAGATATTAGCTCACATGTAAAGTATAAAATACTGTGGGAGTTTCTCTAATCGACAACCACTACTATGAGCCTACATGGTGATACATCGTGTTGCCATACAACAAGAATTTTCATATACTTTGTGGTCATATCGAACACCTTAACAATGAGGATCCACTAATCTAAGCAAAAATTCACTAAAAATCATATAAAAGGTATGTGTCTCTTTTACCTATGATGACTACATGGTTTATGGTGACTTCAGTTTTTATGAACTCGCGTCCCCGTAAGGGTCCTCAATACTACTCATAAAATATACTCAACTCATATGTTTTTGAAATAAAACACTTTCTTTGGTTTGAGATAATTACTCAAAATTTAACTTAAAAGCTCTATTAGAAATCAGTGTTTCCTTTTTTGCTCAAATGTGAAAACATTGTAATTCATTGGAATACTTAGTTCGTGTATAATCTGTTGAAAAATTAACTTTACTCTTACAATTTACTCAACTAAAAGCTTAAGTCTTGAAATAAAGTGAACACATTTGTGAGAGACTTTTGAAAAAACTCTAAGAAATTCTCTTTACTATCTCTTAATTTTACTTAATTTAATTTATGTATTCGAGGATTCTGATTTGTGATAAGAAAGATATCATGATGTTTAGGAGTATTTCTAAATAGTTAAACATCACAAACTATTAAGAAATCACGGTCTGCAAACAAGACCGTGATGTGGAGATGCATTTAAATATTTGATCGAAAAATTTATTTGAAAAAGATAAGTTAACTTCTTCTCCATGACATGGAGGTGATTTTTTGCACTAGGGGAGAAAGTCTAAATGCGGACTTGGGTGCCACAACCTGCTCGACTTTCACCCCAATTTGCCTAAATCCAATTAATTTTTCTCCTTCTTTGATTTTCACCCAAATTTTCCTAAATTAAATTATTTTTTTCAGTATCTCATTATTTTCAAATTCTCAGTAAATATACACAATAATCTAACTCAGAAGAACGTTTAAATTGTCACGATTCAATCATGAACTCCACAATCCCATCAAATCTTAAGAACTAAAGATAACTTTAAGATCATCATACATTCAACTTTCTAAAATGAATTTCGATGAAACAATATGATATGCACGTTGATAACAGAACCCAATGCTATGAAACCCTTAGATATCTTATAGGATTGGATCCTTAGCGAACTTCACAATGAAAATGGCAAGAACTTGACGAATCATATACCTTTCTTCTCCTTTCTCCTCTTTTCTCTTCCATCAAAGCAATAGCATATTTATTAATTGTGTAATCAAACTAGATCAGTTTAGACCTCAAATAACATACTAAACATAAAATAATTTGATTTGGGTAGTTGAAAGACAATTATACCCTTCAATAAATCCACTTTAGACTTTCCTTATCTAGACAACCTGACTTTAAATGAGTATATTTCCATCATTCAAACTTAAAATTGAGTAAACTCACAGGCATTGGAAAGATAATTCAAAACTCTTTCCAAACCAAAATTGAGCAAACACATATTTGTGTGCCACAATGTACTCAACTTTTTCATTCTTTGTGCTCTCACTTCGATTCACCTAAATCAGATTATTTTTCTCAACCTCTCATTATATTAATATAACCAATATATATAAGCAAGAATCTTACTTAAAATAACTATTAAATAGGAATGATTTCATCAATAAATCCACAATCCCATAAAATCTCAAGAATTAAGCAAAACTTCAAGAGCATCATAATTTCAACTATCTAGAAATGAATTTTCCTGAAACAAAAATGATAGGATCTTGGGTGAACAACCCCAACTCTATGAATGTCTCACATACCTAGTAGGATCGAATCCTTAGTAAAATCGACTGAAAAAATCTCAAGAACTTGATGAATTTTAAACTTTTCTTCTCCTTTGTCCTATTTTCGCTTCTCTCAAAGCCCTAGTATATTTCTTTATCGTATACACTGATCTAACTCAATTTAGACCCCAAATATCTTACTAAAAATGAAATAATTTTATTGGGTAGTTAAAAGGCCATTTTACCCTTCAGAAAATATTTTTTAGACTTTCCGTATCAAAACAACCCTATTTCAAATGGGCATATATCCTTCATACAAACTCGAAATTTAGAAAACATACAGCTGTTGAAAATATAATTCAAAACACTTTATTATTTTATCTTTTACCATACCTAAATCATCGTCATCTAGGACTTATTATCGTTTGAAGTTGACCCAAAACTTGTATTTACCTTAACCTTTAACAAATTTCCCGATTTCATTCTTTGAAAAAACGACTCATTCTAATAATATCTCTTTGTAGGTGTAAGATGTAACAGAAGACTCCATATCACGACCGGGGATCACTCCCTAGAAGTAAGACAATATACTTGACCTCTCGGAGATGTTATACAAGCCCTTACATCTTTCGTTGCATAATCATAAAAATAGCGGAAAATTTCATACATTTTATAGCACATCATAGGCTAGAATCGTCACTTCATATGTATATAAAAGTATCATAATACATAATTTGACTCCAACTCTCCTTTTCCATCTTAAGATGCAACTCAATAGAATAGTATAGGGACACGACCTTTAACAACATACAATATAATTCTAAGCTATTACATAATTTAAATAGGAACTTGACGTAAGAAAATCCTTGAATCATAAGAATCTCTTTTCTTGGAGTTTGGGATATATATCCAAGCCCTTCACTTACGAGACATCCTCTATCCATCACCACCTACACTCTTTGTAAAATATGAAGAATTATGGTATTAGTACAATAATGCACTAAGTATGACAACCATGAAAAAACATGCCTTTAAAGAGGACATTTAGTTAGAAATCACTATCACACATTTTTAGTAAACTTCATGAACATTGGCACAATCACCAGAACATATTTCATATACATAAATTAGACATGGATACTATTTATAATAACACATAAAGCCACTTCACATTTTCAGGCACATTCACTACAACAAATCATTGCCTCTCTTTTACTTAATTCATTCCTTAAGCAACCCTTAAGTGTACTTAGTACAATGTATCACCTTAAGGTCACCTAAGATAGTCTTTCATAATATGCTTCATCAACACAACCACATATAATCATAAAATCTTGAGCACATCATAGAACATAAACTTCACATATAACCATCCCCTAAGACAACCCCCAAGTCACACTAGTGCAATGTGTAGGTAGTATCCCATAATCCTACTCTACACCAAGTGTTCCTAAGAAGTCACCCTAGATTAGGCATAACATACTCAACAATTCATAACATCGTCATTTATTAATAGACATAAAAAACATACTTGATAACATCATATGAGGGCACATTCCTTTACTACAACCTTAGTAAAAACTCATTTAGTTCATATCATACGTAAACAACCCTCAAAACCCCTTCATAATCTTACTTGTACAATGTACACATGGAGTTCCATTCCCCCACATATACCAAGTAATCTCACTTAGAATTCATAGGTGTAATTCACGTGCATAGCATAATTCATGTCTCGACATAACAAAGTCATTTAAAATGCATTCGTACAATTCATACATAACATTAGTCTTCATTCCAAAAAAAGTGTTAATCTTACCCTTTCTTGGAGTTTACTAGTGCAACGCATGGGTAGGGTCCCTGGTCCTACCTATACTAAGTAACCATTTGAAGAAGTTATCATTAGAGTCCATATTTTAATCTTAGTTCATTTCTTAACATTCGATAGACATAACAATAACCGACATAGACAAGGTGAGCTACATGGAATACGATGATCTACTCCCGCACTGAAAAAGAAAAGGTACTACTTGCCAAGGTAGGACCATCATACATATAGCTATTCTAGTGGATCCATTAAGCTAAAACCTACGGGGGCACGTAGTTGTAGAACATAGAGATTTATACTAGAAATCTTACTTGTTCATGTGGAGGTTTCCATCTCATGACACAACATCTATGTTGTGAACCCGGACATTCTAGACATGATGGTTTTTTTGTAGGAATCCGCACTTACTAAAAATGAAACCCCCATTGTGATTTGTCATGTTCACTCGGTTCTAATTTCAAACTTCCTTTTAAACATATTTAAACCTTTAGTAAATTAGTTCTTAAAAGAAGGCTTTAGGAGATTTCTCCTTCATACATAATATAGATGTAAGGTTTCTAAGATGAGAATGTTCTTTCATCATAGAACCTACTTCATGTGAGAATGTCCTTTCAAATAAATCTACCGTTCAAACAATCATATGTTTGTGAATACATAAGTGAGATCTACCTTCACATAAAAACCTCTAGGCACAGATGTTCATAACTTCATTAATGATTTACTTATATGCATAGTAATAGGTAATGATGCATAACAGAACTATCATTTCCTTAGTCATCATAAATCTACCTTACTTATAGACATGCATGATATGTGTGTGTATATTGGTCAATATGATCACATAATCGCTATAACATAACATTGTGGAGGCCACCCTTTAAATAACATAACACATGCATAACATTCATCAAGTCTCAAGTCATACACATCTAGAGTGTCAAGGACTATAGACTACACACACTCACATAACATTATATAGGGAAAGAATATTCAACATTATAATAGAAGATGCGAAACATATTTTGTTCACACATTCATATAAGGTTCATATAGGTAAGGGTCATGCTACAAGAGTATTCATCATGACTAGCCATATAGACCACACATAACCATAACATGATCATCCACATATATGAAACATCATCCAAAAACCTAGATCATGCAATAAGTGTGGAAGACTATACATATAATTTCACATAACATCAATTCACTTAGACAGGATACTAAAATCAAGGGTTACACCAATCAACTTTGTTAACATGAATTCATCATATCGATTCATCTTGTATCTAATTCCCTCAAGGCCATGATCATAAAACATAAAGATGTACATGAATCTAAACAATGACACCATAAGTGGACCATACCAATCATCACAATTACATATACACTCTAAGTTAATTAGACTAAATAGGTCAAGTTACCAAATTTCAAAGCTATGATCATCATTGATAAATTTTTCCACAATTCACAATCAATTGACATAAAGAATTACAGAACTAAAAAAATCAATACAATCTAAACATAATTTAATCCTCATAAAAATAAGAATACAAGACAGATATAATATCATAATTTGAGAGGTTAATGAGATCATGGGTTCTTCATGAAACTTGATTGAAAATCATGTTAAAACAATAGTTAATAATAGAATCATCATTAGAATGCATTTTAAATCACTTTAACAATTAAACCATGGCTAGATTGAAAAGTAGAATTTTCACTTTAAAATCATTTTTGAAAAAGACTTTGAAAGGACACCTTAGATAGAATATTAACTAAGGATGAAGGATTATCATACCTTATACATTGAAATACATGAAATTTGGAGAATAATTCACCAACAATAAACCTCCAAAGCTTGTTCCTTAGCTTGGTCTCCAATGGAGGTTTTGGGGTTTCATCTTTGGGAGGGAAGGTTTTATTTGGAAAAGTGAAATTCGAAAGAGTTAAGTATTGTATACTATCGTAAAATACCTAAATACACCCAAATTAACTGCCCATATTTTAATTAGGACGTGGAAATTAACCCCTAGGATGGAAGCGTGCAGGCAGATAGATTGCAGGTGCAATCTACTGAAGGCAACGACGGGGCGTCGTCTTATCAATGAGTCGTCCTAATGCTCCATCATTTTCGACTAAGGATCCATCTTGGGGGTTTGATCTCCCACACCTAAGTGTGAAGCAATGCCTCCGATCGATGGGTCATTTGTCAAAATGATGGGGATTCATTCTTGGTCATATATTTGAAACTACCAAGCCATTCTACTGCGAGCTTTTAGGTCCTCCACAATGAATTTTTGGTTTGTCCATGGGGAGTGACCGAATGTTTCAAACCTTAATATGGGCGTATATTAGTTAGGATACTCCCCTATTAATTTAGAACCAAACAAGCACATAAAACATATAAAATCACTCTATAACACACTAGTATGTCTATAGACCAACTTACGAACGTTATGGTATTGGACGTTTTACCTACAAACCACTTCAAACAATATATAACATATATAAAACACTTCATTAATTTGATAATACACTTTTTAGGCACATGTGAGGCTCTATACACCTTAGTTCATTTTGAGGGTATTTACAGTATCCCCCACATGGGAACATTTTTCCTCGAACGATACTTGGAACTTTTATAACCGTATCAAGGACTCAATGAACCATAGAGACACACATAAAATTTAAAATTTTATCAAATAAGAGTCAATGCACCAAACTTACAAGGAACACCAACTTCATGCTATCATGCAATTAAAGCAACATAATCAAACATGGACTACTTCTACAATTATTTCCATGCTTACATACTTCTTCATATTCATTGCCATTTGGAGGGATTACCTTCTCCAATTTGAGGCACGCTCATATCTCATCATAAAGTTAGACATACAATAGACTTCAATTGCACACATAGGCATAATCTAATCTTCAACTCATGAGAAATTTAGCAATTCACCTATTTGCACAAAAATCATGTATCATGTAGGTTAACTACAATCTTATAGTCTAGACATAATACCATCATGGTTATACATGGCATACCATGTTCAAATTTTATTCAAGGAGGAACTACCTTCTCATAGTGACAACATACACACATGGCATTATAGAGTTGACATAAAAGTAATGCACAAAGGTCAATTCATTTTAAGGAGGATTTATTTACTCCAAACCCATATTATTCTCATACTCTCTTGATTATTAAGTCAAAATTGTAGCTCAAACCACACATATCACAACAATACGAAGTTATTTTATACAATTTCAATGTTTTAGCAAGACACAACCTTTCATAAACATGCATCATTTAGGAAAGTTGTTGAAATTCAAAGGCACACATTGATGACATTGGCTAGACGTAACATCACTTCTCAAGAGTTAGTCTACATTAACACTTTCAAAGTCGTAAAAGTCACACATTTTTAAAAGGACCCATCTTTTCTTATTTAAAGATACTCAACACCTCATTATTGGTCCAAAACACCCTCACATCAAAAGTGATATAAATCATGTTTATCTAGACACCTCATGAAGTTAATTGCACATTTATCATATAAAAGGTAAACAACAACATGAGAAACATACAATATATCAAAATTTCTTTTCATGCAATAATGACCTTTACTAACATATATACCATATTTTTATTTAATACATGCATAACATATGGAGAATATACAACTTATAATCAAATGCAAGACTCTCGTCATAAATAAGATACTTAGGAACTTAATGGTTTCAAGCTTGAGTATGAATAAAAGGAAAAAATAGGGACATCTACCATCTTACTACTCTCATCATCATCCCCGAGTTAGGGTAAACCCATTTATGAGAAGCGTATCTCCTGCAAGAGAAATTGGACTTACCAATTCTTCTAGTCAAGCACACCATCCCCCTCTGGAATCAAGCTTATGCAAACTTTTCTTAACATCACCTACTTCCATCTCTCAAGAAGAAACCAATCCCAACTAGATATTCGCTCACACTCCACTAGGTGAGGCATTCAAGAAGATCAAAAATTATTAGATAGCTTACTCCCCTCCATATTCATCAGTCCAAGTAATTCTTAATCTAAGGAAGTTCAAGGAAACTTAATGTAACGCTTCGAAAGTCTAAGACGTGTTCTAGAGCCTTACATGAATGTCAAAAGGTATAGACACTATTTAAAGTTCTATTTTAATGAATATAATTCATTTAGGAATTCTAGAAATCAAAACATCCAAGAACATCCATTATGTCTGCAAACTAGTTCAATGAGGTGCTAGTGTGCTTTAGCCTATTTGACTAAGCTTGTAGAAATGGCAAAATGATGATAATTGGTGGAAGGGTGGATAACGCTCATTAGATTTAGTTCATAGTTAAAACTACCAGGCATGACCTCCAAGAACCAACCAAGGGCCCTTGAGGAGGACCTTTGCGATTCGGAAAGAGGTTGCCAAAAGGGAGTGTCCATAGACGGTTGCCATCAACAAATCGTGTGTCAGTCGAAGGGGCGCCGATTGACTTCATCGATGGACACATAGAAATCTTTTCCAAGGCATTTTTTGGACCGTTCTCTTAACCTAACGACGGACCAACAGGACGGTTGGTCCTTGGCCCGTCGATTTACAAACAGGGCTTGGGTCGGGGTTTCATGTGTGAGGGTTGTGTTTTGCTGAACATTTTGATTTAATTCATTTAATTAGTTGGCTAAGTTAGGAGTTAAATTAAGGGTTTTAGGAGGTCTAATTAAGTAATTAACAAACTATATAAAGACCCTAACCTAATTACACTAACCTAAGCTCTCGTGATTCACAAACCCAAGTTCTCTTTCTTCTCTCTTCTTTCTTTCTCAAGTTGAAGAACTCTATAGAAGTCAAGGTCATAATGGGTTCTATAGCTTCAATAACAAAATTTTCTCCATCAATCTTCATCAAAAAATAAGGTATGAGATTCTTTTCACCTTTGAAACCTCTTTCCTCAAAGGGTTCCATCGAATTGATTTCAAAAGTTGAGTTTTCATGTGGGTCTTTTCCAATCTCGTAATTGATCTTGTGAATTGATTTGTATCTTGTTTATTTAGGATATTATGAATATATTAACATTTGTACTTACCTAATTATGTTATATCTTGATATATTGGTCTAGTTTGTAGAAGAATACCTATTCCCTTTAACCCTAGGTTGTGATCTTTATATGAATTGTGTAAGGTTGGTTCAATTGAATTTATTATTGGTTGAATTAATACTACATGATGATATTGTATAAATTATGAATAGATTAGGGTTAATTATAGACTTAACATTATAGTCATTAAGTAATTGATCTTGACTATAACTTTTTCCTAAGTCTCTTATCTTAAGCTATAAACTAGTGATGGATTGTGATGTAGTGATTCAATTAGCCTTGTCATCATTTTGGTTATTGTTGTATGATGATTTTACACTCTAATTGGGTTGAATTAAGGGTTTATAGTAAGAACTTGATGATGGATTATGAAGGAGACTTGTTAAGTCTTGTGATCCCTATCCTTTACTTCAATTATGGTTAACTATGATTAAGTCATGATGTTGTATTAGAGTATGTGTTGTATTAAGATTTATAGGTTTGGTATGATGTTGAATTGAAATATTTTAACTATGTTTTGTGAGGTTTTGGCTAAGATTTAAATGTTATAAGGATGGTGATGATTTACCAATGTGCATTATTATGAAGTGATATGTAAATATGCTAACCTCACTTATATGAATTGTATTTAAAGGACTATACTCAAGCAATTCTTATTGAGCTATGATGATGATGTTTATACAAGGGATAGACCCTATAACCTACGTTAAGAAATGATGATTAATAAAGAAACTAAAAACATTTCAAAAAGGACTTATCTTAGCACCGAGTGAACTTTACAATGGGAGGTGTTGACTTTCTATAGAGGAAGATTCACCCAATAGTTCCACATGAGGTGTTGACTCCCCCATGAGGGATATTCATTTTATGGATTCCCATGAAACGAGGCTCCAATTTTCAAGTGGCATGTAGAGGGTTCATACCTATCTCTTAATTCTTGAATTATGTTGCCCCCATAGGAGACTAGCTAGTGGATCCACCTAGAAAGCTACGTTTATGTTTGGTTTTATTTTGGCCGGTAGACCACCTTCCATCTATGTAAGGTTTTACAACACCAGATTCGACACTTAGCTCTTGTGGTCTATGTCGATTAAGGCAAGTATTTCCTAAACTAAAATGAAGTAATGAAATACAAAATCAACTAGGATGACTTAAGAGGATTGATTTAGGCTAGGTAGTGGTATGGGACTCTACCTATGCCTTGCACTACTTTGCCTTGAAAGAAGCTTTAGAAGGTTGTTTTGATATATGTATATGCATATAATGGTACATGATATGTATATGATGACCTTGCACATTGTTAATACTACATGATGATTGGTTTGACTTATGAATATATGTTGGTCTACATTCTTAAAGAATGATGATATATTCTATTAATTATATGCTATGAGAAGTAGGGTGTTGGTCATGATTCTTATTGAGTTACTTCATGGAGTAAAGTTATGGGGCTTTGCTTAGTCATTGCACTTGTTAACTTAATGAGGGTTCATGGGTAATTGTCTTTCTTTTGTTATGATTGAAATGTACTCTTATTCATGTTTGTTGCCATTATAACTTGATGATAGATTTACTTTGAATATATTTTGAATTATATGATATGCATGTTGACTTGACTAGACTTTGTATTGTTGGTCTTGTGATGTACATGCCTATGACTACATGAATATGTCTTATTATTGGTATGTTCTTCTTGAATGTGAATAAGGCTTTAAAAATGTAAATTACCATATTTTAAGGAAATATCCCTCTTAGCATAATTTTATGATATGTATGCATATGGTCTCATACTTAGTACAACTGGTGTACTAACTCCATTTCCTCCATTTTTCCCCAACATTTTAGGTTCCGGTCGTTGAAGGGATTCAAGGCGACTTTGAAGAAGACATGAAAATCTCAATTATCCAAGTTGGGTAGGTCCTCACTTTCCGAGGGAAATACCACTATCAAGCATATGGAGTTGTTCTAGTTTTTAAGACTCTTATGTTCTTTCCTTTTCATTTGAATAGTAAATATTTTATGTCCTATATGTGGTCCTATTACATTGATGTATGGGATAGGCCCAAATTGTTATATTCTTGTTGGATGGTTATGAGATGAGATGTCCATTTTAGACTATCTTATATTTTAAATCAACCAAAATATAAATGAACCTAAAATAAAATTTTCAAATCTCAATTAGATGATAAAATTATTACTTCCTTTTCAGAACAAACTCAAAATAATTTTTTATGTGAAGTTAAAAGCCAAACATTTTTAGTTGTCGGAAAACCGTGTTAACAGATATTTTAGGTGCCTTAAACACCTTCCTAAAATAAAAATAAGACTTGTCGAATCCCCTTAAGATTTTCAATCGGTTTTTCTGTTTAAATATTTTGAAAACTAAGTTTTCTTAATATTTCTTTAAAAATTAAGTGGCGGCTCCTAAAACCAAGTCCAAAATCATATAAATATTTTTCCTTTTTCGAATAAAACAGAATGGCATCTCCGTTGGGGAAATATGAGGATTCCAACCTTAAAACTAAATTTATTTGGCTATGTGGAAGTACTGTCTATTTGTTCATATATCGTATTATATCAACTGTTGCATTTTCATGGCATATCGTACTCCATCAAACAACAATTGTTTATTTATCACTTAAAGGATGATTACGCAAGATCGCAGTCATTCGTTAACCAAATATTTCTCGGGGCACCCTGACGAATGTAGTTGGCTAATTGATAGCCAACGGTCGTTAACTGTCCCATCCCAAGTAGTCCGCTTAGGTCACCCTTCCCACTATAAATGAAACTCACTCCTAGTCAAACTAAGATAGAGCGAAACCGAATCGCGAAAGTAGTGTATTGGCCTAAGATGACCCAACACCCAAGTAGTGTTGGGCCCATTAGAAAGAACGCGCTAAGTTCAAAGAGCCCGTGGCTCGATCGGACGATCATACTTATATCCTATTTAAAGAATGTTTGTGTGTTTGGCGGATTGTTCTGTATTGGGGGGTGGAAACTAACTATTTGTATGTTTTTGTAGATGTCAAATCAAATCCTAAGTTTCAAAATGGTCACCAAGACACCCGATCTTCTTCGTGTGTGGTGGAATAACCTCAAAGACTATCAAAAGAGAGAAATCTTGATTCACTTGGTCCACCTACCTTCGATAATGGATTCAAGGTTTGGCTCGAGTTCTGGGACGATAAAAGGACAGTTTTCCAATTTGGGGATTTTGAAATAACACCAACATTAGAGGTGATAAAATATTGTTTTGATTCCATCAGAACATGTCGAAAGAGGAAAAAACATCAAGATTATCACATCCTGCTACTAGATAGGCTGACTAGTCTAAAACTTAAGGACATGTTACTGTTAGTGGATGTGGACTAGTTGGATATTCAAAGTGTACCGTTGATGATATTCTTTGAATGGTAGGTACACAACAACTATTTCAGAAAATTTCTGAACGAGTTCCATAATCATAGTACTTGGAGACAGACTATTACTATCGCATTCTCAGCATGCCTTATAGGAACGATGATATTATCTCAGGAGGAAGGAAATCATATCGATGGTTGTAGACTATATCTTCAGATTGATTGGTAAAGAAGAAGAAACAAAGAAACACTCAGTTTGGCCCTAGTTATTTTAGCTGATATCTATCGATCTCTGAGTTTGTGTAAGAACTAATTTCCATCTTTCTTAGGGTGCAACATTTTGCTTCAGTAGTGGATGATTGAACATCTGTGTAAAAAGAGACGGCACTCAGCAACAGGAGTTGTCCAAGTCGACCCAGACGAGTTCCCTTAACAACTACAAGTTTTATTTTAGCATCTGCAAGTTCCTAATTCACACCACGAGGGATGAATGGGAGAAAGTAATCTATGACCTGAGAGAAGGATACATATAGTGGATGTTTCAAAACTTTAGGTCAGAGAAGATAGCAGGTCAGGGAGACAAACGTCCTTTCTTGGTCCTTCCCGGCATCAAAGGAATGCGACCATACAATCCAAGTAGGGTGATGCGGCAATTTGGTAGAAGACAAATCACACCTGTTCAAGAGGATGCTAGCTCTTTTGTCATTGATTACAACGGGTGTATTAATATACATTTCTCCAAAACCATCCACCAAGAATGGGATGGACGGGTCAACATGAAACGAAGTATTGCTGAGAAGAGGTGTGAAGTTGGTTATGTTGATGAGTACAAAAATTGGTTATAGGATGATTTGCATAGTGTAGTGAACCCGACACCACGCATGGGTCGAGAAACCAAAGACATCATAAGACTCCAGATCTAAACATATCATTTTCAGTAGGAATGGGACCAAAGGGAACATGAATTTCGACGAAGAGAGTAAGAATACCAATCTAGAGAATTTGAAAGTCAGAGGGCCTTAGCTGTGATGTCACAAGATTTAACCGATGTGAGGGCCTACTTGATGCATCTAGATACAACCCTAGATGAGAATATCAACATTCTCTGGGCCATGCCTCCATCTTCCAAAGCTGTATTTGCTGAGCCGTACGTGGTAACAATCAAGTAGATCATCCGCGAACAGGTAGAAAAAGCAAGAGGAGGAGCGGGACCTTAAACTTTCTAATTCCCCTACGTGGGGTTGTTTTCTATTTTGTATTTTAAATGTATTCCCCTACCCGCAAAATGTATCCCCATTTTGATTAAAACTATTTAACAAATTCTATAATTATTTGTGAAGCTTATTTTGTGGGGTCCAACAATCTGTTATAAATGACGCGATACATCCTTCAGATCGCTAGGCCTATCGTTGGCACAATGGTGCACATGCATGATTAGGACGTGATATATGCGTTTTTAACTATTTATGTGATATGTTGCTTTAAAAAAAGGGCATCACTAACCAACTCCTTTCCAGAAATTTCTAAAAAAATATACACGAATCACTACTACAAAGTCTGACCAAATTTTCTGAGTCTTGAGTTTCCCAACCAAAAACAAATATCATCCCCAAATCCTAAACATTACTCTATCATCTTAGGGAAGGAAAAATCACCGCTATGGATAAAGGCAAGAATATCCTGACTGAATCAACCAAAGAGGAGATGATTGACATATGGAGGCAGCGTGGAAAGCGCTTATATAGCATATTGTTTCCCCCTGAGAGCACTGAGTTGGAGAACATTGAAGAAAGTTATGAGGAAGCAATTTCCCGTAAAACTTCTCTCCAAGGACATCTGGCAGAAATAGACCATAAAATCACTCTCGAAGCATATCCACAATAATACCGAATAGGGACAGAAGTCGTTCCGTGCGACTTCATTTTCGAGCACTATAAGTCTAGGCATAGGTTGAGGCCCGTCGAAAGAGCATTTTCCCAAGTGGGATCAGGGGACGTTTGCGAGAATAGTAAGTGTCATCCCAACCAGAAAGGGCACACAATAGGGGAGTGCATAGAGTTTAAGAATGTGGTTTGTTACTTGCTCTATATGGACAGTATTGCAAATAGTTGGGGTGATGGCATCGTCATTGCATGTGATGAACCGAGGCTCGACATACTGGTCACTAAGAGAACTATGTTCTTTCGTTGATCCTTCACACATTTCAAGAAAATAATGGTGGAGGTCTACTTAGATTTGGCTTGAAGCGGGGTCTTTACCCGTCTCTACAAGGATGTGGGAGTTTTATATTCCCTTGGAGTCAAAGTTCAAAAACATTGCGCTTATCATAGGGCCATGGATCATAGTATTGAAAAATGTCTTGGATTCACCATGACATGGAATACCTCATCAGCGTAGGAAAGATTCAAGTCGAGTCAGTTTCCCGTGGCTGATGTGACATTGAAGAGAAGAAGGGTTCAGATGGAACCACCTTTATCTTTTGAAAGCTTTTGTTTGTTTTTGAGTTCCCCTGTAAACATCTAGAATGAATGAAAACAAGTATTTCTTGTATTCGAATTACATAGGGGCTGAATTGAATTTGTGAGATACATAGGCATCCTTTCAAGGCGTTACCCCCTATCATGCAAAATTTTCATTCTCCCCCTTTAATTATACAAAGAAACATGAGGCTCAAATCAACGGACGTCGAAAGAGATGCAACGAGAAAACCTTATCTCAATGTGACTTAACCTTTCTAAGATTATCCCAAATTAAAGCGAGCAAACTCCTGCTTGATTAAAGTCAGTTTCCCGTTTACTCTTGGGTTGGCATGTCCTCAAACAAAGCAACTTTTGTGTGTTTATATGCTATTTATGTGGTATTTTGTGTTATCTATTCCGAACTCAAACTAAAAAAATTGCCTTTGAGTTGTATTCTCCCCAGGTATTTACAAAATGGTCTATGTCGATTAAACTGGCTGATCATCCCTACTTCACTAGATCTCAGATATCTTTCCCGTCCAAAGTTCAGATAAGGGAAAAGAAATAATGGGGGACAACAATAAAGAAATCAGTCTTAATCACGTTGTGGTGGCTCAACCCACCATAGAGGATCAGAATGACCAGATTATGCAGCTAATGCAACAGTATGCCGAGATGAGGGTGGAAATGCAAAGGAGACAGGATCTACTACTATCAGGTTTTACCGTCAACGGTGCTAATGATAGAAGCCTCCGCTTTACTTTCCCTCTTCAAACATTGTACAGGCTCATAACACGCTATCCACTCATTCTAAGAGTCCCTCAATAATAGACTTGACAACACAAAATCCTAAATATGCATCAGCCTCCTACCAGACCTCACCCCCTCTTCAAAACAATAATCCTCCAATGCCCTTTCCCGAAAAGAATTCCCATCATCAAACTGCTCCACCCCCACAAAACCAAAATAAATTCAACCCCCATACATTAATGAATCACCAAAATCAATACAATAACCCCAAACCTTCCTGCAAAATTACCAAACTACTCAAAGTGCCCCAAGTCCCTCCGTAGCTCCGCCTCTACCAAGAAAAATAACCTTCCAAATTCCCATTCCAGATGAGTATGACGTGTATGGTTTTGATCTTGAACAATATGAGCAGCAGGAAAGAGAGTGAAGGTTGAAAGAGTAGGTCGCAAAGATATACATAAAGGAGGATATTTGAAGGGCAATGAAGGATCTTCAGTGCACTCTTGACGTTGCCGATTTGAACTACAAGGACTTATGTATTAAGAGGTCGCAAAGATAGACATAAAGGAGGATATTTGAAGGGCAATGAAGGATCTTCAGTGCACTCTTGACGTTGCCGATTTGAACTACGAGGACTTATGTATTCATCCAAATATGGACCTCCCGGAAGGGTTTAAGATGCCAAAGATTGACACTTTTGGAGCAATAGGGAACCCCTTAGCGCATCTGAGGGCCTACTGTGACCGGCTTATAGGAGTTGTGAGAGATGAAGTTATACGAATGCGGATTTTTAGCCGAAGTTTGAGCGAGGAAGCTTTATAATGGTTTACTTCTCATAGGACCAGATAGTGGCCCAGTTGGAATGTCTTGTCTAAAGACTTCATTGAGCAATTTTCTTAGAAAGTAAAGATTTTCCGTGATTGTTATTCCTTAGAAATGATAAAACAGATTTCCAAAGAAAGGTACAGAGAGTTTTGTATAGATGGTGAAAAGATGCCGCCAGAGTTTGACCTCCCATGTTTGAAAAAGAAATTATTGAAGTATTCGTGCGGGTGCAGGAGCCCAAATATTATGATAGAATCATATTGCTCGTTCGAGAAAATTTTTTCGAGATAGTCAGGGTAGGTAAGACTATCGAAAATAGGTTGTGAGAATATTTCCCGTGTTGCTGCTTCACCCGGACCCTCGGTCACGTTAAAAAAGAAAAGAGAAGGCGTGTAAGTTGTTTCTTATGAGTGGAACAAGACCGAGAGAATATCATCATCGTACCAAAGTCGCACTCGACCTTCGCACAGTCCACACCAAGCTTGTTATATGCAAGCCGATTATCAAAATTCTCCTCCTCAAAGATACCAAAATACTCCTCCCCCAAGTTATCAAAATACTCCCCCTTCCGTTTATTAAACTCCACCTCCCATCTACCGAAATTCCCCTCTAGTTTACCAAACTCCCTCTAATCATTACTAAAGTGTTGCTCCCAACTGTGCCAACGTGCAGTAAAATTACCGAGCGCCTACCCTAGTATATCAAGCTTAAGCTCCACTTGACCAAAATATATCTCTAAACTACCAAGCTCCATTGCCAAGTTACAAGACAAACCCCTATCCCATATATCAAGCTCCCCATCCTAATGTCCAAAACTATCGTTAAATGCCTCCTCCTCAAGGCAACTATGATCCCTCTCGTCCTAGATTTGAGAAAAAGCCCATCAGAATTTTTACAACTCTTGTTGAAATCCGAACAAAGTTGTACGAGCTATTAACTGCGGAAGGTTATATACATCCAGTGGGACCCAAGGTAGTGGACACTAGCTCCTGATTTTACAGACCTTATCAGTAGCGTCATATCACTCCAATAGAATTGGACATGACACTGAGGACTGTATTAACCTCAACCACAAAATCCAAGATCTAATCAAACAGAACGTGGTTTCCCTCCAGACAGCCGCACCAAACGTCAACAGTAATCCTTTGTCAAATCTTAGGGGTGTCAATATCAATATGATAGAGATGGACGATGCTTCCTGCATGACAAAAGTGATATTTTCGATTGTTCATGATGAGCTGGAAAGAGTCGTGGCTTCGCTGAGCATCAAATAGAAGAAGGTATTCGTGATTCTAACACCCGCAAAGGTTATTGCCCTTGTGCCAAAAAAAATTCCCACTAAACCAAGGTTTGTGATCGAAACCGCTTCAGCTCAAGGTATGACCAGGTCTGGCAGATGTTATACTCCAGAAGAGTTAGCCCATGGAGGACAAAAGAAGGACCAATGAAAGAGGCCGATAAGTGTCACTGAAGCTAAAGAATTTTGGGGAAAGATGTAGCCAAAGTACTATTCAATTGTTAAGCATTTGGAGAAAAACCCGGCTCAAAATAATACATATGTGCTCGTGGGCACTAGCAGCGACAATGTAGCTGCCGTGATCAACTCGGTTATCCGAGGATATCGGATCTGCTTCTATGATGAAGAGCTTCCCTTAGAAGGAAGGATGGACAACGAGGCTTTGCATGTCAGTGTCATATATCGAGAAAGGGTCATAAACTGTGTCTTGGTAGACGATGGATCTGGTCTCAATATTTGTGCTCTATCGACTCTAAGGCAATTAAGGTTTAATTTGGGAAAGTTTGAACAAAATCAATTCAACGTGAGAGCCTTTGATGGGGTGCAGAGAGACACACTTGGAGATGTGAACTTGATAATTCAGATGGGCTCTACAGAGTTCAAGTCAAAGTTTCAGGTCCTGGACATGGACACTAGCTAAAACTTCTTCGGGTAGGCTGCTCATCCATATGTCTAGGATGTGACTTCTACCCTTCACCAGCTGATGAAGTTCGTCTGGATGAAGCAGGAATTGGCTATTCACGGTGAAGGAAGCCACTCTGGTGGTCATGCGCCAATCATAGATGAATTCTCTCAAGGCACTGATTTCTATAAGGTAGAGCTGTTTAATGCCACCAGTGATGACTTGGATCCATAACCTCCTATGCCATTTGTGTATAAGATGATTGTAACAGTGATGCACTGGAGAGGATTTGACCAAGGTTTTAGATTGGGATGAAATTTCCAATAAATCGTCAAGCCTATTCAAATTCCCACCAAAGGAGCAAGGTATGCTTTGGAGTACGCCCCCACAGATGATGAGGTTAAGATGAAAAAGAGTGGTGATCAAGCATTGACTAAGACGATCCCTCATCTGTACCAGTCATTTCCGGTCTGAGAGTATGCCAATCGAGATAGCCTTGGGGAAGAAATATGGGGCCTTTTGAAAAGATTGACGTTGTCATAGAAGACGAGGTCAATCTAGCTGGTATTCGTGATGCTAAACCTGGAGAGCAGCTGTAGAATTGGACCTCCACAACAATCTTGATTTCCTGACGGTATTGGTAGAAGGACAATGTTTATGTCTATTTTTAAAATCGGTGGTAGTACAGAAAAGGCCCGAGACCCATCATTTTGCAGTTTCTTCAATTACTTGAATTCTAAAATTCCCCCGTAATGTTTTAAAAGGCAACATGGCCCTTTGCCATTGCCAAAGTTTGCATTATTTTCGATTTAAGTGAAAGCCTCTTTTATGACTTGTTTATTTTTCTTATTTGCTTATTTTACTTTCCTGACTCTGTTTGTTTATGATTTCAGTAATTTTAATTTAAAACCTTTTAATGTCATGTATTGCCACTAGCTGAACAAACAAAATGATATAGGTGATGCCAAAGGTGAAGAGTATGACGAAAACAATGAGGTACCAGAATATGTTGCTGAGAAATTTCAACAATTTGAAAAAACTGCATAGGCCAAATTTGGAAGAAAATGAGATTGTGAATCTGGGAGACCAAGAGTATGTAAAAGAGGTCAAAATGAGTATCCACCTAAACGAAGCTCAAAGAAAGGATCAGATTCATTTGCTTATAAATATACTAATGTATTCGTCAGGGAAATCAGCGACATGCTAGGGCAGAGTACAAATGTGGTATTTCACTAGTTGTCGATTAATTTGGGGTTCAGTCCAGTGAAACAAAAGTCTCAGAAGTTCAAGCTTGAGTTAATTTTAAAGATTAAAGAAGAGATCACCAATCAGATCGAATCTTGATTAATGGAAGTGACGCAATACCCAACTTGGTTGGCCAATGTTGTTTTGGTTGCCAAGAAAGATGGAAATTTTTCGTATCCAAACATTTATATTCTGATCGATAATTGTGCTAAGCATGAAATTTAGTCATTTGTTGATTGTTATAAGGTTATCACCAGATCCTAATGGACGAAGAAGATGGACAAAAGACAACTTTTATAACGCCTTGGGGTGTATATCATCACAGAGTAATGTCATTCGTTCTCAAAAACGCTAGTGCTACTTATATGAAAGGTATGACGACCATATTTCGTGACATGATCCACAAGGTGATTGAGGTGTATGTAGATGATGTAATAATCAAGTCCTGCGAGAGTTCGGACCACTTGATTTATTTGAAGAAGTTTTTTGATCGTCAGCGTCATTATAACTTGAAATTAAATCCCACCAAATGCGTTTTTGGGGTGCCATCCGGCAATTTGTTGGGATTCATAGTCAGCAGAAGGGGCATCTCAAGGCAATTAAAGAGTTACCTCCTCTGAAGTCTAAGAAAGAAGTGATGAGTTTCATGGGGAGGTTGAACTACATTAGTCGATTCATAGCTCAATCAATTGTGGTATGTGAACCTATCTTAAAGATGTTGAAGAAAGATTCTTTGACAAAGTGGACCAAAGAATGTCAGACTGCTTTTGACGCAATCAAGAATTATTTGTCAAATCCACCAGTGTTGGTTCCTCCGCGAGAATGGAGTCCTTTGTTGCTATATTTGTCTATCTCAAATAACGCATTTGGATGCATACTTGGTCAACATGAGTTCATACCAAGCAAATGCACAAAGGTCATATTTACTGTAAAATGAGAATTTTTCAACTTTTAACCATGGCATGCTCAAACATCTTTCCTAGTGAAGTCTAAATGATAAGCCACACCAAGCACATCACAACACTTAGGAAGTCATTTCACAAAATGTCAATTTCTAACATAGTAATAGCCTTCACAGTAAGCATCATTTAGGAAAGTCTTATAACTCATAGGCACACACAAGGACAATAGCTAGACATGCCTTCGGTTTTCAATAGTGGACCTACAATCATGCTTTCAAAATTATAAAAGTAACATAGTTTTCAAGAGACTCTACACTTTTCATTTTAAAGAGACTCAACTTTCCATTATAAAGATAAATATTACACCTCACAAGTGACTATAACCATGTTTCTTATCTTACCTCATGAAGTTAAATGCACATTAGTATATCAAGATGCACAATCAACATGATAAGACCATGAAGTTAATCAAAATTCTTATCCAAGAACTTTAGACTATTCAAAATACTATTACTACAGTATCAATCAAGACATACCAAACATGTGAAGGTCATGCAATTCATATTCGAGACAAGACTTCTATCATGAACAAGCATACTAAAAATTATTAGATTCAAGTTCAAGTGAGAATAGAAACACAAGGTAGAAGAATTTCTACAACTTTACTACTCCATCACCATCCCCCACTTAGGGTAGACCCAATTAAGAGCAACTTATCCCAACCTTAACTTAACACCCTTCATTTTCATCACTTAAAAGTGATTACCACTTTAGAAAAGATTACAGTAAGTTAACATAGGAACTCCAAGGTATTCTAAAACTTGTCATTTTTGGCAAATTATCCCCAATTATCAAGTTAGGTCATACTATTTAACCACATAAGTTCTTCAGCAATACAATAGACACCAAGGTCATACATCATTAGGGGAAGACAACAAGGAGACTTAGCCATAAGGACTCTTTCTTTTCTTTCAACATTAAATTAAGGTAACTTCTAGGTCAATCAAACCCACATCATCACCCTACAAAGATAAGAATACTACCCTAAATTCGAGGGTAAACATCAATCCCACAACATCAAGGAACTCACAACACAATAAGAAGATACAAGCAAATCTACAACTCATCATGCCATATGACTCTCATTCTTCATTACAAATAGAAAATATCCTCTTTACATTCATTATCATGCTGATATGTATCAATTCTATACATATTTCAACAACTTCCAATCAAAAAAAAGTTTAGTCGATTTCCAAAAAATCTTACAGCTGCCAAGCATTACAGTGAACATGCATATACAAAAGTTTTCCAACTCATTCTATATAAGCATGCGTACTATCATCACACCTAGGATAAAGTCTATACAAAAGACTCCAATCCATACTAGGAAACTTATTAAGGACCACATGTATACAAAGGGAAATATTGAACACTTTTAATCACATATTCTTAGGGTAGCATGCTTCCATAGGTAGTCACTAAGCATTTCAAGTTCAAATCAGAATATAAGTCTACCATCATGTAAAACTATATAGTGGAATACCATTCCAAAAGAGACTCATTTTAATCATAACAACTTTTTACATGTTTTACCTATATTATCACATACATTCCTTAACATAACATGCTATTTCACATAAGTATCACATATAGCCACAAGGGACATCATATCAACATGTCATTGCAAAATTCACCTTCAAACATACTCATGAAACGATAAAACCAAGATAAGCATCAAAACTCACCTTATCTCCCTCAAGCATTGCGATAAAATCTCATCCAATCAATCACATCTAAAAGACCACCTCACAAGAAAACAAAAAGAGAGAGATCTTATAGAGTTAAGTTCTATGGCACGACATGAGAATGATGAAGAAGGGAAACTCTATCATCCTATAGCCTCTCGTACAATTTGATGTGTCACGACTAACCACCAATGATACGAGACTCTATCAGACGTTGGAATATGAGAGTTTTAGAACCTAAAACTACTTTCATAAACCTCATGCTCTGATACCACGTTGTCACATCCGGGAAGCACCCCTTAGAATTTACATGGCGTACTTGACCTCTCGAAGGTCTTATACAAGCCCATAGTTATCATTCATTGCATTGTTTTAGGTAAATTTAGCGGAAAATTAAAAATATTCTTAGCACATCGTATGCTAAAACATTACTTCATATATATATATATATATATAAAATATCATTATACATAGTTAAAGATTCTAGTCTCCTTTTCCATCCTAGACTCAACATCGTAAGAGTACTTTAGGGACACGAACCTTGTGACATAATACATAAGTGCAATATTTAAAAACTTTACAGTAAAGACATGACATAAGGAATCCTTGGAGTTAAGGATTCCTTTCTTTGAGCTTGGGAATATCTATCAAGCTCTTCACTATTTAAGACATTCTTTAAGATCCCATAACCTATACATTGTGTAAAAATTAGAGAATAATAAAGTTAGTACAAGAATGCACTATGTATGGTAACCATGCAAAAACATGCATTTAAAAGGGACATTTTCTTAAAATCATACTTCATGCCTTTTCGAGTAAATCTTCATAAAACCTTTATACAGTAGCATTTATATCATATACATACTTCATATAGACATATTCAAAGGCCAAGCATCATATAAAATCACATATAGAATTTAAGGCACATTTGAGGTTACTTTACAGTGAGCTCTTTTCTTTTTACATTAAGCATTTTTCTTTAACAGGGAACATCTTCTTTTAACTTATTAATCTCCCAAGTGACCCTTTAGTGATACATGGTGCAATGAATCAACTTAATAACACGGAATCATTTAATCAACTTATATAAGTCAACACATACCCTCTTAAAAATATAATACATGAAAGACACACTTATGCCAAGACATAAGAACATTAAAGTAAAGTCTTGTCATTATGATTTTGTTATAAAGTAGTACTACACATATATAACAAACACATGATACATATTTAGTTATAATATACTAGTGCCCATACATAACAAACATATGATACATAGTAAATACATGGAGCCTATTTTCCGTGTTTTCATGTAAAAATAAAATCTGAAAAGAAAACCATTGAGTCTATTGAAATACTACTCTTGTGATAAATGCTACATTCATTGATTGTAGTGAGTTGCTATAAGGAGGACCAATGACGTATCCTTTAATTTTTGCTAGATAATAAATGTAAAATGTAATATACATTCATACAAGAATATATATGATTGATCAACTTCATTTTAAGCCTTTATATTTTTTGTTTGATTTCTTTCCAAAAATTTGGATCCTTCTTTCAAATAAAGAATCATTAACTAGAGAGACAAAATATTTTGAATTTTTTTTAAAAAAAAGTCTGATGAAGGTAACCGGTGATAGTGGAGTGATTATGGACATGAACAGAAGGAGAAAATAGTAGAGTTGGAAGATTGAATTTGACAAAAAAGAGGAATTTTTGTAATTTTTTAAAATGATACGTAATAATTGAAAATAGGATAAAAAGGATGTGTAGTTAGGTAATTTTTCCTATTAAGTATCATTGAGATTAAGCGGGTCAAATTGGGCAAGTCAAGACCTAACCCGATTTTAATTAAGATAATTTGAGCTCAAAGTAAAGTTGATCAGATCAGAGACCAACCCAATTTCTATTTCAACCCATTTTAATATCTCCAATTTCGAACCAACCCACTCATTTTGACACCCCTAATCGCTAGGGGTGTTTTAATAAAAAAAAAAATTGGATCAATTACACCAAATTAATAAATCAAGTCAAACTAAAAATCTATTACTCCTTCTGTTTAAAAAAGAATGATCTTGTTTGACTTAAAATACAATTAATAAAAGAAAGATGACTTTTCAATCTTGTGGAATAAAACATGTCATGTATGAAACTGAAATTATAGTGTTACAAAAAAGGACCATTCTTTATTAAACTAACTAAAAAGGGAAATAATCCATTGTTTATTAGAAATGGAGGGAGTAATAATTTGATTTGGTATTGATTAATAACTTGAATTAATGAACTATATAATAATTGGTTGCCGTGTATATAGACAAGGTTGGTATGAGTTTATAAAAAACAAAATAAAATTATGTGTTGGATTTTTCAAATTTACAAATCAAACAAGTTTTTATACTATCAAATTATTTTATTTTAATATTTGATAAAGTAACTGTCACGTTGAGCCTATAACCTGGGCGAGCCTGACACTCCAGGACCATTATTGGCCCCAAGTGAACGCTTGGCGTGACTTAACTTATAGAGGAATACATAAAGTATAATATAATCTTGGTTAAGTATAAGTCAGTTAGACGAATTATGAACGAAGCCTCATGGCTTGTACGTATGGGTTCATAAGTCCATCGTATGTTTACTATTCATGATTGGGATGTGCGTGAGTGTATAACAAACGAAATTAATTATATGAAAGTACAATGGAAACATCATACTATTAAGAAACATACTTAGGATACAGGAATGACATACCAGAAAAATATCCATAATTTTTCGTATATTGAGGTAGTACTTCGCTCTGTCCTTAGTCTTCTATCCTAAATTTTTACTCGGGGACAATTGATGGGTGTAGTTATTTCAATTGTAACGACCCAGTCTTGTTGTCATATAAATGCCAAGAAGGGACAAATTGGGGCCAGAAAAACCTTTTTGTAGTATTTGAATTTTCCCATCTTATCCTGATTTTGAGGAAATCATAGTCTTTTAGGTGTAGAGGATTTTGGTAGCAATCAAGTGAAGAAATTATAAATTTGGTTGAATTAATATTAACATTACTTATTAACAAAACCATACGACTTTACAAGATCAAATTTGGATGAGTACATCACCGAGAATTGATCTTGCAGTGAAAAATATTTTATGAACGTAGTAATTAAGATTATGCTGTAAAAAGGGCGAATTGAAATTCTTCAAAAAGGGTTTTTTCTCACTTTTTGTCGTTGTAGAGAGAGTTGGGTCGTTTTGCCAGGCAAGATGGGACTTAAAATTGTAAGTTCATTAGGGAGATCACTAATTCACTTTGTGCCGCTATAGATGGATTGGTGCCGCTTTGACGTCACTGCTAAAAAAGAATGAGTTTCGTTTTAGCGAGATAAGCACAAATTATGTCCTTAATAAAATCGCTTAACAATGTTGGTTGAAATTTTTTAATTTTAGATGAAAGGAGGACCCACATGGAATTCTAACTAGTTTTGACCATTCTTGAGGCTAAAGGTTAGCTTTTTAACACCCTAGATCCGTTATTCGATCTATAGAACGTACTATGTATAAATGTTACTATGTTGATCGCACTTGTTGTAAATGAAATACATGAAATATCCTTGCCATTAAATCATAAACTAAATGTATGATATTGATGGTGTACCTGTGATTGTGATTGTGGATAGGGTTGCCACGTACCGGCACAAATATTGGATCGATTTTTCATGTTTCAACACAATGATTGCATTAGGTTTCCACATTTCAACACAAATATTTGATCAAGTTTTCATGTTTCAACACAATGATTGGATTGGGTTGCCACGTTTGGACATAATTATGGAGTTGGATAGCCACGTTCTATCAAACTAACTGTTTGGGTTTGGGTTTCGTGAGAGAACTAATGATGTGATAGAAAATATGAAGTTGTTGTTGTTTGCATAAATTCATAATATTCTATATGTTGGTATATATGCATGTGATTATAATGCAGGTTGACTTGTGTTTGGTTCACTAGTGAGATAGTTGTGTAATCCTACTAGTATAATGTGGTTGTGTAATTATTCTACACATGTTCTTATTTTTTTGTGTACAGCGCATCTTACACTTAGATTAGTACAATGTTTATCTACGAAGGTCATCATCGTTGATTGAGGTTTGAGAAAATTATTTTTCAATAACGCTAGAACTGTATCATGTTGACTGAAGTCGTTATGCACTAATGCACTAGGAGTGCTACCCAATATATATCGAGTGATAGTTGGGGGTACCCTCCCATACAACCCCTGAAATTGTGTCATTCCTACTGATGTTTGGTACAAATTATTGTAGCAAAATTCAGCCTAAAGCAGCACAGTTACCCACGTGGTTGGATCATCAGAAACATAACAACTAAGATATTTGGTCAAGACACTTATTATGGGCTACAGATTATCCATCAGTTTTGGGATGATATGCGGTACTCAAATTCAATGTCTAACCCTGCAAACTATTTATTTCTTGCCAAAAAGAATGGAAGAATCATGGGTCATGGTCATTGATAATAGTGCGAGAAAGTTCGTCAAGGAGAAATACACCTACTATGAATGCTTGAGCTACTAGTTGAGTAGACAATATGGAAGGTAAGGGAATAAAATGACCATATTTTTCCATACAATCTACCATGGCTAGGATAGTAGTTTTCCCATTGGAACTTGGAAGGCAAGTAAAAAAATCCAATGCATTATGTTGAATGCCTTGAATCAAACCTGTTAGGGCGTAGTTTAGCACTATATATAGACGCTATAGCAAACCCTATTCTGTAATTCTGTTCTTGCCTCTCCATAATAAAACTGCTCCCCCTCTTCCCGTGGATGTAGCCAATTTATTGGTGAACCACGTAAATCTGTTGTCTTATTTTTCGCATTTATTCCGCACCACAAATTTGTATCAGAGCCTCTCAGTTAATCAGTGTTCTTGGAGAATTCGAGATGTCTGCTTTGAACGTGAAAATCGAAAAATTCACAGGGAGGAACAGTTTCAGTTTATGGCAGATCAAGATGCGGGCTTTGTTGAAACAACAAGGCTTTTGGGCGCCGTTGTCGAAAGACAAGAAGGCCGTCGTTACTTCTGAGATGGCGATTCTGGAGGAAAAGGCGCACTCGACGATCATGTTGTGTCTCGCGGATGACGTCATCACGGAGGTCTCGGATGAAGAGACTTCTGCTGGTCTGTGGTTGAAGCAGGAGAGTTTGTACATGACAAAATCTCTAACCAACAAGCTGCTTCTGAAACAACGTCTATTCGGTTTACGAATGGATGATGGTACACAACTCAGGGAACATTTAGAGCAATTGAATACTTTGTTATTAGAATTGCGTAATATCGATGTGAAGATCGAGGATGAAGATGCTGCCCTGATTCTGTTAGTATCTCTCCCAATGTCGTTTGATAATTTTGTTCAATCGTTCATTGTTGGGAAAGATATTGTGTCGCTGGAAGAAGTCAGATCGGCCCTTCATAGCAGGGAATTACGGCATAAGGCTAACGGCACAAGTACGGACATACAGCCTTCCGGTCTGTTCACCAGTAGCGGAAAGGGAAGGAAAAACAGCGGAAAGAAAAAGAAGCCGATGTCGAAGGGTGCAAAGCCGGATGATGTTTGTAATTACTGCAAGGAGAAGGGACATTGGAAATCTGATTGTCCGAAGAAGAAGAAGCAATCGGAAAAATAATCAGTGTCTGCTGCTGTTGCTGAAGAAGGCACCAATTCTGAAGAAGACATTGCCCTAGTTGCGGATGAGCACACTCATCATTCAGATGTGTGGGTTCTCGATTCTGGGGCATCCTATCACATCTGTCCTAGGAGAGAGTGGTTCACAACTTATGAGCAGATAGACGGAGGCAGCATCTCGATGGCCAATAGTTCTGTCTGCAAGGTGGTTGGGATAGGCTCGATCAAGATAAGGACACATGACGGTAGCTTCTGCACATTGAACGAGGTCAGGCACGTTCCATTGATGACGAAAAATTTGATATCTCTCAGTCTTTTGGACAGCAAGGGATTCAGCTGGTCAGGAAATGATGGAGTCTTGCGGGTCTGGAAGGGTTCAAATCTGATTCTGAAAGGTGTCATGCGTGGTACTTTGTATTTTCTACAAGGTGCCACGGTTACAGGTTCAACCCATGTTGCATCGTCCGAAGTTCACCAGAAGGATATGACTAAGTTATGGCACATGAGACTTGGTCATATGGGTGAAAGAGGGATGCAAATTCTGTCAAAGGAGGATCTTCTTGCTGGTCATAAGGTTAAGAGCGTAGAGTTTTGTGAACATTGTGTCTTTGGAAAACAACATCGCAACAAGTTTCCAAAGGCCATTCACAGAACAAAAGGCACACTTGATTACATCCATTCTGATTGCTGGGGTCCATGCCGTGTTGAGTCTTTGGGAGGCTGCAGATTTTTTGTGTCCATTATTGATGACTACTCAAGGATGACTTGGGTGTACATGATGAAGCATACAAGTGAAGCTTTCCAGAAGTTCAAGGAGTGGAAAATTTTGATGGAAAATCAAACAGGGAAGAAGATCAAGAGGTTGCGAACTGATAATGGGCTGGAATTCTGCTGGTCTGAATTTGATCAATTCTGTAAGAATGAAGGGATTGCTCGACATCGTACAGTCAGAAATACACCACAGCAGAACGGTGTAGCTGAGCGGATGAATCAAACACTTCTGGATAGAGCAAGGTGCATGCTCTCTAATGCTGGGCTAGATAGAATATTCTTGGCAAAAGCGGTTAGTACAACTTGCTACTTGATTAACCGCGGACCACATACAAGCATACAGTGCAAGACACCTATGGAGATGTGGTCAGGAAAAGCTGCTGATTATTCAAATCTGAAAGTTTTTTGGTTGTACGGCTTACTACCACGTCAGTGAAGGTAAGTTAGAACCAAGAGCTAAAAAGGGAGTATTTGTGGGCTATGGAGATGGAGTGAAAGGTTTCAGAATCTGGTCTCCAGCAGAAAAGAGGGTTATTATGAGTAGGAACGTTGTCTTTAATGAAAGTTCTCTGTTTAGAACCATTGTGAAGCCTACAACTACGTCAGAAACTGGGAGTCTTGATAAACAGGTGGAGTTTCAAGTCATTCAGAACGAGAGCGATTTGTAAGAACTTGAAGAGAAGGATCAAGAGCCACAAACAGAAACTGATATTCTAGAATCTATGCCATCAGATATCCATCAGAGTATAGCTCAAGATCGGCCAAGGAGGGTTGGAGTTCGGCCACCTACGAGGTATGGTTTTGAGGACACGGTGGGTTATGCACTGCAGGTTGCTGAAGAGGTAGATACATTTGAGCCATCTACTTACAAAGAAGCCATTTTAAGTCCTGATTTTGAAAAATGGTTTGCTGCTATGGGAGATGAGATGGAGTCCCTACACAAGAATCAGACAAGGGATCTGGTCATACAGCCTTCGGGGAGAAAGATTATTACTTGCAAATGGGTTTTCAAGAAGAAGTAAGGGATATCACCAGCAGAAGGAGTCAAGTATAAAGCCAGGGTTGTTGCCAGAGGTTTCAACCAAAGAGAGGGAGTGGACTACAATGAGATCTTCTCACCAGTGGTCAGACATACTTCCATCCGAGTGTTACTAGCGATAGTTAAACTTCAGAATCTGGAGCTTGAACAACTTGATGTGAAGACAGCGTTTCTACATGGAGAGTTGGAGGAAGAGATATACATGACTCAGCCGGATGGTTTCCAAGTTCCAGGGAAGGAAAATCACGTCTGCAAGTTGAAGAAGTCCTTATATGGACTTAAGCAGTCTCCAAGGTAGTGGTACAAAAGGTTTGACAGCTATATGGTGAAGTTGGGCTATACTCGGAGCTCATATGATTGTTGTGTCTACTACAATAGGCTCAAGGATGATTCATTCATCTATCTGGTGCTTTATGTGGATGATATGCTGATAGCTGCAAAGAAGAAGTATGACATTCAGAAGCTAAAGGGTTTACTTAGTGCTGAGTTTGAGATGAAGGATCTGGGAGCCGCTCGGAAGATTCTAGGGATGGAGATCATTAGAGACAGAGAGAGAAGGAAACTTTTCTTGTCACAGAGAAGCTACATTCAGAAGGTCTTGGCGAGGTTTGGCATGTCTTCATCTAAGCCTATTGATACCCCCAGTGCTGTCAATATCCATCTCACTGCCATGTTCACTCCATAGTCAGAAGAAGAGAAAGAGTATATGTCACGAGTCCCTTATGCCAGTGCCGTAAGAAGTTTGATGTATGCTATGGTCTGTACAAGGCCAGATTTTGCACATGCAGTCAGTGTAGTGAGCAGATTCATGGGACAACCAGGGAGAGAACATTGGCAGGCTGTGAAGAGAATTTTCCGGTACCTTAGAGGTACATCTGATGTTGGTCTCATTTATGGAGGTGATACTCAGTGCTTGGTTACTGGCTATTCTGATTCTGACTATGCTGGAGATGTTGACACAATAAGATCGATGACTAGCTATGTGTTTACCCTTGGAGGATCTGTCGTCAGTTGGAAGGCAACTTTGCGACCTACAGTGACTTTGTCTACTACGGAAGCGGAGTACATGGCCTTGACAGAGGCTGCAAAAGAAGGGATTTGGCTGAAAGGGCTGGTTAGTGATCTTGGTCTGCATCATGATCAGGCTACGGTGTATTGTGACAGTTTGAGCGCAATTTGTCTAGCCAAGGATCAAGTCCATCATGATAGAACCAAGCATATTGACGTGAGGTATCATTTTCTGAGAAGTGAGAAGAGAATCAAGGTGAAGAAAGTAGGAACTGCTGATAATCCTGCTAATATGTTCACAAAGCCGGTTCCACAGAGCAAGTTTCATCACTGTTTGGAGTTGCTCAACATCAGAAGCTGTTAGTTGCCCTGCGGGGCAATTCTGAGGAAGAGGGGGAGGCCTGTCACTATCATAGTGCGTCTGAAGAATATGTTTGGAGAATTCAAGTCAAGGTGGAGATTTGTTGAATGCTTTGAATCAAACCTGTTACAACCGGAAAGGACGGGGCCCTTAATTATCTGTCAATTCTGTATTTTGGGCCCAAGCCTGTTAGGGCGTAGTTTAGCACTATATATAGACGCTATAGCAAACTCTATTCTGTAATTCTGTTCTTGCCTCTCCATAATAAAACTGCTCCCCCTCTTCCCGTGGACGTAGCCAATTTATTGGTGAACCACGTAAATCTGTTGTCTTGTTTTTCGCGTTTATATTTCTCGTATTATGTCAAATTCCGCACCACACATTATATTCAAAGACTTGATCCGATATAGGTACATGTTGACATAACCTGTTAGATGCAAGTTTGTATCTTTGATCTGTTGACATATCTGAGAACTTATAACAAATAATTTCATATTCATTGTCATATGTCGCAAATAAAAGTTTTATGCCAATCAATGGTATGTTCTTTCGGCATGGAATTCAAACATTAACTTGTGTCGTAGTAGTACATCTTATGTAATTAGAAGCTTGCCTCTGTAAAATAAAAACACATTCTTTAATTGGAAATCCATATGAGTCTCCACATCCTTTTGAATAGCTTGATGACAAGACAATAATTCTATATTTTATTGATTTAATAATTTGAAACTTGTTCTAGATTAAAAGTCCTAGCAGAAATGGTCAAAAAAAAGCATCTGAATTATGATAGACGGCATCAGAGGCTGAATTATGTTTCCAAGGGTTCTATCTTATATAAGAATCATAACCCACTAGTTTAGTGAGACATTGTTGTTGCTCAGAAGTTTTGATGGTTTAATTAGTGATGTTCGTCAAAGATTTGTGATATGTTAGTATTGTAAACCATCTACAAAGAAGATTTTGCCTCCATTTACTCACAGCTTGAATAATGGCAAGCATCTAATAATGATATGCCGACACACATTTAACCCTTGCATTCAATTTCTAACTAAAAACAAGTGATTGGATGACATTTTAAGATATTGTTGAACGAATTCCTTTCCCCTATGAGTTAGTCTTTACTTGACATTCCTTATTTAAATTTGTTATGGCAATACTGGAGTCGGGTTTCAAATGTTATTTGAGCTTCAGGAGTACACCAAAAAAACCTATTTGTTGAGCTAATCAGTGATTGGATATTCTATTGTAACATAATGGTTGATGAATTGTATGTATTATCATGCACGACATAGAAAATGGTGCACTTCTTTCATTGTAAGAGATGGTGCTAATTGATGGATTGGTTTCACTTCTCCTAGGTTGACAGATATTCCTTGAGATGATATAATATATATGTCCCACGTAATTAGTAATCAACTGATTACATCCAAATAAAGTTGGGAATGATTTGCCACCAACTGATAATGATGCAATAACGAAAGAACCAAGACAAAATATTCCACGGGATCTGTCCAAGAAAGACTATGTATCAAAATATCATCAAAGAATGCAAGGATATATTGATGCAAGTATGGTATGAATAAATCATTAAAAGTTTTTTTTAATGAAGAAAACACATTTGAATGACCAAATGGAATGACGAGAAATTCTTTATATCCATCATGAGTTCAAAATGTCGTCTTAGGTACATCATCCTGATGGACCCTAATTAGATAATATCTAGGTAACAAATCAAAATTGAAAAAATAGCAAGAACCATTCAATTCATAAAAAAGATCATCAATGGTTGGAAATCATTCATGTATAGTGATTGTATTTAGTGCACTATAGTCAATACAAAACCGCCCCGTGCCATATTTTATTGAAACAAACAATACTAAGAGTAAAATGGGCTACTACTTGTTCTGGTTGTCCCTTATTTTAGAATTAATTAGACGCTAACTTCTCGATAACCTGCTTTGAATATAAGGATATCGATGTGCTTTCACATTCATATGTCCTACACCTGAAAGTTGACCAACTGCATGGTCCTAACTGTGTTAATTAGGAAAACCTAAAGGCTTTTGTTAAATATATTCATATGTATTTAGCACAATTTATAATTCAGATGGGGGGGGGGGGGTACATGAAGGTTCCATGATTGTACCAATTGTAGATGAAAATAGCAAAATTCCATTCCTAGCAACCATTCTTCTCAAACTATTCGTAGCGACCATTCTTCTCAAACTATGTAAATGCACCGGTTACACATCTATGTGTTCT
Organism: Solanum chmielewskii; assembly: GCA_027704785.1. Lineage (NCBI taxonomy): Eukaryota > Viridiplantae > Streptophyta > Magnoliopsida > Solanales > Solanaceae > Solanum > Solanum chmielewskii. Next base: position 25,852,010 of record JAKWIX010000327.1, read on the forward strand.
TCCCCTTTCCACAAGATCATCGAACCATGGAAAACTCCCAAAGTACGAAACCATGAAATCCCGATTACTATATTAACACCATGAATTGATAAATAGTATAGATCTTCCACTATTTTGTTTCCATGTATGTTTATTGAAATTTTTGTACCTACACCCCAACATCATAGTCGATTTCATATTTCTACCACAATCAAAAAATTTCGTGTTGGTTCAGTCTTAAACTGAACAGATTTTTCCATCCTTGCCAGAATAAAATTATGTGTACTAGCATTGTCCACAACCGCTTGTACTGCTGCATCATTAACATGAGCGGTAAATCTGAGAGTAGTGGATGAATTTCCTCTAGATAAAGCATGATATAAAATAGCTGACTATTCATGAACCTCCAAACATTTTAATTCATCAGCTAAGACATCATCCGTCAGAAATTGATATGGCAATGTCACTTCAGCATCAGACTCTTCAAATAATAGTAGAAGATGAGGAAGTGACTTAAACATGTTACCAGGAGAGTATTTTTCATCATATGAATAACAAAGAACATGTTTCTCTCGACTTTGTAACTCTGCAGGGGAAAGACATATCATGGGAGATCGATCTGAATAATGCATTTTAAGAAACTCAACCTATATGATTTGAAATAGAGAGCTTTATAATTGTACAAAGGTTAGTCGGAGTTCAAAGAAGTTGTGGAGTCTCACTAAATGAATGCTTAATGGATCCCTTTTCACGTTTGACTTTTTCCGCGTATAAATGTGATAAACTTATAACTTCATTTAATTTTTTGGGTTCACAAATTAAAACAGCAATTTTAGTATAAGGTCTCATACCATAAGTAAAAAATTGTGCTAATACCCAATCTAAAAATTGCATCATCTAATTAGACCCGTTTTGAAACAACTCTAGTATAAAGTAACTGTAGTGCTCGACCGATATTTAGCAAGTCGACCCTCTAGTACCTCTAGATTCCATTTTTTGAATTGGACAAACAATATTTAGAAAAATGCTCCTAATTAACAAACTGTTTATTGCAAAAAAACCACATATACCATTCCAATGGATCACCCTCCAAGTAGAAATATGTTTTTATTAACGTATGATCCTCCGTGATTCCATAAAATTCAAAGTAGCGCTCTTCTTGGAAAACCAATGATTTAGGATTTACATTATGGAATCATCATTATTAGTCTAAGCGGGTTTGCTACACAAAGTAAGAGGTGTCTGTGTATGTCCTGCATAAACTTTAGTAGTTTCACGTGGTCAAGATGTTTCCACTATAGGAGAACTACTCTGAGAACCTAGCGCTATCACATAATCCACCACTTCTTTATAACAATTTATAACTATTTGTTCTCGTTTTTTAATAGAAAACCAGACAATGAAATTTTTTAGTCGAAATTGTTTTTAGTTAACTTGAGAAATCCAATCCTAGTCAAGATTTTGTCTAAAACAAAGTCAATGAGGTATAGGGAGTTCTTCTAATAAATGAGAGATCTAATTATAAATATGATCGCATGAATAGATACCTAGGACATTAATAAAGCCATATGACGTTACAGAGTAAAATTCAGGCGAGTAGAACCCCAAAAACATATCAAAGTGTGAACGGGCAATTTTTGTATTTCATGGGTTCAAGGCGAGTTGTGAAATAGGATTTGAAACACAAAATTTAACTATTTGTTTCCTTGCAAGCCGTTGGGTGGGATTATTCCTTCCATGGTTGGGGAGTTGTGGCGGTATGGGGGCCGCCATAGCAGGCCAGGCGTGACATAAGTCAGAAATAAACACAAAAAACCTAATTATTCTGCAATTTTTCTTGAGAGCAAGGAGAGGAGCCTAAGCATTTTCTTGATAGTTTTCCACTACTTTTGTTGCAAATGTTAAGGATTTACTCCCCTAATCTATTTTTTGATCCGTAGAACTTATAATATTTATTATATATTCTAGGGGTAGGGTTTTGAAATTAATAGGATGGAAGAAAAAAGAGCTAGTTGAAGGTTAGAATCATGAGTCAGGTCATCAGTTATTTTGTTTGTTATAATTTGGGAATAATTAGGCCTTAACTATTGATCCTTAGGTTGTATAAATTATTTTGTAGACCTAGAACAAGCATGAAGAATATGGAAAGGGAAGACACCGTGTCATAGGAGGATTCAAGTTTTGCTTCGAGGTAAGTGATGGTTTGGTTTCATGTTTTTGTAATGTATGCTAGTATTTTCTTCCTCGTAATGCATGTATGTATTCAAATTTTGAATAATTATTAATCAAATGCTAATGAGTATAAATGAATGATTTAATATCATGAATCAAGATTTGATTGAATGATTATGAGAATTTCCATTGTTATTGTCATTGTGGATTTTTGATAGGATCGGGCGTTACATTCCAACACACTAACTTGGATCGGGTACCACGTTCCAATGCATATATGGTATCGGGTGACACTTCCTGCATACTAACTGGCATCGGGTACCACATCCTAGTACAATTATATTTTGTATGTAGGGTTTAAAAGAGGACCATAGACTTTTCATATGTGTGTACTACTGAAAATGTAAAATCGTACGTTGCTCCTAAATTTTTTATTGATATTATATATGTTGAGTACATGTGTGCTTATCTTTTTGTGACTCCTTATATGTGTTTCACTTGCAGAAATAGTCGTGTACACCATCTGTACATTTTGGTTGTGTACTAATACTTTGCTTGCTCTTTCTTTGTTGAGTACAAGGCATCTTCAGGCGGCTATTGATAGACATCATCTAGGAGATCAGTGGTCAAATAGGATACATGGGTGAGCCAGTTTTTTCATGATGGCATGGGTCCTTTATGTTTTAGTCCACTCTTTTCTGAATCAAACTTTCTAGTGATACTTACTCATATGTTCAATTGGGTTTTACCCATTATGTTTAGACTTGTTGAACTTTAGATATTTAGGTACATTTATTTAAGTTTCAATGGAAGATTTTGCAATGTTTGGGATAGTTGTTTGTTAAATTCCTATAGTTCATGGGAACTCTTTATTTTGTTTCTACATTTAAACATGCTTCTGTATCTTTAAATCACTAGTTTGTTGTTAAATTTCTTAGTAATAGTGATGATTCTCCCACCGAAGGGTTAGTGTATGTTCTAATTATTGAGGTGTGGGCCGTGAAAAAATTTGTATTAGAGCCCTAGATTCGTTCATCTTGTTTTACCAAAATGAGTCTACAAGACTCTTTTGGAATGTTACAGAGAAGTCTATACTTTTCTTTGAGATGCTATAACACTTTAGGAAATCTCTATGTTTTTATCTTGTATCATTTCATTCTATAACATGGTTACAATTGATATATCGTGATAAGAATTGATATCTAATCTCCATCACTCTTCTACCTAAAAATGGTGAACAATAACTTCAATGGTGTGAGGTCCGTTTCTCCCACCAATGATCAAACTCAAGGGTGTGGAACAAGAGCTCGTGGTCGAGGTAGCAGTAATTGAAGATAGAGGATTAGAGGATGAAGAAGGGTAGCACTCTCTAGGGGTGGGGTTCAGGTTGAGAATGCTCATAAAAATAAGGTCCCTTATGGTCATCACTAAGACATTTGTGTGAATGTCGTGTTTGAGAATAAAGAATATGTTGGACAAGGGGAATAGGTGCAGACAGAGACTATAAATAGTCCTCCCTTAGGCGAGTATTAACTCAAAAGATTTTTTTTTTCTTGAAAGGATTGGTTGGCCCTGAAATTCTTCCCACAGTCCAAGCAACTCAAACCCCTGACAATCCCTTATTTTTTTTATTATTGTCCCCAAGTTGAGATGAATAATGGGTACTGATGTCTTTTTCCATCCTTTGTTGGGTCCTTTGATGAGTGTTTATGAGCACGAAATGTTTTGCAAGATTCTAAAATTGAAGCCTTCGGTAATCTATTTTTTTGAGAGTGAGGCCACCGATGAGTCAATCTTAGATTGTTATAAGATGTTGCAGAACTTGTATTGTCCATCACCATTGAGTAGAGTTTGTGAATTTTAATCTTCAAGGTGAGTCTAACAAGTTCTCAAGTGCTTATGTGGAATGTAGATCGTCATCTTTACCTCCACTAACTTGGATCATGTTTCATGTTCTGTTCTTGGAGAAGCAGGTCCCCAAACATTAAGTGATCGCAAGAAGGATGAGTTCATGGTTTTGGAGTAGGGTGGTATGAGTGCAGCTACATATCATGATTAGTTCCATGGCTTGTCTAGATATGCTACACAATTGGTAACTACTGAGGAGGAGAGAATTCTTCTATTTCTCAATGGAAAGAACTCCAAACATCCGGTATTGTTTATTCACATGAATCCTTCAGGGTAAAGCTATAATGTGATAACAAACTTTTTAAACAAAGTGGAAGGAGTTAGATGTGATAGGTTGGCTAAGTCTTTGTCTAAGAAACGTAACAGCATAGAAAAATTTCAGGGTTCCTATTCCATAGGTTCAGGGAGGTCAAAACTTGCAGCCGGGAAAATTCAGTCGGCTATGCCTGCATCCATAGGTAACTACTCAGGAACTCGACCTATGAATATGATTTAGGATATTTAAGGTGACGCACCTTTGGCAGACCGCAGGCCACATTTTATCTGAACTACTTATAATTTTCTAAGGCTTGGGAATATAAAGATTGATTGTCCCCAACCTTGCATGTTGGATTCTGCGAAATAGCACACTAGAGCAATGGTACCTAGTGGCAACAGTTATAATTATAGGGGGAATCAAAAAAATGGGCAATGAGAAAATCAGTGAGGTCGTAGAGGTCAGGGAAATGGTAACACACGCAGAGGTATGGTGCAACCAGGTAGGGAAGTCTCTTATAAAGATGGCGTGGCTCAGTGTTATGCCTTTCCATGCAAGAGCGAGGTACAAACTAGTGAGAGTCCCTAGGTCTTTTCCAAGACCATTACTTGAATTTCCTTTATTTATTTAATGTCTCTAATATGAACTAATGAATGTAATGACTTAAGTTAAGAAAGTATGTAAATGAATAAGTACTTATCTAGAGTAGTCAAGGGTTGTCTAGTTAAGGTGTGAAGATTGTTTAGGACTGGTCACTTTGTATCTTACCTAGATAAGTCTTAAGAATGACTCTAGTTAGGGAAGATGTGTGTTTATGTGGACATGATCCAAACTTATGTATTCGTAAGTATTAGTTTGATAATCTTGAAGAGGTCAATCATGGACGTTATATTCTTGATTTACTTAAGTATGTCTTTTGATATCTTTTGGAAGGAGAATGTCATATTATCTATGTGTTGATATTTTAAGTTAGAATGATGCTATCTTAGGCAATCTATAGGATCTCTTATGTGTGTGTGTAAGGGATTGTATGTGCGGTCTCTTCAAAACTTACAAATATACCAATCATAGTCTTCTTTGATAGGAGTATCTCATGTTCATGTGATTGATATATTTGTAAGTATGTGTGTCTCATTATGAGTGGTCTTAACGATCATTTAGGTGTTCCTAGAGAGGGTGTATGTCTGGTCTCTCTTTGTTTCACTTAAGTTAGACTTAGGACAGCTTTAAGTTAGGGAATTATGTGCTCAAAGTTGTCAAGAGTGAAGGTAAAAAACTTCACTGTATAGTGAGGTAAGTTCCCTGAAATTTTTTCTAGAAATGTGAAAATTACTTAAATGATTTCTTATGTGTTTTATGTGTTATTAAATGTTGTTCTTATGATTATAGTATGACGTCTTCATCAAAATTCATGAAAAGCATGGTATTTACTAAATTTCCCCTTTTCATGGTTTTTGCATGGCTTCCATACATAGTAGATTTAATGTGTTAATCCCTTCTTTTCCCTTTTTGACAAAAGTCTAGGGAATTAGAAGTCTTGATATGTCATGGAGTAGTGATAGGTTTCTAAGGCTTGAAGATGAAATATTGGTGAGTCCTAATCGATACGAGGACAATATCCACATGTCCCTTATGTCATAGTCTTTATTTTATTATCTTGTATGTGTTTAGTCGCATGTATTGTATTGTAACAACTAAAAAATAGCCATGCTAGGTAATGCCTAAATGTATGGTGAATGCCTGGATTAGACCAGGTCCACACTGCTTGATGCACATTGAACCATACCTCAGAACCTGTGCACTAGCCAAGCCACCTAACTTGGTGAGGTCCAGCTATGTGGGGCACCCGAATATTAAGATTCACCTAGATCAGTGTCAACCAGACATGGAAGGGGTAATCTTATGTTTGGAAGGTGTAGAGGTAAAATGGTCTTTTCTAGGCTAGGGTTAGTATTGTAATTACCCTAAGTATTTAATTAATGAATGAATGAATGAATGAAAATAGTGGATAATTTGGGTAGGGTTGACCCAAATTAACCCATTTTCGCGAATTGAGCTCACACGGGTTTGATCCTTGGTGGAAGCAATGTAAAATTGAATTAGTTAACATTAATTATTTGATTTAAGTAAGGGCATGATGAGTCATTTAACCTAAATTATAAAAAAACTGATTTTTAATTAATAAACAACAAGGAGTCCTAGTTTCACTAAGTCTTCAACTAAAACTCCTACACTTACTCTCATCTCTCCCAACTCTCTTTCTCACCCCTATCCACACTCATTCTCACGTTTCTTCATCAGTAAAGAACAAAAATATTAATTCTCATCACTCTTGAAGAACTTCTACACTAAAACTCAAAAGAAAAACTAAACTATAAACGAAAAACAAAAACATTGTTCTTGATGGGTTGTGCTTGAAGTTTCATGGTTAGACTATGGTGTTGTGGAGGTTGGTTGTCCAATGGAGAAGGTTTGGAAGGTGTTGATCGACAAAAGGTATGGGTTTTTCATCCTCTTGGTCCCTTTAGAGACTACTAAGATTTTGTCGAATTCTAATCCGAAAACAAGGAATGCTCCTCTTTACATGTCCTTGTCACTAGCTCCCATCGATTGTTGTAGGTTGGGTATGTTTTGCTAGTAGAATTTAGGAATGTAACGCGTTTTCGTTATGATTATGTTCATGTTTGTATCTTCGGAATTATGTGATGATAAACATGTGCAATGTGTGTGTCTGGTCGTGTCTCTTGGTACGAATTGGAGCATGAAAATTGTACGAATTGGAGTATGAAAATGATATGTTAAATCCTTGTGTTTTTGTATGAAATTACTACGAAAAAATATGCATGATAATGTACGAAATATCCTGCGAAATTCCTAGGAATCTAGCGCACAAATGTTGAGAAAATGTAAACTAAAAATATGACAAAATCTGGAAATTTTATCTAGGCTAAGCCATTTGGAGATTTTGAGTTTTTTTTTTAAAAAATAAAATAAAATGTATGAGGAGATTGTAAGTAGAAGAAGTATCATGGGGATGGGGATTGTATTATAAAGTGGGACTCGGTATTGTTAGACAAAGACCTTCTGTTTGAGGAGTAACCAATTTCAATTCTTGATCCTGATGTCAGAAAGTTGAGAACCCAGGAGATTAAGTTTGCGAAATTTCAATGGAAGCATTGTACAATTGAGGAAGCCAGTTAGAAAACCGAGAAGGACATGCGAGATAAGTATCCCCAACTGTTCAACGATTCAGGAACCACTCCACTCTTAGTCTAACCTATTTTTCTTATTTGTCATTTGTGAAACAATTATAGATTAATTGGTATTCATTGCAATGACCTACTTCTGTCGATATAGAAAAGCAATCGGGGACATATTTTGGATCAGAAAACTTTTTAGCAGTAACGTGAGAAATATTATCCTAGTCTACATTTGGATAAAACTAGAGTCTGTGAATTTAATCAAAGAAATCAACAAACTCGTATGACTTTGCAGATCAAATTTACGCGAGTACAACTCAAAAAACTAATCTTAGAGTGAACAAATAGTTTTTGAGTGGTATGGGATAAAGGTGGTTATTAAATGGGGGATTAAAACTCTAAATTTTACTCTCTGTATTCGTTCAAGCCGCTTGAGAGGGATTAGTCCAGCCAAGACGGGGCTTCTATACTGACATGGGGTCCACCATAGCGGGCCTATCGTGACTTAAGTCGGAAATAAACCCGAAAAACACCATTATTCTACAAACTTTTTCTTGAGAGTTAGTAGACAACTATAGACGATGTCTTCACAGTTTTCACTAGTTTTGGTATAAATGGTAGTGATTTTACTGCCCTAATCATTTTTTTGTTATAGAACTTATTTTCTTGATAATATATTGTCGGGGATGGTTTCAAATTTAATTGGATGGTGGAAAAAACCCTATATTCACCTTAGGATCATGATTTGGGTCATCGGTTAGTTATAATCCGAGTAAATTAGACCTTAATTATTGTTGATTGCATTGTATTAATTTTTGGAAGACCTAGAACAAGCACATAAAATCTAGATATGGAAGACTGAAGTGTCTTAGGAGTTTTCAATCTTGGTTTCAAGGTAGGTGATTGTTTAATTTCATGTTTGTGTGGTTTATGATAGCATTTTGTTCATTGTAATACAGAATGTTTTATAATGTTACACTATTGATCTTCAAATGTTAATGAGTATAAATGAATGATTGTGTTCCATGAATTATCATATGATTGTATGATTATGAGAATGTACAGTGTGATTGTCATTGTGGCTTGTTGAATGTATAGGTGTAACTTTCCAACATAAAAACTTTGATTGGGTGCCACATAAGAGCGTATATATGGGATCGAATGTAACATATGCCTAATGTATTAGAACCGGGTTCTACATTCTGGTAGACTAACAGTTTGGGTGTGGGTTCCATGAGAAGACCATTGACTGGTCATATGTGTGCAATACTAATAATGTGAAATGTTACAATCCTAAAAAATGAATAATTGATCGTGTATATGTTCAGTATATATGTGTTTACCTTGTCGTGACTGCTTGGATATGTTTCACTTGTTTAGAATAGCAGCATGATTCTACGAGTAAATTGTGGTTCTGTAATCATACATCATTTGCTCTTTCATTTTTGAGTACATGGCATCTTCAGGCAGCTACTTACATAAATCATCTAGTAGAGGAGTGATCAAATCAGATTCATGGTTGAGCAAGTTCTTCCAGGATGTCATGGGACCACTATGTTTTAGTCCACTCTTTTCGAACTATGACTTTCTAGTTAGACTTACTCGTATTTTTAGTTGGTTTGTACCCATTTTATTTGGACTTGTCAAACTTTATATATTTTTGTACATTTAGTTTAAGTTTGTAGGAAATATTTACGCATTGTTTTTGTAGTTGTTTGATAAATTACAAAAGGTTATGGGAAGTACTTATTTTGTTTCTACAGTTAAACTTGTGTTTGTATATTTAAATGTGTTGTATTTTGTTTGAGTTGTTAGTTGAGCTGTAGTATTGGTTCTCCTACTGGAGGGTTAGGATCCCAACACGACGTTCTGGGTCATGACATTATTCATGCCTTCATGGACTTTAAGTAATTTAAACACCAGAAAAATACAATGAAATTTAAGAAGTAGAGGAGATTGGAAATGAGCATGGGTTAGCTAGGTATGACAATAATATAAATTATGTTGATCAAATCTGTGTAAGAGAAAGAAGGAAATACATTTAATTTGACATTTTATTGACCTAACAAAGAGTAGGTAATTTTGTATCCAAAAAAGACTTTATGCCTTCCTTTTTGCGATAGCTTTCTATTTATGTTTGCTTCTAAGAATTGAATACATATTATTTTTTAATTTAATACAATTCAATATTGTCCACAAAGAAACTAGTGGAAGGGAAGTTTTTGAGGGGTTACTTGGTAGAATTTTCTTAATATGCTTCGATATTAATTATCTAGAGATTCTTCTCCACTTTGTTTCTTCTTTCTTATTCGAAAGTGCTATAATTGAATGAGGATTTTACGTTATGGGTTTTTTTAATCTTTTTATATAATAATATTTAATCTTTTAGTTGTATGTATGTACATATAGTCAAGTAGCTAGAGGCATTTGTTCAATTGGTTCAGTGACGGTGTCATATTTAAGGCATCAAGTGTCCATGCTTGTGTTGAGAGGTGATAATGACCTATATTTGCTAGTAGATGATGAATTGTTGCAAACATTAAATAAAGGGAAGATAAGGACAATTTAAACATTGCCAAAAGTAAAAAAAGAAGAAAAGCAACTATATATATGTGTGTGGTTTCCATCTTCTCACTTATATGATCTATTATTTCTTGTATTAAGGTTTGTCAAAACAGAAATAGAAAGAAGATGAAATAGAAAAAACAAAAAAAATTTGAGGCCATAGAAACTACTATGTTTCCTTAACAAATTTAATCAACTCACTGTGCCAGAGGTTACAGATTAATTTCTCCTTAGATAAAATAGATTAACCTTTTAAATAAGTAGTGGTACCTCAAACTTTTTTAACTTCACCAAACGTAAGAACAACAAGTCACAAATAGACTCAGTCGATTGCCATTTTTTTTTAAGTGAGAAAATGTATGCAAAGATAGGGATAACATTCTCAGTGTTCTAAAACTGGAACAAATCTCTTATTTTATATCCATTTTAGGCAAGGGACGCGTCGGTTTGGAAAAAATTGTTGAGGCATATTTTTTCTAGACCGTTGTTTCTTTTCCGAAGAATAATGAATTTATTGAAAAGTAGTGACTTTTCAAAAAGAGTAACGAATTTTCAAAACATTACCGTTTCATGGGAATTAATTCTTTTAATAAACGAATTCAATAATATGTTGAATTAATTTATAAGAGAAAGGAAATTAGGAAAAAAATTACTTAATGAGTTAGACGAAATAAATTTTTTCTAACAATATTATTAATCAATCACCTTATTTGCCAAATCCAAATCAAAATTAATATATGAAGCGGAAAGGGAAGTCAAAGACGAGGCCGAGCGAGCGACAACGGCGGCGCAAGGGGCACCTTCTTCTTTGTTGTTTAAGAAGTAAATAAGTTCTTTCCTAATATAAGGACAACAATTTCCTTTTCTTTTACAGATATGGAAAAATGACTTTTCATTTACACTTTGAATATTCTTTTCTTTTTCCCTCCAAATTGGTTCCCTCATTTTCTCTTCACTTTTCCAATCACACATTGCTAAACCCAACAATCCCCCACATGAATAGGGAATGACTATTGTTAAAACATATGCATGAAAAAATTGAATATCTTGTAAGTAAGGGTTAATCGCTTCAGGATAAGTAGGTCTCCCTTTAAACTTTTCGAAGTGAAAAATATATCGGATATACTTGGTCGATTGGAAGATTTGATATCGTTGAACTGTTGAGCTTAAATGTATACCTAAACAACATAAGTCACACAATCAACCCTTCAACCGTTCTTAATTCTCGTTGTTTTATTCGTTTTAACCATGAACACATCTCGTTTATTATGTTTTTAGAGAACTGACCTTACTGGATACTACTTGAAGCGGCTTAAACTTCACACTTACATAGGTGGTTTCTAAATATTTTATCCTATAGATACAACATTTGATATATCCCTTATAAAACTTAGAAACAACTAAAAAGTCCTTATGCCTTTATCCTTGTTACTGAACATGCCTCATCATGCGAACGGACCATAAATATTTTTTGACAAAATTTAACTGTCATAAATTACTTTGTTTTATCTCATTGAACCTACATTTGGGATCTCCAGTCTTCTAGGTTGAGTTACTGCCACGATGATTTGTTCTCGGCCATAGTCCTATTCCCGTCGATGATTTCTCAACTCAATCTCCAGTTAGGCCTTTTATAAGTGTGTCTGACACATTATTCTTTGACTTCACATAGTCAATTTGTGATAATTCCACTATAGAGAGTAGTTGTCTCAGAGATTTATGCCTTTGTCTTATGTGACAAAAATTATTGTTATACGTTACGCTTCCAATCCTTCCTATTGCAGCTTGACTATCACAATGTACGCATATACGGTCCATTTGTTTGGGACAAAACTAAATATGTTCCAAGAAATTTCTAAAACATTCAGCTTCTTCACCTGCCTTGTCTAAGGCTATGAATTCAGAGTCCATTGTGGAGCGAGCTATACATGTTTGTTGGATGATTTCCAAGATATTGCTTCTCCACCAATAGTGAAAATGTATCCACTTGTGGATTTTGTTTCAGTTTACCCAGTAATCCAATTTACATCAATATATCCTTAAAGAACTACTGGATATTTGTTGTAATCCAAAGCATAATTTTGAGTGTCATCTAAGTATCCCAAAACACTTTTTTATTACCAACTAATAATTTTGAATGTGATTACTTGTGCATCGACTCAGTTTAATGATAACGCAAACTATATCATGTCGTGTACAATTCATGACATACAGCAAACTTCCTAACACTCTGACATAGTCCAATTGGGATTGACCTTCACCTTTATTCTTTGCAAGAGGAAGGTTCACATAAATTGGGGTCTTTGCCTTTTTTAAATTCAAATTCTTTAACTTTTCATGTACTTCTGAATATATAGAGTTTTAGACAATGCTAAACGGTTAGGAATTTTGAGAATCATAATTCCCAATATAACATTAGCAACTCCTAGATCTTTCATATCAAACTTACTAGAGAGCATACACTTAGGGCCCGTTTGGATGGGCTTAGTAAAAGTAGCTTTAAAAAAGTACTTTTGAAAGTGCTGAAACTTATTTTTAAAATAAGCAGTTATGTGTTTGGATAAAAATGCTGAAGTTGCTATGCAAAACGTGAAAAGGGAAAAATTGAAGAAAAAGATGTTAGGGTTATGTGGGTAATTTGGAGATTGTATAAAAATATTATGGGCAAATAGATAAAAATGTGGTCAACTTAAAACAGCTTATAAGCTAAAAATAAAAAAGCACCCCTACCCCAGCTTTTAACTTTTGGCTTAAAATAATTTTTTTGTACTTAAAATAAGTTATTTTGAGTATTGCCAAACAGCTAAATAAGTCAAAAACCAGCTTTTATGTCAGTTTGACCAGCTTTTAAGCTGAGCCAAATAGGCTCTTAGTAACTTTTATATTGATGATGTCCTTGCATATTATCATCATGTTTTCAACATATAGGCATTCAATGACATCCTGATTCGGAGTATATTTAATGTAATCACATTTATCACATTCATTCATATTAGATCCATTTGACAACATTGTTTAATCAAACTTTGCATGTCATTGTTTATGTTTTTGTTTTAGTCCACAAAGTGACTTAATAAGGTTTTTCCATATAAATTTCTTCCTCCGGATCTCTATTTAAGAAGGTGATTTTCACATCCTTTTGAAGGATTTCAAGACCATATACTGCAGCTAGAGCAATTAACATCCGAATTGATGTAATCCTAGTCACAGTGTAAAAATAATAAAGACCTTTTTTTGTCTAAAGCCTTTGACAAAAAGTTTTGTTTTATATTTGTCAATAGTTCAATCATCTTTTATCTTTCTTTTAAAAATTTTATTTTGAACCCAAGTGTTTGTTCCCTGGAGGAACATTAACCAATTCCCAGGTATGATTGCTTAGGATTGACTCAATATCACTATTGACAGCCTCCTTGCAAGAGGTTGTGTCGCTAGACAACATTGCTTCCTTCAATGTTTAAGGCTCACTTTTAAGAAGAAATATTATAAAATCATATCCAAATGAAGTAGTTGTCCTTTGACATTTACTGCATCTTGGACTCTCTTAATTGTTTTCATTATATTTTCATTCTTCTAAGGGTTGTTCAGACCACCCACTAGATGAATCAAGTCTAGTTTTATACGGATAGATATGTTAAAAAAATTCAACATTATCTGATTCGATTATTGTATTATCATGAATATGCAGATGTACGGACAAATGAACTTAAAATCGACATGCCTTACTATTTGTGGCATATCAAATGAATATACAATCCACAGTGTTAGGCCCTATTTTTACCCTCTTAGGTATAGGAGCCTCGACATTTGCTAGACTCCCCCATAATTTGAAATATTTCAAGTTGGGTTTTCTACCTTTCCATTTCTGATATGGAGTAACATGTGTCTTCGAGTAGGCACTCTACTGAGTATTTGATCTGTTGTAAGGATAGCTTCCCCTGCCCCCTCCCCCCCCACCTCCCCCCAAAAAAAGGATTTGTGGTAAATCTGAAATTTTAAGTAAGTCATTTATTATTTCCTTTAAATTTGGTTTTTCCGGTACGCAATTCCATTACACTCAGGAGTGTAAAGAGCAGTAGTTTGATGGATTATTCAATTTTCCAAACATATTTCTGCAAATAAACATTCATATTCTCCGCCTCTATCACTTCTAATCATTTATATATTTTTATCCAATTTATTTTCAACTTTAGTTTTTTATTGCCTAAATGCATCCGTTACTTAATCCTCACCTTTTAGCAAGTAGACATAACAATATCTAGTACAATCAAAAATAAAAGTTATGAAATACTTTTTCCCACCACGTAATGGTGTTGACTTCATGTCACAAGTATCAGTGTGAATCAGTTCTAATGGATCTGAATTCCTTTCAAAACACTTATAGGGATTCTTAGCATACTTAGATTCAACGCAAATTTGATATTTTGATTTATTGCACTCAGATTTGAAAAAATATTTAGGTTAATTAGTTTTCGCAAGGTTTTGTTATCAACGTGTCCCAAATATTCATGCCATAAACATTAGACTCAAGCAAGTAAGACAAAGCAGAATCTTTATTCAAATCAATTGCAATTACATTGAGTTTGAAAAGGCCATCACTTAAGTAGCCTTTTCCTACGTACATTTCATTCTCACTGCTAGTTTATCAAAAATAATACACAATTGAATCCATTATTAGTCAGAATTAGAATTGAAACTAAATTCTTTCGACTGGAACATACGAGACCATGATCAAAGTCCCCACCTTGTCGTATGTCATCTTTGATAGAACCTTGTCAGTTCCTTCCACCTTTGCAACAACAGAGTTTGTCATAAATTATTTCTCATCGGTAGATGCTGGACTATATGATGAAGACAATTCTGTTGGCACAAACATGGCATAAGGCACAAAAATCTATCCACCATTCTATTGGATTTCCAACAAATTTATATTCAGAAAGAATTGCATAGAGATCGTCATTTCTCCTTTGGATTCAGCCAAGTTTGCTTGATCCTTTTTAATCATATCCTTCTTGGGACTCTGGCATTAAATTTCCCTATGACTATGTTTGCAAAAATTGAAGCAGCTTCCATTGAATTCCTCCTTCTGAGGATTACTTTTTTCACCATATTATTTCATTCTTTTCTTTAAGTATGTGGGATTTTCTTCTACAATATTTACTCCTGATATTGGTGAATTACCATATGACCTCTTTTCTGAAGTCTTATTTTCTTGTTCGATTCTCAACCTTAATATGAGATCTTCAATAGTCATGTCGTTGCAATTATGTTTCAAGTAGTTTTTTTTAAGTCCTTCCACAATAGAGGAAACTTCTCAATAATGGCAGACACTTGAAAGGCATCATTCACATTCAATCTTACATTAAAAACTATGTGAGTATTAAGAAAAACCGTAATATTTCTAATATAGGTATTAAATAAATTTATACCTATAATAAGGAGATCATGGATTATAAACTGCACTTCTTGAACTTGGGTGAAAACGATCTTACTGTACATCATCATATAGTCCAGAACATTGCCATAAAGAACTTCTTCATTCAAGCATCCTCTCTGTAGTACTTCTATTATAAAGCATCCCAAAATTCTTTTGAGGTTTTGACATTGTCGTATACATTGTAGAGATCATCTTATAGGCCACTCAAAATATTATTTTTACATAAAAAATCTGAATGTTTCCATGCTTCGATTACCAAGAATCGTTCTTCAGGAGGAGTATCATTTGACATAATAGAAACATTCTATTTAATAAACCTCTGCAGACTCAACGTAGTGAGATATAAGAACATCTTTTGCTGCCATTGTTGAAGTCGACTCTAGAAAACTTTGCAGGTTTCTTGACGGCGCTAAGGAAGTACTTGAACCATTGTGTGGAACTGACGTTGTTGCAATAGTTACTCTTGAAACACTCTCTCTTGTATCATTTACTTGACTTTCATTAGTCATTATTTTTCTCACAAATGGCAGATAACTTTAATATGTAAAATACTAACAGTAAAGAATAAATCATTCCACAGACTATTTCTGAGTTAATGATAAAGTTTTTATGTTCTTTTAATTGTTAACCAAATGAATTTCACAATTCAAAAAGAGTATAAATCCATTAAGGTTTTAATCTCAAGAAACCTCAATTACAAAAACTTATTAAATTTCGGAAGATTGTTATTCCCTGAATTAAGGTTAGACAAAAGAGAAACACAAAGAAGAAGAAATAGAAAAAATAAAAAATAATTCGAATCCAGAGGAACTATTGTGTCTCCTTAAGAAATTTAATCCCTTTACTGTACCCGAGGTTACGGATTAATTTTTCCCAAGACAAAACAGATTAACCTGTTAAAAAAGTAGTAGTACCTTAAAATTTTTTAATTCAGGAAACGTAAGAACAGCAACAAGTAGCAAAAAGGCTCAGTCGATGAACAATGTTTTTTATGACAGAAAATTTATGCAGAGAGAAGGACAAAATTTTCTGTGTTCGAAAACTGGAGAAAAAATCTCTTCTTTATAGCCATTTTCAGCAAGGGACACGTTTGTTCGAAAAAATATGTTAAGACCTAATTTTTCAAGACCGTTGTGTCTTTTGGGAAGATTACTAATTTATAAAAATGTAACGACTTTTCAAAACGTTACTGTTGCACACGAATTAATTCTATTAATTAACAAATTAACTAACATCCTGAATTAATTTATACGAGAAAGGAAATTAGGAAAAAGAATTTACTTAATGAGATTGACGAATATATTTTGTCCAGAAATATAATCAATCAATCACATTAATTGCCAAATCCAAATCCATATCTGAAGCAGAAGTCGAGGCTGAGACCGAGTGAGCGATGACGACGGTGCGAGGGGCTCCTTCATCTTAGATCTTTAAGAAGTAAAGTATATGTTTCGTAATATAAGGGAAACAATTTTGTCTTCTTAGTAATTTTCATTTTCCCTCCAAATTGGTCCCTTATTTTCCTCTACTCTTTCACATTCACACTTTTCTAAACCCAACAACCCCAACATGAATGGAAATGACTATTGTTAAAACAAATTCATAAAAAAACTTTTGTGTCTTGTATGTAAGGTTTAATCGCATCTGGATAGGTAGGTTTCCCTTTAAACTTTCCCTAGTAAACATATATCGGATATTCTCGGTCGATCAGTAGATTTGATATCTTTGAACCGTCGACCTTTGGTGTATGTTCAAACAACATAAGTCACACAATCAACCCTTTAAGTTTTCTTAGTTTTCATTGGTTTGTTCGTTTCATCCATGAACACATCTCGATTATAAGTGCTTAGAGAACTTGACTAGATTCTACTTGAAGCAGCTTGCACTACACACTTACATAGGTAGTTTCTAAATATGTTATCCCATAGATACACCATTAGATATACCTGTATAAAACATAGAAACCATTAAAAAGTCCTTATGCCTTTATCATGGTTGCTGAACATTGCCTCATCATGAGAATGGTCCATAAAATAATTTTTGACAATGTTGAAACGTCATTAATGACTTTGTTTTATCTCCTTGAACCTAGATCTTGGGATCTCCAATTTTCTTGGTAGAGTTACCACCACGATGACTTGTTCTCAGCCATAATCCCATCTTTGTCGAAGATTTCTAAACTCCCTCTCTACATAGGTCTTTTGTAATTGGGTCTAACACATTATCCTTTGACTTCACATTGTCAATTGTGATAATTCCACTAGAGAGTAATTGTCTGTGAGAGTTATCTCTTCGGCTTATGTGACGAGACTTGCCGTTATAGATAATGCTTCTAGCCCTTCCTATTGCAGATTGACTATCACGGTGAATGCATATATGGGTCATTAGGTTTTTTGAAAATGGAATATCTTCTAAAAAATATTGGAGTTATTTAGTTTCTTCACCTGTCTTGTCTACGGTTATGAATTAAGACTCATTTGCCAAACACGAAGCCAAAGTCGAGGTCGAGGCCGAGCGAGCGATGACGATGACGTGAGGGGCACCTTCTTCATAGATCTGTAAGAGTAAAGGAGTTGTTTGGATATTTTATTTAATTAAGAGAAATGGTTATATTTATCTTATTGATCATGTTTTAGATTCATTAATTTATGCTTGAGTTATTTATTTGTTTAAGAAATAATTTTTTATCTTCTCTTATCTGTAAGTCTTTCTTAACTTATACTTATAAAATAAAGTGACCTTATTTGCCCTAATGCGTCTTTAATTTGTTAGATGACGACTTTCTTTCCTTAATAAGTCCTAAAACGAGTGGCACGCCATTGAAAAACTTATTTTGCGAAAAATGGGACACGACAATATATGTCATAGTGGTATGCATGTTCAAGTCGGTAGAGGTCTGTGTTTGTTTGGTCTAGTTAGTATTGAAGTTAAGGCATGAAGTGTGAATTTGTGCACGTCACCCTAATTTAGGGATTGAGAGCTAATAGTTAATTAGACAAGTAGCTCATGAATTGTTGTAACCATTCCTTGAAAATATACGAAGAAGAAGAAATATTGCATATTAAATTTATAGTTCTTTATTGTTTTAGAAATATAAAACATAGAGAAATTTATATACTTAGTAATGGTTCTCCCACCGAAGTGTCACTGTGGGAGTCAATCACGACGGTCTTGGTCATGACACTATTCATGCATCCTTGGACATTCAAGAATTCAAGCACTAGAAATTTAACATGGAATTGAAGGAGGAGAGGAGATTTGAAATTAGCATGACCTATGTAGGTATGATGATAAAACAAATGAAGTTGATCACAATGTTTGTAAGGGAAAGAAGGACATTCGTTTGTTTTAGTATTAAATTGACCTAACATAGAGTAGGTAATTTGATATAAAAATGGCTCTTTATCTTCCTTCTTGTGGTAGCTTTAAATATATGGTTTCTTCTAAGAATTGAAAGACACTATTTCAATAAGACAAAATTAATACAATTCAATGTTCTCCTCAAAGAAATCTAGTGGAAGGGAAGTCGGTGAGTGTCACTTGGCAAATTTTAATTTACTTAGATATTAATAATCTAGAGTTTCTTTTTTTTTCTTCTATTTTATTTAAAGTGCGCTAATTGAATGAGGATTCTACACACTCTTGCGGTTTTTTTATTTTCATATAATAGTATTGAATATTTTAGTTATATATATATATATATATATATATATATATATATATATATATATATATATATATATATATATATATATATATATATATATATTTATATATATGTACATGTTCAAGTAGCTAGAGGTTGTTTTCGTTTGGTTGAGTTATGGTGTAAGAGTTAAGGCATCAAGTGCCCTTCAACTTGTTGAGATGAAATAGGTAACTAGAGTAGCTAGTAGCTCATGAATTGTTGTAAAAATTCAAATAACAGAAATCTAAGGTCAATCATTAACATTTGAAGAAGAAGAAGAAGAAGAAGAAGAAGAAGAAGAAGAAGAAGAAGAAGAAGAAGAAGAAGAAGAAGAAGAAGAAGAAGAAGAAGAAGAAGAAGAAGAAGAAGAAGAAGAAGAAGAAGAAGAAGGAGAAGAAGAAGGAGACATATTGCATATTAAATTTATAGTTATTTATTAAAAAAAAATTTAGCTAGGTACTTAAAAACAGAAAATTCAGCATGAAGTTTACTTATTCAATGTCAATGGAGATACATACTTCGCAGATATGAAGACAAATTTTCAAGAACAATTACTCAGTAATAAAGATAATTAATTATAAAAATAAGAAGTGCATGTGTACATATATCATAAATTGATGTATCAGATATGTTCTAATTTACTTCATTCAGATATAATTGTATATCATATTCATAACAATAAAAGTATATGATACATGACTATTCTTAGATACACTTGTTTTATCATGGACATCTATTGTGTCTATTGACATCGTTAAGGTTTCTTAGTCAAGAATTTACTCATATATACACTTATAGTATAATTGACTAATAAATAATTTCTAAACAAGAAGCCCTAAGATATGGAACCATACTAATATCTGTAGCTTGGGAAAAGATATGCTTACCAAAACGTGTTTCCCTAGCGAATTTTATTCGTTAGGTGCCGACTTTCTTTTATTAATAAGTCCTAAAAGGATTGTCACATCATTGCATAACAAATTTTGCAAAAAATGTGAAACGACAATATGTGTCATACTTTTACTATGTTCAAGTCCGTAGAGGTGTTGGTTCGTCTAGACTAGTTATGGTGTTGCAGTAAAGGCATCAAATGTGAGTCCATGCACGTCACCGAACTTTAGATCTTTAGAGGAAATAATTAACTAGGCTAGTAGCTCATGAATTGTTATAACAATTCAGTAAAATAAAGAAGAAGAAGATGACATATTGCAGATTAAATTTATAGGTGTTTATTGAAATTGTTGTAGCCAGGCACAACATAGAGAAACGTATATACTTAGTGGGAGTTATAATCTTTCAAAAGCCGGAGACTCACTTCTAAGGATAATTTTGTTGGGCCATGACTTATTAGGAGTTGGAGTTTTCATAAAACATTCCGCTCATGCCATAAAGTTATTCCTGCTTTAGCAGCTCCGGGCAACAGTCTTCGAGATCTCAGTACTTTCTTGTCCCCAATATCTTTGTCTTAAAGTCTTTTTTATAGTTGCAACAACTAATATCCATAAAACATAAGGACTTAATTAATGACGGATAGCACTCAACAACAGTTGGTGTTGATGTCACAATTACAATAAGAAAAATTGCAACAACGATTAGGGGACTCAACTTATTTGCCATATTTTTTTCGTTAAGTTATGAGAATTTTTAAGATGAGAAACACTTAAATGGATCACCACAATGTTTTTCACTCCATTTAATACCAGTGAATGGAGTCTGGTAGTATGTGAAAGCTATTTATAGCAATTTTGAAATAATGATTTTATAACAATTTTGTCAAGTAGTATCTGAATGTTATTTACAAAGGACAAAAAAGACTGACAAGATTTTGCCTGAGCCTAAAGAATATTATTCAGTAAAAGAAAAAGGAAACTTTTGAAAAACATTTATCCAAGCCACAGAAGGTGATTAAATTGGTTGAGGCTGCATGTCGAACATACCTATAGACAGGTGAAACTACGATCTCTAGAATGCATTTAGTAGCTTGGGAGAAGATATGCTTACCAAAAGATGTCGGAGCTCTGAATTTAATCAACTTAATGATATGGAACAACACAAATATAAATGTAACTTACTATGGGTTGTTGACTAAAAATGAGAAAGGGTATAATTCCTTAATTCATGTTTATTACATAAAACACCCTAGTATCGAATAACATTGGAGGTTCCCAAGCTTCGTGGATATATAGTATGAAAGATCTTCAATATGAAAAAATAGTGGACCCTGCTTATAAATTATAATCAATCGATGAAAAGTGACAAGTTTATGATAAAAATGCATACAAAATGTAAAGAAGGAAAGTAACCAAAGTCTCCTAGAGAGGTTTGGAATGTCACAATGCGGAGCGCCCCAAACAAACTTTCATCCTATCGCTAGAACTATTAGTAAGAATGATGACCAAATATGTAGGTTTAAAATGGAACATGATCGACAATATCAAATATGTATTTTTAATAATAATGAAACATTACACCATATTTTCTTTGACTGTGAATGCTCTCACTACAGTTGTGTATGTAACTTGAAGATACATAGACACCAGTGGTGTGGTGGCGCTGCACCGAGGTAAGTTTGTGCTTCAGCGTGATAATTGAGGCAGCACCGTAATAATGAGAAATCCTTATTTTTCCATCCTTCTAAAATACACTAATAGGTCATTAATTATCCTAGAAATCTTAGAAAAGTTGTTCCATGTTTGGGAAAGAAAGACACTGATATTTATAATATAGGGATGGCGTAATCTTGCGAGATCTGGGCCATATTCACTATAGCGAATCCGGAAAAGCTGGAAAAGGATCCAAAACTCCTTGAAAATTTCTTGGCGCCCTTGTAGGTTCGTTTTATGCATTGATTAATTACAAATTTTTTCTTTACATGTAATATAGGAATGTATCAACAAAAGAATTGTGTAGACCTTCATGCACCGAGTAACTCCTGGGGAAAAAAGCTATAAATTAATGTATGCGATTTAGGATTGAGTTGGGACTTAGTATCAAGTTGAGGTCTTCTTAGTAAGTTTCGTGAATAGAAATCCTACTTTAACCATTAATACCTGGTGGGAAGGAATAAATTATGGTGCATTCTATTATCGACCAATTATAGTAAAAATTTGATGAATGTTAGTAGTCAGTTTATTAGGATCCTTGAAAAGAAACCTAATGAAAAATTTAAGACCGTGAAAATGACTTAGGTGAAGCTGGAGCCTAACGTGGGTGTAATGATAAGGTGATAATTTAGTTTAAAATGTTGGTTAGAGGCAGTATCTAAGAATTGGGTGCATTGGAAGTCAAACGTAAAGGGACGACCAAGACATTCGACGACTAAGTCAACTAGGTGCCTCATCTGTGGTTTTATGTGTTTACGAGTGATACATGATCTTATGTCATTATTAAATGAGTTTATATAGTTTTTAAAGTCAGTGTGTCAGGTTTCGTGAAGCTTGGAGGTGAAACGTTTAAGAACATCCATGACGTTCGAAAGGTTTTCCTTGAAATGACCTTCCGTGTCTATGTATATTTTGTCGAGTTTTACATGTTCATTTTGGATGAAACTCATGTGGTAGGTCCTAAAATCGTATATGAACATATTTGCGGTTGAAATGTCCCGGTACGACTCCACATAGGACCCTCAACTGGGACCTAAGGGAAGATACCAACTTAGAGACCAACACTGCAAGGCAGTGGCTAAACGACGGACCAGTCGACAACCGGTCAACCAGGTGACCGCCCGGCGATGGGTCTCGTCGGTTGTCACTTGTGGCGTAAAGTTTGGGTCATCTATGAAGTCAACCACGAGACCCCATCGACGGGACGTGGTCTTACCAACGGTCCGTCAATGGTCACGTCGATAAAGCTGAAAATATGCCAGTTTTCTTTTAAGACTAGGGGTTTTTGGGAAATTCATCCCAAGTCTTATAAAACGTGGGGATGGTGGTTTTAGGTGTTTAGGGGTATTTTAAGAGTATATAAGTCATTAAGCTCTCATTTAAACCCTAGCATCTAAATCAAAACCCCTTCCCTCCTAATGTTTCTCCAAAAACCTCCATGCTTGTTTAAAGTGAAGATGGAGCTTGAGGATGGTTATTCAATGGAGTTTTTTCTTCAATTTTCATTAGGATTTTAAGTAAGGTATGGGAGCTCTTCATGTAAGGCTTTCTATCACCTTAGAATCAATTTCAAAGATGATTTTCAATGTTTTCAAAAAGATAAAAAAAATTCCAATTTCTACTCTAAGTCTTGGCTTCTTGCATGAAATGTTTTCAAATGTTAAAATATAATGTTATTGATGTTTTCCAATGAAATTCACCATGACCCCTTCATCTTCTCCAATCTCTAAATTTCACTAAAATATGGGTGAATTGATTATGCTTTGATATTGATGAATTCATGTATAGATTGTTATGGGATTTTGATTCATGTATAGATTATGTATGTATGATGTGTAGGATGTTTAAATTTGAGTAATTGAATAATGAATACTCTTAATCCTATTGCATGTTAAGCTTATTTAATTGATATTTGACTTGATGCTTATTTATTCTAGTGTAGATTTTTATGGGCTTTCTAATTATGTAAGTATTGTAATCAATTGATGTCTAATTTGTCTTATATTGGTAATTATATAATAAATTGACTTATATTCATTGATTATTATAGTCTATGCTTTGAATTTATGTTTATGGCCATGGGTAAGGTCCTTACAATATTGAATAGAATGGTTTGGCTTTGGATTGAAGTGGTAAGGTGAATTGGATGGTATGCTCCCATAAATCCTTTATTATTAAGTATAGCTATTTTAAGTTAGATTTTGAATTATGTGTGATTAGTATGGCCCATTTATGGTTGTAGTGTTATGTGATTTGATGTGGCCTTATCAGTGTTACTTTATGCAATATGAAGATCATGGCCTTGTCGGAACTACTTGAAGTTATATGGTTATTTGTGTATTTGATTAGGTGATGTATGACGTTATCTACTTGTGTGAAATTATATGTTTCTTACATTGAAGTTGTTAGGTAATCATGCTAGATTATGACTATGTGATTTCTAGTATAACATGTAATATGAACTAATGTGATGTATATGGTGTCTTGTTTAGGTAGACTAATGTCCCTTATTTGATACATGTATGAATGTGAATAAGGTGATTACTTGACTTAGGGATGCTAAAGGTCTTGTATGTATGCATGTTATGTGGAACTTTGAACCTAGTGTTAAGGTTAGGAATATTGAAGTAGAAATTGTAATGGTATGATCCTTCATGTGATTAATGATGGACTTGCGGTATATTGGCTGGAACAACATCATATCTAACCTTAGAAAAATTCATAATGAGCTTATTGTCGCCATTGAAGGCAGACCCTAGTGGACCTCTTTTGTAGGGTAAATGTAATTGGGTTATGAACTAAATATATAACCCTTTTATATGAACCTTAATGTTAATTACTCTATGAGAACAATGGCTAGCACCGAGTGATTATGGTATGGGAAATAGTTCTAGTTAAGAATAACATTGTATACAAAGAAACCCTTCATATTTTTTAACCATGTTCGTACATGGGATGTGTCCACGTTCTACCATTAGCAAGTAGAACAACCTCATCGGAGTAGGATAGAACTCCGGATTCCATGCTTTGCTACCATGGTCCATATCGGTTATTGGCTATCCTCATTATATGGGATACTTACTAGCATTAGAGAAGTCTATGAAGTTTAGTTGGTGGTATGGGACACTATCTAGATATTGCACAATAGACTTTGAACATGTTAGTTAGAGGCCCTAAGTCTTCTCCAAGACCATTACTTGAATGCCTTTGAAGTGATGTATGAGTTTCATAATGAACTAATTAATGAATGACTTATGTTATGAAGTATCCAAGTAAATAAGTACCTAATCTAGAGCGACTTAGAGATTCCTTAGTTAAACTGTGAAGAGGGCATAAAGGATGACCTCTTCATGTCTTAACTATGGAACTCTTGAGAATGACTTTAGTTAGGGAAGATGTTTGTTCTTGTCGACATGATCTAAGCCTTAGGTAGCCTTAAGGACTATTCAGGTAATCTTTAAGAGGTCACTCATGGACGTTATCTTCTTGATTTTCTTGACTAGGACTTTTGATAGACTTTTGAAGGAGAATGGTATATCATCTATGTGTTGCTTTGTTTAGTGAGAATGATTCTATCCTATAGAGTCTATTGGATCTCTTGAGTGTGTGTGTAATGGATTGTATGGGCGGTCTCTTCACAATTCACTCAAGTGAGACTTAGCATCACCTTTGATACAAGAATCTTACCTTGATGTTTATGATGTTATTGTAGGTGTGTATATACCTAATTATGAGTAATCTTAAGGACCGTTTAGGCACATCTAGAGAGGGAATATGGAGTGTCTCTCTTTTTGTGACATAAGTAAACCATAGGATAGCTTTAGTGAGAAGACTACATGATAGAAGATGCTAAAAACGAAATTAGAAGAATTCACTTTAACAATGAAGTACTTCAGTGTACAATGAATTGAGTTCACCGTAAAGTGAATTCTAAAAATGTGATAATTTGCTTAATTTTATTCTATGTCATTCTTAGTTTTTAAATGTTATTCTTATGTTTAAAGTATGATTTTACATTTAAAATTCATTAAAAGAATACATATTACTAAATGTCCCTTTTTCATGGTTTTTGCATGGCTTCCATACTTAGTACATCTAATGTGCTAACCCCTTCTTTTACCTGTTGACTGAAGTGTAGGGAATCAGAATCTTGATGTGCCATGAAGGATGGTAGGTTTCTAAGGTTTAAGATGAAGTATTAGTGGGTCCTCATCGCTTCGAGGACAATATCCACATGTTCCTTTTTGTCTGACGTCTTTACTTTATGTCTTGTATGGTCTTAGTCCCAAGTGTTGTAAACTTCAAAGTGTAGATGGTTACATGGGTTGTTGTATAGTATTACTGTTTTAATAAAAGTCTTCCGCTTGCGTATTATTTATGAAAGAGTTCTTCGTGTGTGAAGAGAGTTAGAAATTCTTACTCATTTTAATATGGTTATTTTGCAATGAACGGTACGAGTGGCTTAGATGAGACTTCTTGAAGTCTTATTTGCCGTGTGACATCACAAGGATACTCTAAATTCTATAATGTGCTGGTGGTATGTGACAAGTTTTGTATGAGAGCATAAAGGTTTGGGAGTATCTTAGATGTGTCATGAATACATCTAGTAGAGTTTTGTTTATAATGTGAAGTGCGCCACATTATAAATAAGAGCCTATTGGGTTCTAGGAAAAGTTTCACTTCTTCATTTATATAATTGTCCCTAAGAGTTTGGTATATGATGTCTTTCCCTTGTTTTTACTATGTATTGGTCCCTTGAGGGTGACTTTATGAAGTTGGGTTGAGGGAGATAAAAGATGAGATGTGACTTGGTAAGATGAGGTATGAAAGATGGTGTTGATGACCTTAGATTGGCATGATTACCTTTTGAAGAGTAGTTTGGTTGGGAAAGAACGGTAAGGTATAGTGTGAGAATGTTAAGGGCTTATTGTTGGGATGGGTTGAAGTTTTTTATAACCTAACAAAATAAAAGAAGTTGAAGAGATTAGAAAGAGTAAAGGTGAGTTTCTCCTAGTAAAGGGGATGTAGTGATTATATAGTTGAACCTTGAGAGTCTTTAGTTCTCATTGGCTAGACTTTGAATAGGAAAATATTACTTATGTTAAAGGTACCTTGAGTATTTTCCTTGTGGTAGATGTTGTGTTGACCTTAGAATGGGTTTCTCCTAAGTGCGGGAGTATAGTGAATAGTATGATCGTTGGGAGTAATGTTCCCTTAATATTTCTTTATGTTTTTATCATAGCCTAAACCAAAGAGTTCTTGGTAACTTGGTTGTATAGGAGTCTTTTGTGGAATGTGAGTACCTAATTTTCTCCTTATGATATATATGTTTGATTGAAATCTTGTGAATGAGAAAATGAGTTTTCATGTATAGTATCTTCTTCATGATTCATGTACATCTAGTGTAGGTTGCTAATTATTTCATATAGTAAATGTTGAGCATGTTTAACTAATTTTATGTGATTTAATATTTTGTAATATGTATTTATATAATGTTACCTTTCATATTAGCATGTCTATATCATGAATTGCCTAAGAATTTCATTTTTGAAAAATTTGCTCAAATCCCTGTAATGCACATTGCCAGTTCACTGTAAAGTTTTTCAAAATTCAACTAATTGATTCTTTGGTCTAAAATTATTTTAATGTGGTTTGAAATGATGTGTATGAGTATGATATTGAATATTAATGAGATTTTGCTATTTGGAATGAAGCATGTGAGTTTTAAAGCATGATGAGTTATATAATTTTTTCTAGTTTCTTGTTGTGTTATGATACTCTTAATTAGGTGAAATTGTTGTGTTGTTCTTGAAAGTGTGTTATGTGTAATGGTTATGAGTTTTTAATTTAATCCTTGTTATTGGAAGTGTTCGGAGAGTTACAAGTGTCATTCGAGGATGAATGTTGTCCACATGGGGGAGATTGTAAGATCCCGAAAATGACTTATGTGAAGCTACAGCCTAACATGGGTGTAATGATGATATAGGGTCCTAATTTGGTTTATAATCTTGTTTATAGGCAGTATTTAAGAGTATAGGTTCATTGGAAGTGAAACGTCAAGGCACGACCAAGACGTTCGACGACTAAGTCACCTAGGTGCCCCATTTGTGGTTTTATGTGTTAAATAGTTATGAATGATCTTATATGGTTATTAAATGAATTTATATGATTTTAAAAGTCAGTGTCAAGTTTCGTAAAGTTTGGAGGTTAAACATCCAAGAGTGTCCATGACGTTAGAAAGGTTATCCTTGAAATGACCTTTCTTGTCTATGTATGTTTCGTCAAGTTTTACGTGTTCGTTTATGATGAAACTCATGTTGCAGGTCCTAAACTCTTACACGAAAATATAATGGGTGGAAACGTCCCGGTAAGCCTCCATACAGGACACTCAAAGGGGCCCTAAGAGAGGACCCCAACTTAGAGACAATCACTGCCAAGTAGTGGCCAAACGACGAACCAGTCGACAAGGCGATGGCCCGTCGATGGGTATCGTCGGTTGTTACTTCTGGAATGCAGGTAGAGGAATCTCTTAAGTGAACCACGAGACCCCATCGATGGGACGTGGTAAGACTAACAGTCTGTCGATGATCACGTCGATGGTGCTGAAAATTTTGTAGTTTTCTGCTATGACTTGGGGTTTTTGGGAAATTCACCCCAAGTCTTACAAAATGTGGGGACGGTTGTTTTAGGTATTTAGGTGTATTTCATGAGTATATAAGTGATTTAACTTTCATTTAAACCCTAGCATCTAAATCAAAACCCCTTCCCTCCTAAAATTTCCCCAAAAACCTCCATGAGAGTTCAAAGTGAAGATGGAGCTTGAGGATTGTTCTTTAATGGAGTTTCTTCTTCAATTTCCAATTGTTCTTCAAATAAGGTATGGGATTGATTAATCTTAGGCTTTCTATCTCCTTAGATTCAATTTCAAAGATGATTTCAAATGTTTTCAAAAAGATGAAAAAGTCCAATTACTACTCTTAGTCTTGGGTTCTTGCATGAAATTTTTTCAAATGTTAAAATATGATGTTCTTGATGTTTAATTGATTTTTTCCGATGAAATTCTGCATAAACCCTTCATCTTCTCAAATCTTTAAATTTCACTAAAATATGGGTGAATTGATTATGCTTTGACATTGATGAACTTCATGTATAGATTGTTATGGGCTTTTGATTCATGTATAGGTTTTGTATGTATGATGTTTAGGCTGTTTCAATTTGAGTAATTGAATAATGATTACTCTCAAGTCTATTACATGTTAAGCTTATTGAATTGATATTGACTTGATGCTTATAGATTCTAGTGTAGATTTCAATGGGCTTTCTAATTATGTAAGTATTGTAATAAATTGATGTCTTATTGGTCTTATATTGGTAAATTTATAATGAATTGACTTATACTCATTGATTATTATAGTCTATGCATGGAATTGATATTTATAGGCTTTGGTAAGGGCCTGGCCTTATGGTATTGAATTGAATGGTTTGGCTTTGGATTGAAGTGGTAAGGTGAATGGGTGTTACACTACCCTAACTCTTTTATTATTATGTATAGCTATGTAATTTAGATCTTGAATTATATGTTATTGGTATGGTCCACTTATGGAGCGGTGTTATGTAAATTAATGTGCCCTTGTCGGCGTCACTTTATGCAATATGATCATCATGGCCTTGTCGGAACTATTTGAAGTTATATGGTTATTTCTGTAGCTTATTAGGTGATGTATGACCTTATATACTTATGTGAAAGTATATGCTTCTTATATTGAAGTTGTTAGGTAATCATGCTAGATTATGACTATGTGATTTCTAGTATAACATGTAATATGGGCTAATGTGATGTATATGGTATTTAGGTATACTAATGTCCGTTACTTGATACATGTATGAATGTGAATAATGTGATTAGTTGACTTAGGATGCTAAAGGTCTTGTATGTATGTATGTTATGTGGAACCTTGAATCTAGTGGTAAGGTTAGGAATATTGAAGTAGAAAGTCGTAATGGTACCCTTCATATGATGAATGATGGACTTGAGGTAGATTGGTTGGAACGACATTATATCTAACCTTAGGAAAATTCATAATGAGCTTCTTTGTCGCCATTGAAGGCATACCCTAGTGGACCTCTTTGGTAAGGTAGATGTAATTGGGTTATGAACTAGATATGGAACCCTTTTGTATGAAGCTTAATGTGAATTACTCTATGAGAACAAAGGCTAGAACTGAGTGAGTATGGTAAGGGAAGTAGGTCTAGTTAAACATGAGACTCGAATACAAAGAAACCCTTCATATTCCTTAACCATATACCTAGATGGGATATGTCAACGTTTTAACATTGGAAAGTAGAAAAACCTCATTGGAGTAGGATAGAACTCTAGATTCCATGCTTTTCTACCATGGTCTATGTCAGTTATTGCCTATTCTAATCATATTGGATACTTACTAGCATTAAAGAAGTCTATGAAGTTTAGGTGGTGGTATGCGACGCTATCTAGACATTGCACAATAGGCATTGAAGATGTTAGTTAGAGGCCCTAGGTCTTCTCGAAGACTATTACTTGAATATATTTAAAGTTGCGTATGAGTTTCATAATGAAATAATGAACGAATCACTTATGTTATGAAGTATGTAGAAAATAAGTACCTAATCTAGAGTGACTTCGAGATTCCATAGTTAAAGTGTGAAGAGAGCATAAAGGATTACCTTTTCATGTCTTTCCTATGGAAGTCTTGATAATGACTCTAGTTAGGGAAAATGTTTGGTGTTGTTGACATGATCTAAGCCTTAGGTAGTCTTAAGGACTATTTAGGTAATCTTGAAGAGGTCAATCATGGACGTTATCTTCTTGATTTAGTTGAGTAGGTCTTTTTATAGCCTTTGGAAGGAGAATGTCATATCATCTATATGATGGTTTGTTTAGTGAGGAGGATTCCACCCTATAGAGTCTATTGGATATCTTGAATGTTTGTGTAAGGGATTGTATGAGCGGTCTCTTCACAACTTACTCATGTGAGACTTAGCCTCACCTTTGATACAAGATTCTTACGTTGATGTTTATGATGTTATTGTAGGTGTTTATGTGTCTCATTATGAGTAATCTTAAGGATCGTTTTGGCACATCTAGAGAGGGTGTATGGACTGTCGCTCTTTTTGTGACTTAAGTGAACCTTAGGATAGCTTTAGTGAGGAGACTACATGCTATAAGATACTAAAAACGAAATTAGAAGAATTCACTGTAACAATGAAGTACTTCAGTGTACAATGAATTGAGTTCACTTTAAAGTGAATTCTAAAAATGTGATAATTTGCTTAATTTTATTCAATGTCATTCAAAGTTTTTAAATATTGTTCTTATGTTTAAAGTATGATTTTAAATTGAAAATTCATTAAAAGCACGCATATTACTAAATGTCCCTTTTTCATGGTTTTTGCATGGCTTCCATACTTAGTACATCTAACGTGCTAACCCCTTCTTTTACTTGTTGGGTGAAGTGTAGGGAATCAGACTCTTGAAGATGAACTATTAGTGGGTCCTCATCGCTTCGAGGACAATATCCACATGTTCCTTTATGTCTGATGTCTTCACTTTATGTCTTGTATGGTCTTAGTCCCAAGTGATGTATACTCCAATGTGTAGATGGTTAAATGGGTTGTTGTATTGTATTACTATTTTAATAAAAGTCTTCCGCTTGCGTATTATTTATGAAAGAGTTCTTCGCGTGTGAAGTGAGTTAGAAATTCTTACTCATTTTAGTATGGTTATTATGCAATGAACGACACGAATGGCTTAGATGTGACTTCTTGAAGTCTCATTTGCCGCGTGACATCACAAGGATACTCTAACTTCTACGGTGTACTAGTGGGTGGTGACAAAGAACTATGGCTGAACTATCTAATTTGTAATAATGATTATGGAAAAGTAGTAAGTGATGGTTCTGATTCTCGATGCATGAGATATGTTTTTTTTCTTCATTGTGATACTTGTTTATGTATGCATGATGAAATATTGATCATATATGTTTAACACGCTATATATGATTGTCAATACCTTGAAATCATGATTTAAATGTGTAATATTTATGTGTACTTGTGATTGTGATTGTAATTATGAATGTGGAGTGTTTTTGTGGATCGCATCGCCACATTCCAGTGAGCTAACTATTGGGATCGGACTGCCACGTTCTGGTAAGCTAACTATTGGGATCGGACTGCCACGTTCTGGTAAGCTAACTATTGGGTTCGGATTGCCACGTGCCTACAAGATTACTATTGGAATCAAATTTCCACGTTCTTGCAAGCTAATATCTAGAGTTTGGTTTCCGTAAGAGGACAATTTAGTTCAGTCCCTTGAGATGACTATTGATGTGTTACTTAATGTCAATGATATTCTAGATTTTCCTTGTATAGAATATAGTGTGTGTTCTAAATCATTGTGACTGTACTTGGGTCTTGGGGTAGTTTAAGGGCGACAGTAAATGTAGGGAATGTGTTGAGCAACGCTTAGGTGTATTTCAGTTTGAGGAAAAGTAAAGGGGTAAGTGTTTGGTTTGCTTGATTCATAGTTGTGTGAGTAGGGTTGGTCTTGGGGACAAAGAAAGAAGATAAAGCATGTGAGGTTGGTTTAAAACTGGTAATTTTATCCGAAAATTGACTATGGGTTAGAATTGTTAAGCTACGACTCGAAATAGTAAGCTAAGCAGTTTGAATGAGATGGGGATAAGGTGGAGAAGCGAGTGGTCCATGCATGATTTTATTATTCCTTTCTTATATTATGAGGTGAGCGTCAACATTGAAGGATGATACATACTAGTACATATGGTTGTACTGATAGTACTCTTGTTATGTCTTTTTAAAATAGTATGAATGCAGGATTGGTTATTTTTAATTAGGGGAAGACAAAGAAATCATCAAGCTGCTTCGAATTCTCATTTCGTATGGTGGAAGTTGTGTCTTGGGTCATTTAGCTCCTTTGTTACTCTTCGTAGCTTTTGTACCTATTAGACATGATCCTTGGGGTTGTTAAATCATGTTATGAGTTATTAAAACTGGTTATCTAATTAATCTGCTTACCTTTGTTATCCATTTTTCTTTAATTTGCTCATGTTTCTAGTAGTTGGGTATTAGGGTTGTTCTACTTATGTGTTAGAGTTGGTGCCCGCACGGCCCACTAGGTTGGATCGTGACAAAAAGTTTGCTTAAAAATAGTTATTACGATATAAACATTGTCCTTTTGTTTTACTTATTTGCTATTTATTAATATTTCAGCATTTTAGACGAAAAAAAGTGCTAATGACTTGTAATAACATCAGCTGCATTTGTATCAATTTAATTATTATTATTTATATAAACACACATGGTATATTGGCGATTTGGAGGATTGATTTTGGAAGTTAAACATATTGAATAAAGATGAGCCATGATATTCTTCTTTCGAAATATGCCACAAAAAAAGTTAAAGTTATAGGACATATTGTATCTTTTAATAACTGCAACAGTGAGAATGTAGAATATCAAATGAGGTTAGACTCAGTAAAAACTTGATTCTACATTTTCCAATTATAAAATAAATTAGGTTTAACTTTGAAATGACTCCTAGTTTTAAAAAGATGATGCTGACAACTTGATGTGTATAATGGGGAACAATTTGCGAGAGTTATATTATTTGAAACACCTAAATATTTACTATGCTGCAACATACAAGACTTTATAGAATAAACAACAATAAATATATGAATTCTATTTATACTTAAGAACCTAAACGTCTAATCCACTCCGCTTCATAGGTACTTTAGCTAATCCATCATAACTTTTACAATTATCTTATTGTGACATTTCACACCACAAAGGAGAAGAACAAAATGACATGATTACATATACGTAAAATTATATGTTTCAAAGAACTATACACTTTAGGTTAGTATTGAAAGAAAATGTGCCTATCATGTTGCTGAGAAAACTAGACCCCTCAAATGACTTATAAAATTGGACATAGTTTATTTGTAGAGGCTTTGACAGGAATTTCATACATTAGAATAAAAAACAAAAAGTTAATACGCTAAAACCCAAATGTTTATACCAAAAATACAACTATAACCACCTCTTCCCATTTTTAAAAAAATATTGCTTATGACTTGAAGGGTATATTGGAGAACAACGTGCCCTGAGTTATAAAATTTGAAGTGCCTAAATATTTACTAGGTTTCAGCATGCAATACTACATATAATCGACTTCTTTAAAGATATGATTTGTAATTATACGTAAAAACCTTAACGCCCAATGAATTCTTCCGCATAGGTACGTTGTCTAATCCATCTTAACTTTTACATTTTTGTTTTGATGATACTTCATAACACAAAAGGAAAGAAAAGAATTACATATACATAAATTTGATTATTATTTTTATTTTATACTTTAGGCTTGTTTTTGAATGAAAATGTGTCCATCATGCAACTGAGAGAACTTGATCCCTCAAATGGATTATGCTACGGGACATGGTTAATTTGTAGAGTCTTTGACAAAAATGTCATACATGCAGAAAAAACATGTAGCTACCACAACATAATTAATCTGTTGGTAAACTATATGTTGCACTATTAAGGGGAATATCTATGCCAACAAAAAAAGTGCAAGTCATGATTGAAAAACAACATCGATGCACCTGACATACACAAGATGTACTGTCTACAAGAAAGTATTAAGTGAGATTTTATTGATACCAAAATTTTAATAAATCAAACTGGAAAAAAAGACACCACACATTTCGTTAATGCAAATTATATTGGACGAATTCGTAAGTTTGGTCAGAGAGGAATTGATATGAAAAATACCTTGCAATTACCATGAAAGACATTACTTTTGTGTATCTAGACTAAATAAACTACAGGGTTCACTGAATTTTAAATATTAAAAGGGAAAATAAGATCATTACTTAGCATAAATAAGAGGACAAACTATTAATTCTTGCACAATAACTTACTAACAATTGCCTTATAACAATTTAAGAATATGATGGTTGTCACTACATGCCCAACAAGCAAAAAGTTAAATAGATTATCAATTCACTTAGTATGACATAGTGCAATATTAAATAGATATTGATATGTCAAAAGCCTAAAATATACATAAAAAGATAAAATATCAAAAGTATAGGGATCTCAAGACTTAACCTACACGTGTAACGCATTTGCAGTAAATCTAGTAAAACAAAATGTTTCTTTTACTATATGCAATTATAATGAATACCTAAATAACAGATACAAGAATAAACTGTATTTTTGTTATTTAGAATTGATAATGCCTAGAAAACTAACAATTTCGATCCGACTATTGTTTAATCAAGTTCCTTGGATTCAAGAAGAGTCCTTTTGAAACCATCCATAGAGCGGAAACGGAGATCTGGAACCTGGTAGAGAAACCGTCTGGACCTGATAAGTAGTGAAGTTGTTAAGCAGTTCGAATTCCTGATCAAATGTAGCAGAGAGAGAAAATAAGATATTAGATTCCAATTTGCAGAAAGAATTGTCATATGTAGAAATTGTAAAAGTCGAAGAAATTTCTTAACAAGTATAAGAGATAAGAATATTGTAACTATAGAGATATTGGAGATATTTGGGGTAAAAAACTAGAGGGAATATTGAAATATGGGTCTTTTTTTAATAGTTTGGTCACGAAAATCTTGGAGTTGCAATGGTGCTAATTCTTTGATAGGCTCCCTCAAGCAACACATAAGTACTGAAATCTTGGACGAAACATGCAACTCCAATTTATATGCCACCTTTCAAATGCGTTGGGTGACCTTGAAAGGACCAAAGTATTGTCGTTCAAGCGTATTCAATTTCAGGAAATGCCAATAACTAACTGCAAAAACTAGATCAAGACAATGTTTATTTACAAACATCATCCTTGTTTGAGTTTTAAGCGAATTATTTTTCAAAAACACTAGAATTGTATCACGCTGAATGAGGTAGGCGTCCATAATTTCACTAGCAGTGCTCCCCAATATATATCGAGCGATAGTTTGGGAGTTCTCTCCCATACAAGCCTTGAAACGGTCTAATTCTATCTTATGTATGGTACAAATTATTGTACAAGAATTCAGGCAAAATCAGCATGGTTAACCACTCGTTTGGAGCATCAGCATCATAACAATGAAGAGCTTGCTCAAGACACTTATTTGAGGATTCATATTGTACATCAGTTTGGGGATGATATTCAATACTCATTGCAAATGTCAAAACCGGCAAACAATTTATTTCTTGCCAAAAATAATGGAAGAATTTTGTGTCATGATTGATCAGTGAAAAGTGTATGAGGAGGGTCGCGAAGGATAATTACACATACTACAGATTTTTTAGCTACCTATTGAGTAGAGAATGTTGTGGATAAGGGAATAAAATGATCATATTTGGTCATACGATCCACCACGTTAAGTACTACTTTTCCTGTTGGAACTTGGAAATCAGGTTATAAAATTTTATTGAAGTATCTCCAAAGACTTGATCTGTTAGAGGTAAATATTGAAATAAACATGTTGCATGCATATTTTTGCCATTCATCAATTGACATATCTGAAAATTTCTAACAAATGATTTCATCCTTGCACATTTTTCACCAACAAAAAATTTGAAGCCAATCGATTGTATGTTTTTGCCACACCAGCATTTCCTCCAATATTCATAGATCGGAATTCAAACATTATCTAGTGTTGTAGTTGTTCATTTTATGGTAGATCACAGGCATGCCCATAAAAAATAACAACCCATTGATGATTTGGAAATCCATGTGAGTCTCCACATGTTTTTGAAAACATCTTGCTGTTTTGCCAATAGTTCTGAATGTGATTGATTCAAAAAATTCAAATATTGTTCTAGATTAAAGGTCCAAGAAGAAATGGTCATAAGATAAGCATCTAAATTACGAGAGAGGGCATCAACGACTGATTTTTGTTTCCAATGCTTGTAGATGATAGGAAAATCATAACCTACTAGTTTATAGATCAATTTTAGTTGCTCAGATGTTTGGATAGTTTAATTATTGAGGTTCTTCAAAGAGTGCTGATATGTTAGTATTGTAAACCTTCTACAAAGAAGATATTGCCTCAATTTACTCACATCTTGAGTACTGGCAAGCAACTCATGATGATATGTTTAAGCAGGTTGCATCCTTGCATTCAATTTCTAACTAAAATAGGCAATTGGTTTTCCCTTTTGAAATGAATGGTAGCAATTCCATTCCGTGATGCGTAAGTCTCTACTTGAAATTCCTAACTGAAATCTGGTTATGCCAATACTGGAGTGGACCCCAATTTATTCTTAAAAGTTTCAAATGCTATTTTAGTTTCTATTGTCCACCGAAAAAAACTCCTTGTTGATAAAATCAGTGGTTGAACATTGCTATGTAAGCATAATGGTTGATGAACTGCTGGTAGTAGCCTACAGGGCTTAAAAAATGTACGCTTCTTTCATTGTACGCGGTGGTTCTCATTGAAGGAAGGATTCCACTTCTCCTCGGTTGAAAGATAATCCTTGAGATTACATAATATATATGTCCCAAGTAGTCAACAGATTCTTGCAAAATAAGCATTTGAATCGCTTGGCCACTAACTGATAATTATGCAATAATTGAGAAAATAAAACAAAATTTTCCCAGTGAGAAGCCCAAGCAGAACTATATATCAAAATTACATCAAAGAGTACGAGGATATATCGGCACAAGTAAGGGTTTAATATCTATGTCATAGTTGCTTCAAATGTATAAGGCGTGTTTGTAAGACAAAAAGGCATGACGAGAAATTTATAATGTCCATCAAGAGTGTGAAAAGTTGTCATCGGTACATACTTCGGACCAACCCTAATTTGATTATATCCAGATAATATATCTAACTTGGGAAAATGGCGGCCACCATTCAATTCATCAAAAATTTCATCAATGGTATGAATTGGAAATCTATCATGAATTTTGATTGCATTTAATGGATGATAGTCAACAAAAATTGGCACATGCCATTTTTTTTCGAACCAACAATACTACAGAGGAAAATGAGATATTATTAGTTCTAATTGTCCCTTCTTTTATTATTATAGAAACTGGCTTCTCCATAACTTGCTTTTAAAAATAAAATATCGCTATTTTTTCACATAAGCTGGCCCAATACTTGGAACTAGTGGACTACATGGTCCTAAATACCAAAAGGAGGCAAACGTAGAGGTACTTTAAAGACATCTTCATATGTTTGAGCACCATTGCTTATTTAAGGGGGGGGGGGGTACATGAAGGTTCCGAATCAGATTCAAATTGTAGATGAAAGAGAAGGTAATTGTACAGGTTGATGATCATTAGTTACATCCCCTTTTAACAAAATCATAGACCAATTTAGTGAAAATTCAAATATTCTCTTTGCATAATCAGTAAGGAAACGACCTAAACCTGCAAGCCGTGAAACCATGACTACTATATCAGTACCATGAATGGATAAAATGGGAAGATAATCCACTATTTTGTTTCCCTGTATGGTTATTGGAAATTTTCTAGCCACACCCTCACATCGTAGTCGTTGTCAAATTCCTGAAACCACCCAAAAGGTTGGCGTTGGTTCAGTATCCGACTCAAGGAATTTCACCATCCTTGCTTGAATAAAACTATGTTTACTAGCATTATCCACAACCACTTGTACTGGTGAACCATTAACACGACTAGTAAATATGAGAGTAGTGGCGAATTTCGCTCAGATAAAGCATGATATGAAATAGTTGACTATTCTTGAACCTCCTAGCATTGTAATTCTTCCGCTAAGACACTGTCCGTCATAAATAGATGTGGTAAGGTCACTTAAGCCTGAGACTCTTTAGATAACAGTAAAATTTAGGGAAGTGACATAATGTACTTACTAGGAGAGTAATTTTCATCAGAAGAATAACAAAGACCACGTTTTTATAGACTTTGTATCCGTGCAATAAGAATATGTCTCATGGGTAGACAATTTGATGTAGTTTGAGAAATCGTAACTATATGATTCAAACTAAAGTTGTTTGAAACTATATATAGATTAGTGGGAATTTGAAGAAGCGGTGGAGTCTTACTAAAAATAGGCTAAAAGGATCCCCGTTCAAGTTTGATCCTTTACTCTAATAAATCGGATGAAAGTAATAACTTCATTTACTATTTTGGACTCATGAATTAAAACAACAATTTTAGTGTCAGCTATCAGTCCAAAAGTAAAAAAATATTATAATATCTAATCTGGATAATGCATCGTGTAATTAGAAACTTTTTTGAATCGACTCTGGTATTCAGTCACCATACTGGTCGGCGGAAGTTTTGCAAGTCGACCCTTTGGATCCTCTACATATCATTTCTCAAATAAGACCAACAGTTTTCAGCAAAATGCTCCTAATTGTTGAACTGTTTATTGGGAAACAACCATCGATACCATTCTAATGCATCACCATTCAAGTAGAACGATGTAAATGTTAACCTATGATCCAATGTGATTCCATTAAATTAAAAGTAGTGCTCTGCTTGGATGACCCATCATTCAGTACTTACTCCATTGAATCATACGAATTCAACCAAAGCAGGTTGGTGGCACAAATGAGGTGGTGTTGGTGTATGTCCTCCAAAAACATTTCTAGTTTAACGTGGTCGAGAAGATCCCACTACAGGAGTACTATTCTAAGAACCTAGCGATATAACATGACCCACGACCTCTTTTTAATTATTTTTAACTACCCTTTCCCATCATTATTGAAAATCAATCGGAGAACAATTTTTTGTCGGAAAATATTTTTGAGTTTCTTGAGAATTCCTAGCCTAGTCGAGATTTTGATGAAATCAGAGTTAGTGAGGTCAAGAATGATCTGGTAATGAATGGGAGATATAATTATTAATTATATCACATGAGTAGATATCTTTGACAATAAGGAACCCATACCACTTTACAGAATTTAATTCGAGGGAGTAGAACTCCCGAAACTGATTTTAGTGTGAATGGGTAGTTAATGAGAGTCGTGAATTGAAGTTGTGTTGTAATATGGAGCTTGAAACACTAAATTTAAATCTCTATTTCCATGAAAGCTTCAAGAGTGGGAATATTACTGCCAGGGCAAGGCAGCTATAGCACGATAGGATCCTCCATAGATGGTCAGTCGTGACTTAAATCGGAAATAAACAACAAAAATGCGATATTTTGATATTTTCTTTCATGAGAGCTTGGAGACTACTCTAGGTGATTTCTTGATAGTTTAAACTACTTATGGTGCAAAATTTAAGGATTTTACTCCACTAATCAGTTTTTAAATCCATAGAACTTAAAATCTTGATCATATATCGTTAAGGAAGGGTTTCAACTGAATTGGATAGTGGGACAAAGTCCTAGTTGCAGGTTATAATCTTGAGTTGGGTCTTAGTTTATTGTATTTGTTATAATCTGGGTGAAGTAGACCTGACTATTGATCCTTTCATTTTATTAATTATTTGTAGACCTAAAACAAGCCGAACGAATCAGAAAAGGGAAGACTCAAGTTTCTTAAAAGGATTCAAGTGTGGCTTCGTATTTGCTTCGTTTTATTGCATGTATGTTTGTGAATGTCTTACTATTGATCATCAAATGCTAATAAGTATAAAGGTATGATTAGATGTTATGAATCAACACTTGATTGTCTGATTATGAGATTGTACATTGTGATAGTAATTGTGGCTAGTTGAATGGACCGGGTATTACATTCCAACACACTTACATGGATCAGATGCCACGTTCCAGCACATATATGGTATGGGCGTAGTTTAAGCGTCAACCTGTAGCTCTAGCGTCCACCTCTATCTACACCTAAAATTGTAGATTTATATGGGATTAGTACACACTTGTAATAAGTATAGGTATATGCAAGCACACACCAAGGACATGCCTGAGTAAGAATAGCTCTTTCCTAGCAACATGATTATAGCAGGTCAAGTCAGTGGACTTGCCAAATTAAGATTAGGAAAGTGAGTGAACTTTCCAAATTTTGATTAGGAAAGTATATGAGCTTTCCAAATTTGAATTAGGAAAGTTATGCCATGAGAGTAACATGTATCATCATACTTAACATTTTGCACACAGCACACCAGACCTTAGACACAGCACATATCATAATTCCTATAACACATAACGTTGTTCATATCATTCATGTGTATGTCATGAGACCTTGGAATCATGGACTTATCATTGAGACTTCCCAAAAATAAGGGCTCAACATATGGGACGTCAACTAGGGAGTCTGCATTAGTAAACACAGATCCTGCTTCGTTCATTCATACGTACTTCATTTCATTTTATTCATGAGCCAGTGTAAACACCAGCTATACCTAGGATGTAGTTTAAGACTTTCATCGGGTTCGTTGTACAATGACCAAGAATGACCTAATGTCATTACTTGAATCTAACTCACCTCTTGATTATCCTATCCTAACATCTTTAGTATCATTCGTTTCAATATGTACATCATTTGAGGCTGGCCTTATTCATTCATTGGAAACTTTAACTTTAACCGACATAGATCATGTCAGCATCATGAAATCCAGTGCCATGAAACCCCACACCAAAAAGAGGTGGAATCACCGGCCAAAGTAACCCAAAACATGCTAGCGTAAATGGGAATAGAACCCCGCCAGATCCTTATATTGGCAGTATAGGTTCAAAGAGTAGGAGAGATGAGGAAACCCATGCCCGGCATACTGGACAGTCTCATCTCATGAGAGCTATGTGAACCACCGCCCTACCCGAAAGAAGGCATCACCGCTCATAGCTAGTCTATCGGTGCTCAGTATAAAGTTCCTGGCTTCTAGTATGAGGACATCATATATCAATAGATGATTTCTCATCTCATCATTAGTATTAAGTGTGTTAATCTCAATACTTTCATTAGATTGTTCATAGAGACTTGTCTCTTTATTAACTTTACAC
Organism: Solanum chmielewskii; assembly: GCA_027704785.1. Classification (NCBI taxonomy): domain Eukaryota; kingdom Viridiplantae; phylum Streptophyta; class Magnoliopsida; order Solanales; family Solanaceae; genus Solanum; species Solanum chmielewskii. The sequence goes on from JAKWIX010000327.1 coordinate 25,893,755, forward strand.
TCTCATAGGTGAGTACGTTTTGGTAAGATTTACTTAGGATCATTTGAAATTGCTCTCATCTTTTACATTAGCCTCATATCATGTTGTCACCACATTAATTAACATTAGCACATTTTCTCTTCATAATTACTCACCCCTTTTATGTGAATGTTAATTTCCTCATATGCCAATTCGCTTGGCCATTTTGTGTGTTTCACACTATTACTTAACCCCATCTAGCGTTTCATCATTTCATTGTTCATTTCATCATATGCCAATGCACTTGGCTATTTAGTGTATTTTACACTCGTACTTAACCCTTCTAGGGTTTCATCATTTCTTTGCATACGTCTTAGGTTCACTTATTTTTAAACGTATGCTAGGCTTATGGGTCTACACATACAAGCCATGAGGCTTCATTCATAGTTCGTTTAAGTGATTCATATCTTCCTAACATTATATAGGACAAGATTTATCCATCTTGTATGTATGCAAAGATATCAATTTTGATGTAAGTGGGTGGCATTATTTTTGAACATTTAATTCACATATGACTTATGTATCAATGCGGAATATGGGCAAGGGAACCGAAGTTCAAATCCCTTGGACAACACATAAATTTTTCATTGGTTTTACTTTTAGTTCACATAACATTAGGACCCTAGATCGAGACCCAACATCAACAATCCCTCTTTATTTTTCTCCTTGAAATCTCCTCATACTTGGCCGAGAGGTTGTGGGCTCAAACCCCCACCGCCCCTTTTATTTTTTCATTAAATTCTCCTTGTCCAATTCGTATAGACCATGAGGTTGTGGGATCAAACCCCCACAACCTCTATTTATTTTTCATTTATTTCGCAGCCTGCCTAGAGGTCATGGGTTTGATTCCCTCGCTTCACCTTTCTTTTCTTTTTTTATTTTCCCATTATCCTTTCCTCTCATTCGCAGCTTTGAGGTCGTGGGTTCGATTCCCACGCCTCACATTCCTTTTCTTTTATTTTTTTTGCTTTGCTTCCACTCGCTTCCTGGAGTTCATGGGTTCGATTCCCACGCCTCCCATTTTATTTTTATTAATTTTTGTACTTTACTTTTCATCCATCACACCCAAGATCAATCCCCCTTGACCCCATTTCCCTTTTTATGTTTTAGTGCTTTTCAAGGGTGAGGTCGCGAGTTCGATTCCTAATGACCTCACCTAATTTATACCCATATAAATTTCCAAATTTATACATCTGTGTTTAGCCGAAAACAACTTATAATTTGTTGGAAATTTTGTCACATTTTCCAGCTCACTTCCTTCAACATTTACACTTGAATTCATGGGGTAATTTGTTGATCATTTAATATGTTTTGGGGTGCATTGTTCATCGATTCGTTTAGCCAAAAGATGTTACTTAAATCAGCCATACTTTCATTTTAATGAACATCACGATTTACAAAGGTGTATGCACGTAAAATAACAACCAAAACATTATCAATTTTGGAGCCTTAATCCGAGAATACATAATCTGCCACATTTTTGCACACACACGCACATAGTTTTGGAACACATAGGTTATCTTACATATGATTTCAAGTACACAAACATAATTATATTCATCACGAAAACATAACATACACCTAAATCTACCAGCAATCATATCTAACATACGATTCATTGGGAGCTAGTGGCAGGGGCAGGCAAAAGGGGAAACATTCCTAGTTTTTCAGACGAATAATATGAACCTTAAGGGGTCTCTTCGGAAAGGGACCAAGAGAGAAGAAAACACATACCTTTTTGACGTTCAAACCCCGACTTGCTGCACAAACAACCCCTCCAAACATACGTCCAAATCCAATAGCTTCAACACCAACTTGATGGAAAAATCCTCTATTTGCCTAATGTGTTTGATTAGTTGTTTGTTTATATCTATCGTTGTGAGTTCTTCAAGTGTGAAGAACTTTGATTTACCTACTGTTTTTGTAAGTTATTTGGCAGAGAATAACTTGAGTGAGAGTGATAGAGACCTGAGAGAGAGAGATGAGCGTGGGAGAGAAGAGTTTTCTTAGGCTTAGGAGTCTAGTTTCATTTTATTTTAAATCAGATAATAAATAATAAATATAAATTAATTACATTAATTTTCCAACTTAAATTAAAAATAATTTAATTCATTGCTTCCACCTAGGTTCAAACCCTGGTGGAGCAAGACTTCACTTCTAGAGACCAATTTCGGCCGTCTCTCCCCAAAATGCCCCTCAACCTTATTAATTAAATAATTAATTATATATATAGGGTAATTATGATACTACCCTTAACCTGAAAAAAGACCATTTTACCCCCTAGACCCTTCAAACCTAAGATTTTCCCTTTTTAAGTCTGGTAAAGACTCCTTCAAGTAAATATTCGTATTCAAGAGCCCTACATGGTTGGACCCAATCTTTCCTAGTTCAACTAACTACCCAATTTACTAGTCTCGAATGTAGCAAGGGTTTCGAGGTCTGGTTCTACGCGCATCAATATGTGTTAACCCTGTCTAATCGTTGGCATTCTAGACACATTAATCATTACTTAGCATAACTTTTTTTAAGGTTGTTACAACAATGATCCAACACACTATTAATAATTCTTTCTTGCACGTTACTAAACACACTGTAATATCAATTTCGTTGGATTTTTTTACTAGTAAATTAACTCATCATTATTCATTTTTTTTTATTTTCTACCAGAAAACACGTACTAATCAAATTTTAAATAAAACTAAGATGTGTATATTGTTCCATGTTGTTGCAAATATTGTACCTACCAATACGCGTTGTGAAACAAAAAACAAACCAACAAACTATAATAAATATCAACCTAACGGATTCCACCACCATGTTTACTTAAAATAGACATGTTGTTATACATCAAAACAAATCACATTTTTTCCACAGCAAAATATCTTCAATCAACAAAAAAATTAAAAATACAATCTGCTAACAAGAGAGAGAAACACGATAGAGGAAAAAAACGTATTTTAATTTGATTTCAAATTATTTGAGCATTTTACGGAATCAAATAAGAATTTAATTTGATTTCAACTAAATTGAGCGTTTAAGGAAACAGAATAATCTATTTTTTTAATTCCTTAATATGTGCTAATTAGTTATTATCTATTATTAAATTAAATTATTTATAATCACAACAATCATGTTAATTTCCATTTAAAATGGAACATAATATATATATATATATATATATATATATATATTTCTTTTTTAAAATAAAATAAATGTTTTCAATTATTTAAAAATCAACCTTTAATTTATAATAATATGTTATAACTTGATATATTAAATATTATATATTGAAAGTCAAACTCTAATGATATAGATTGAGAATATTACTTTATAAAATGCTATATACCTAAAATTATTTTCCATTTTCAATCTACTGATCATATAGTGTTGACGGACAATAGTACCCTTGGCTTTTACAAATAATTATTTTTGTGATTTCTTATAATATTGTTTTTCATGAAATTTTGTTATGGTAATGAAAATTATTGTTTGAACCTCCAATTATATTTTATATCAAAAGTTTGCGTTTAAAATTTGAACAAATAAGAAATATTTTATCGATTTATCGATTTTGGTCCTTAACAATTCAGTTTTCAATTTAACCAATAAGAAAATTTTTATAAAAATAAATATATTACTTCTCTAATAAATTTGACTCAACAACATAATAATGTGATGAAATAACTAAACAAGTATAACACAAAGAGAATATAAGAGGAATGAGGTTCTTACTTTAGGTTTTGATGTTTTGTATGTGAAGTTTTTGTAAACATTCACTTTGAAGTGTGAATTGAACACTACAAAAGAAACCTCAATTACCAACAAAAATTTTTTTTGGTAAATTGATCAAATTGAGTTACTAATCAAATGTCAACTTATATTAATCTGTTCCTAAAAAGCTCATCGATAAACACCCAAAGATGTTTGTCACGATCCAAAAATGGGTATGATGACACTCGTATTATCCCAAGAAATGTCATCCTAAAACCCAACATCTAACAAAGTGCAATAATAAACAGAATTCTAATAGCAATTTGTATTACGAAAACAAGTCAACTTAATTCTATCCCTAAACCAGGTTGTCACGTGCACAAGCCTCTAGTGTAAATACTAGAATAGAAATAAAACACGCAAGTCTAAAATGAAATTGTCTTTCAAGTAAAAATAAAGTCATAAATTTGTGTAGGATGTTTCGTTGAGATGACAAACATCTACCTCACAATTCTCTACAAGATGCCTCGGAAACAAAGAAAATAGAAGATATACGAAGATTCGGGCTCGTAACCAACAAAAAATTGTAGAAACAAGGGGTGAGCACCAAACCACACGATATCAACAAGCAAACCTCTAAAAACAAGTTAAGGGAACAAAATACGGGTACTCCTTACACCCTGTCTTAACCTCCACACCACAAACTAACGTTTTACAGTTTACAAAGCACACAACTCGACAACAACACTCTATCACATTACATATTCTCTATAACAACTCAATATTCCAGAGTCACAAGATTTATAGAAAAACTCTCACAAGATCAGCAAAACACAAGTTCAAGTTCATCAATAATAAAATGTGTAATGTCATGAGATGCAATGTCAAGTATAGTGATATATGTCTGCCCGAATGATACACACCCGCTGTCTCTCAGTCTAGGACCCATGAGCGACATATATGTCCATGCATCTGTCGAGGCGCACGACATGACCCTCGATAATCGTAACCAATGCGGCGCACGATACGTCCCTCGACATACAATATTCATTGTGGTGCGCAATACGACCCTCAAAATGGTATTTCCTCTTATCACATAACTTCTATCACAACCATGTCTCAGATGCAATGAAAATGACGTGCTCAAATGAAAATGAGGAGATAATCACCTTGATAATAAAGCACAATTTACAACAAGGAATACAACACCAACAAATAGGCAACAAGTCTTTAAATTTTTCTCAACACCACAAGGAAATAGACGAATTGCATACGCTTAACAAGGATTTAGAATAGCACTTACCTAAGCCACTTGAATAATCGCTCCTGGACTTGAGTCTTCGCTTTCCTTTGAGCTTAAAATTGATGCAATCTATTCAACTATATAAATTCACAATAAGGTTTCAGAACTAACAATACTCATATTTTTATGTGGTTAACATTGACCTAAAATTTTACCCAAATTTGTAATCAAGTTTATAATTTTTTATGTCAATAAACATTTTCACTATCATAGTTTTCCAAGTTTCAAACCTAAGATCAAATTTCGATTATTTCTTTTCCACTATCATAATTAAAATGACATTCACTCAATACCATACATATAATATTTAATTACACATGTCCACCTATAAAAAATAGATTCACAGTATAATGACAAAGATATAAAATATACACTACTAATTTAATTAGAACAATGCTAACAAAAAATTGGTCCATTTTATTTTTTTCCTTCTGTTTAACTTTTTTTTTCCATCGAATAATTTGCTCATTATGGCCAATCATTGGCTCATTTTGGCCAATCCAAATAATCCCAATTCTTTTATGAGTTTCCAATTGGCTCATTATGGCCAATCATTGGCTCATTTTGGCCAATCCAAATAATCCCAATTCTTTTATGAGTTTCCCAGAACCACCCACGTAGCAGTTAGTCACAAACAACCATTACTGCTAATTTTCACCCAATAATTCTAGCACTTAATTTATTCTTTTGTAAAATTTTATTATGTTCTGTAATGCAAACCAACAATAGTCTTCACATGGCCTCCAATTGCCCCCATTTACGAATGGCCCACATTGCACTAGAAAAAGACATTATTTGCTCATTCAACCAAGATCTTGAATTCATATCCTATCCCATTTATCACATAATCGACTAACTAAAAACAATTACGACAAAGCACCATAGTTTGTTACCTGATGATCAAAGAAACCATCTCGTGTGCGTCGGCTTAGTTAGGTTTCTGCCTTTTCTTCTTTTCTATATTAATAGTTTATTAAAACTGACAAAATGCACTAACTTATACTTTTAATACATGACCCTAATAGTATAGGGTATTAAATAAATGATCACTTTAGCCCACTAACTATATTCTAATTCCATTATTTATAATTAACCATAAATAAATTAACTCAAGTTATACAAATAATCCAAATTTCAAAAAATAACCTCGTGGGTCATTATATTATCCACCAATAAAAATCATGTTCGTCCTCGAACATAAAGTAAAAGAAGGTACCTGAAGCTTTAAAAAGCTGAGGGTATTTGGCACGCATGTCAGATCATGTCTCTCAAGTTGCCTTTCCTACTGAACGATGATTTCACTGCACCTCACTGAAGCAGTCTCCTTGGTCCTAAGATTTCGTACTTACCTATCTAATATAGCTATAGACTCGTCCTCATATGTCAAGTAGGGATCCGAGCTTCTCGAAATCAAGTGAAATCACATGAGATCCATCTGGAATATAGTTCTGAAGCATAGAGACATGGAAAACATGATGAACTACTGACGAACTAGATGGCAACGCCAACTTCTAAGCCACTTATAAAACTCGGCTCAAAATATCAAAAGGTCCAATGAACCTAGGGCTAAGCTTGACCCTCTTTCCGATCCTTATCACAACCTTCATGGGTGATACTCGGAGCCAAACATGATTACCCTTCATAAACACTAATGTTGTAACTCTCCGGTCAGCATAAATCTTCTGTCGACTCTTCGCTGTCAGCAATTTTTATTGAATCATACAGACTTGCTCCATAGCATCTCTAAGGAAGTATGTATCCAAGGAATCCATCTTTGCCAAATAAAACCAATCGATCAGAGACCTACACCGTCTCCCACACAACACCTCAACTGGGGTCATCTGAATAATGGAGTGACAACAGTTATTGTAGGCAAACTCTTCTAAGGGAAAATGCTGATCCCATCTAGCACCAAAATTGATAACACACACTCAAAGCAAGTCTTCCAACACCTGAATCATCCGTTCGGACTAACCATCTGTATGACGGTGAAAATTTGTACTCATATCTAACTAAGTGCCTAGACCATGTTGTGATGCCTTCAAGAAGTGAAAAGTAAATAGTGAACCTCGATCTGATATATTAGAAATAGGAACACCATGTAGTCGCACAATCTCACTAATATATAGCTTGGCTAACTTCTCTGTCATATACTTCACCCAAACCGAAATGAAGTGGGAAGACTTGGCATCCTGTCAACAAAAACCCAAGTAGAGTCATAACCACCTAGTGTTTGAGGCAAACCCACAACAAAGTCCATTGTAATCTTCTTCCACTTCCAAGTAGGAATAGCCATCCTCTGAGATACACCCCGGGCCGCTGGTGCTCACACTTGACCTGCTGACAAGTCAAACACCTCGAAACAAAGTCTGAAATATCTCTCTTCATCCCACATCACCAGTAATGTTAACTCAGATCATGATACATCTTCGTCGTTCCAGTATGGACGGAAAATCGAGAACAATGAGACTTATCAAGAATCAATCAAATTAACTCGCCTATCTTGGGCACACAAATCCTACCTATGATCCTCAAGACACCATCAGAATCAAGGACAGCCTCCTTGTCTTCCCCTCTCAATACTTTGTCTCGAATGAGACATAATTTCTCATCATCAAACTGGTGCTCACGGATATGCTCAACTAAAGAAGATTGAGCCTCAATAAAAGCAATCATCCCATCACTATCCTACGAAATCTGCAATCGGACAAGACTCTTAGCTAACATCTGAACATCTCTAATCAATGGTCTCTCCTCAATACTAAGAGATGCAAGACTCCCCATGCTAGGAGTCTTCCGACTCAAAGCATTGTCCACAACATCAGCTTTCCTAGGATGATACAGAATGGTCACGTATAGTCCTTCAGCAACTCAAGCCATCTCAGCTGCCTGAAGTTCAACTCCCTCTGACAAAATATATACAGAAGAATCTGATGATCAGTGAAGATCTCACAATGCACCCCATACAAATGATGACGCCATAACTTAAGTACAAATACCATAGTCGCCAAATCCAAATCATGAGTAGGGCAGTTCTTATCATGGGACTTCAACTGCCTAAAATCATAAGTAATCACTTTCCCCTTCTACATCAACAGACCACCCAATCCAACACCTCAAGCATCACAATACACAGTAAAGTCTAAACTCTCCGCAGAGAAAGTCAACACAAAAGCCGAAGTCAACAAAGTCTTGAGCTTTTGAAAGCTCTCCTCATACTCATCAGACTACTGAAAACCCACATCATGTTGAGTCAATCTACTCAATTGAGCTGCAATAGTAGAGAAACTCTGAACAAATCATCGATAATATCCTGTCAATCCCAAAAACTCCTAATTTCAGTAGATGAAGTAGGTCGCGTCCACCCTCTTACCTCCTCAATATTGGCCGGATCTACTCTAATACCTTCCTTTGACACCACATTTCCCAAGAATGCCACAGAACTAAGCCAGAAATCTCACGTTAAGAACTTGGCATACAACTTCTCTTCTCTCAACCTATGAAGTACAATCCTCAAGTGTCGGACATGGTACTCCTCAGTCTTGGAGTAAAGAAAGATGCCATCGATAAAAACAATCACAAAATAATCAAGGTGTGGTCGAAACACCCCATTCATCAACTCCATGAATGCTATAGGAGCATTAGTCAAATCTCTCTCCACCATACTCTGAGCACAAATAAAAGAAATAACCTTGCTAGGATGAGAACCACTAATACCATTCTTCTCAACCCTCGGAACACTAGGCATCGCTACGGTCACAATCTTAGCATTACAATCGAGGACAACATGATAAGTAGTAAGCCAATACATACCAAAGATAACATCAAAGGCTACCATCCCCAGAATGATTAAGTCTACCCAAGTGTCATACTCAGCCAAAGAAACAAGACAGGATCGATACACTCGATCCACCACTAAGGGATCACCCACGGGTGTAGAAATACAAATAGGTACAGTCATGTTATTACATATTATATGAAATTTAGCAACAAAATCGGTAGACACATAAGAGAATATAGACCATGCATCAAACACTACAGACGCAGGTCGATGGCATACTAGGATGATACCTGTAATAACAGCATCAGAAGTCTCTACCTAAGGTATCCCCGGGAAAGCATAACAGTGGCCCCCTCTTCCATCTCCAACGTGGGAGGTACCTCTAACCCCATTCTGCTGAGCTGCAACACCACTACTAGAAATCCTATAAGCTCTACCTGTGTAAATTCTGCCACAACCTCTACCCTTCGGTGTTGGTGGTCTAGTCTGAAATGAAGAATTAGGTTGAGGCTCACCACGACCTCTCTAAGAAGTACATTACTGCATCAGGTGATAAGGATCTCCACAAGTAAAGCAAAATCCATGTCCTGGGAAATGCTGTGTGGACCCTAAAAATCCACTATAATTGCCTCGCCCTGTAGGTCGCTACTGTAAACCGTACGAGCCCTGAATTGGGCTATAAGAACCCTTAGATGTCTGACCACCCTCGGATATCGACATAGATGCATGAATGGGTCCCCGCTACTAAAAGAAACCACTCACACTTTGTGATCCCCTACCTTCAAATGAGGCATCATGAAACTGACGTGATGTACGGGCCATTTTAGGGTTTCCAAACTCCTCTCTCTCCATCTATTTTGCCTTTTTGGTAGCGCTCACATTGGACTAGAAAGAAGCCCCCTCTCTAGATGTCCTGAACACAGCAGACCTGGTAGAGAAAGTCAATCCTCTCATAAATATGTGGATCCTCTCTATCTCATCAGGAATAATGGCCAACGCATGCCTAGACAATTGGAAAAAAATGCACCTCATACTCTGTAGCCGATAAACCATCATGTCTCAGATTCTCAACCTCAAGTGACTCTCTTCTCTCTCGCTCTAACGGATAAAACGATCATGGAATGCATTAGAAAAATTCTCCCAAGTCACTGGAGGAGATCCAACTGTCAAAGCCCCCGATTAAGTCCTCAACAACTCTCTCGCTAGACCACGAAGCTGGAGGGTAGCATTATCGAACCCCATGTGACTCAGCTAACCCAACCACGAAGCTGGAGGGTAGCATTATCGAACCCCACGTGACTCAGCTAACCCAACCATCACTAGAAACTCTTGATATACAGTCAAAAACTCATGAGCGTCCTCACTCTTCCCACCCTAAAACTGACGTGGGTCCATTTTTTGAAATCTCTCATACATATGTTGCTCATCCTTTATCAGAACAACCACTGGTTAAACTTGACCCCCAAATACTAGTGTAACTTCATTCTCAACCGCGGGATCCACTTGTAGATGCCCCACCACATTTTGAACAAGTGGAGCTTAAGGTTGCTCCTTGGTCTGAGCCCCTTCTATAGTCTGAGAGTCATATGGTATGGCGGTTGCACGGCCACCCTGAGTAAATCCCTCAAACACACTTAACACCCTTAATAATGTATCCTCAAGAAAAGGTGTGACTGCAAGCTCTTGAGGAACCTAGTTCTCTCTACCATCAATCTGAGGCTCTAGAAAGACCTCTCTAGCACGACCTCTCACTGGTGTTGCTCCACGGCCACGACATCTGGATAGTATCGTACCATGAGCACGACCTCTAGCTCGAGCTCTACCCCTACCCCTAATTGGGGCCTCAACAACTGCCTCGGGAAGTGATTCCCCTCTACCACCAGTAACATTAGCTCTAGTCCTCGTCATTTGTCAAAAGTATACAATAATTTAGTACAAAGCAAAGCTAACCATGCACCTATGAGAAAGATTGAACAAAAATAAGTCTCATAATAGTCGTTATAGCCTCTAAGAGATAAGTACGGACGTCTCTGTACCGATCCTTGAGACTCTACGTAGACTGAATTTTTATACATGTGAGACCGATGAACTTGGAGCTCTAATATCGTTTGTCACGATCCAAAAATGGGTGTGATGACACTCGTCTTATCACACCAAGACAAGTCATCCTAAAATCCAACATCTAACAAAGTGCGAAAATAAACAGAAGTTCAATAGCAATTTCCATTACGAAAACAAGTCAACTTAATTCAATATCCAATACCAGGTTGTCAAGTGCATAAGCCTCTAATGTAAATATTAGAATTGAAATAAAACACACAAGTGTAAAATGAAATTGTCTTTCAAGTAAAAACAAAGTCATAAACTAGAGTGGGAAGGTTCGGTGAGATGACAAACAGATACCTCAATATTCTCCACAAGATGCCTCGGAAATGAAGAAAATAGAAGATATCACAAAGATCCGGGATCGTAACCGACAAAAAAATTGTAGTTACCCATCCCATAAACCTTAAAGATAAGGAGATATTTGATGTTGACTTACTATAAGGTTGATAGTTGACTTTTAAGACTTGACCTTAGACATGACCAATTGAGAAAGTGCTTAGGTTGTATCTAGGTGTGGTTAGTTGGAAGCTTCCTCCAAAGGTGATGATATGGTTTGAAATGACCTAGGAGTCACATTGTTTAGTGTTGAAAGAAAAGAAAGAGACCCTTATGGACAAGTTTCTACTATTGATTCCCCTAAGGTTTTCATGACCCTTGGTATTCATGGGGTAGTTAAAACCTCTTATGATTGGTTAGTATAGCCTAACTTGATTGTTATGGGTTTCCTTTGGTGTTGATCCTAGACAAATGATGAGGATTGAGGTGGTACCTCTAGATAATTGAGTTAGTAGACTCCTTGATATGAGAAAAGGAGTGAAAACCCTCGAAGATGTCAAACCTTCTTATATGAAAAGTGAGTAGTTTGGTCTTGACGTACTTTGACCTTGGTGTTTAAGGGCATGATTTAATTAGGTTTACCCCAAATGGGGAATAATGTGCCTAGATGATAAGATTTGGAGTGCTTTGATGGTCCCATGTTGAGTTCCTTTGAACTCTTACATTGAGAATCACTTTTAGGTGATGTTGTTCGACAGTGGGCATAAGCTTAGCTCTCATGAAGAGGGTGATAATGTGCTTAGTTTTTTAAGTTGGTGGGTTAGGATGCTCTTAAAGTTTAGATAAGTTTCTCTTAATTGGGTTTACCTAAGTGGGGGATGATGATGTGAGTAGTAAGGTTGTAGGTATCTCTACATTTTCTTTTTATTTCTACTCAAGTTTGAAACTAAAGAGTTCCTAGTAGCTTGTTCATGATGGGAATCTTGCAATAAGTATAAGCTGCATGTTCTCCTATGTTATGTATGTCTAAATTGACCCTATGTTGTGCATGTTTTGAAGACGCTTAGTGTCATGCAAATGGATTTTTGATCAAATTCATGTTTCCTAATGTTTCTTGTGCATATCGGTATGATAATTGTGCATTAGTTTCCATGAGATAATGTAAAGATCATGCCTACAGTCCCTTTTGAGGTATGGTGTTTTAGACTACAATAAGAATTTGAGTCTTGTTTAAGTGAAAATTGATGAGACACTTAAAAATGTGTGACTTTGAGACTTGGGAAGTGTTTATGTAGGCATTCTTGAGAAGGGATGGTCTATTTAAATAGTGCTCTTGATGTGTGCCTATAATTTGCAAGAATTTTCCTAATTGATGCATGTATATGAAAATAGTGTCATGCTAATATTTTAAATCTATGTGCACATAACTTACTATTGTTATGATGTGTGTGGTGTGGTACACCATTTTGATTTCATTAGGAAGAGAGTAAAAGCATTTTTTTAAAAAATTGAGAAGTTCTCATCACAATGAAATTACCAATGTGCATTGCTTGTATATGAACTCTATCATAACATGTGAGTATGTCAAGTTGAAGGACATTCTTCCTTGAAAATAACAAAAAATGATGATGTTAAGTTTGGCCTAAAAGGTATTAAGTCTAAAAAATGAGGATCTTTGTTGATCTACATTGCTCATGATTTATGTGCATCTAGTGGGACTTTCTTTATTTGCTTCTTGAGTGATTTTGAATCTGCCTATGTGTGACTTAAGGGTTGTTACATAATGAGTGAAATAATAAGTAAATACCATGTTATGATTAGGATAAGAATGTTCCTCCTATGAACATGGAAGAACCTATGTGTTTGATGCATTAAGGAGTGCGTGAATAAGGTTTTACTTGCCTGTGTTGCCTTAAGTGCAAAATGGTTTGAATTTGGTGTTCCTTGTAAATTTGGTGCATTGAATATTATGTTATGATGTGTTGAATGTTGTGAGTTTCTCTATGGTTCATTGAGTCCTTGAAAGTGTTTTAAAATGTCTCAGGTGCCATTCGAGGACGAATATTCCCAAGTGGGGGATATTTTAAGGTCTCTCAAAATGATTTCAGATGTCTAAAGCCTCACATGTGCCTAAAAAGGTTATTAATATGTAAAATAAGTGTTTTAAAGTATGCATGCTTGATTTAAAGTGATTTGGAGGTAAAAGTCCAAGAATGTTCGATGACGTTCGAAAGTTAGCCTTGAGACTTAATAGTGTGTTATAGTGTGACTTGGTATGTTTTACATGTTGTTAGATGATCATATTGATATGGAAGGTCCTTAACTCGTATATGATCGTATTTACATTCGAAACATCCAGGCACGACTCCCTAAGGACCACCCAAAAGGTCCTTGAGGAGGACTCAAAGGTTGCCTAAACACTGTCTTGGCAGTGTCCATCTCCGACAAGAAAATTACGAACCGTACTCTAGGTGATGCCCCGTCGATGAAGGCGTAGCTCAAAACTTAGTCGTGTGAGCTTAAGCCCCAAATTTGTAGCTTTAGTCACCATATACGGAAGGACAGTACGGCCCCATCGTTCAGACGACGGTCCGTCAGTTTGACCGTTGTTGGAAAATTAACCCCACGTCCTAAATAGACACTATTAAATTTCACCTTCCCTCTCAAAACAAAACCTCTCTAGAAACCTCCATTAAAGATGAAGCTCAAGGTCAAGGTTAGGGGTGCAATTTCCTAGGATTCTTCACCAAGTTTTAGTATCTTCTTCCTGTAATGAGGTATGGTAATCCTTTATCTTTAGTTAGTCATTGATCTAACAATTTCCTTCCAATGTTTTCAAAGAGATTTCATGATCAAATTGTCCATCTTTCAATCTAGCCCTGGTTCCTTCTCAAAATTATTTAAAAAGCATAATTATGATGGATTGATGATTATCAACTGTTTTTATGTTGATTTTCTTTTTAATTTCATGAATCCTTCTGAACTCTTAATTTAGCCAATAATGTGGGTAATGTGATCTTGTTGAGATGTTCATAGATTGTGATTTTGATTGTGTTATTGAATCGATACCTACTTTTTTTATCAAAGCTTGCATAATTGGTAAGATTGTCATATTCCTCAACTTTTCTGTAGAATTGATAGTTGAATTGGCCTTGTATGGCATTATGTGATATGGTACACTTATGGTGGCGGTGTTTAATTTCCTGTCAATTTTATTATGTGTTTATCATGGATTTGAAGGCAAGTTATGAATTTTGAAGTGTGGTTATGATGATCACACAATGTGAAGTACTATGCCTAGTCTCTTAATGTAGTAGCATGTGCTAGGTGTTAATGGTGTCTTCAACGTTTAAATGAAGTTGTTAGGGTTAGGTTTGGTCTATGTGCTGCCTATAATGAAGTTATAATGGTTAATGACCCCAAGATGTGTACCCCTATATGAATGTGTGATCTTAGCTAATGTTAGGAGTCTTGGATGCAATGTGAAGGTGTCTTGTCTCATTGCTATTAAGTGATGTTTGTGCTATGCATGAATGTGTATTATGATCCTTGTAGGGTGGATGCCTCACCAATATGTTAAGTGACATTATGTGATCATGTTGTCCAATGTACTCACACACATCTCAAGCATGCTTATGATTAGTATAGGTTCATGGTGTCTAATGAAAGGATAATTCTCATATGCACTAATGTGTACTGCTATGTTGCATCACCAATATGTTAAGTGCCATTATGTGATCATGTTGTCCAATGTACTCACACACATCTCAAGAAACGGAACCCTCTTCTGATTGTGAAACTAAAGACGAAGAGTTTCTTAATGTAGCTCAAAACACAGTTGACAGTAGCTCAGAGTGCAACTGTCAAGGAGCTTTTTGCCTATGCGACACTCAGTCAATCAGGTTATCTCTGAAGAGGTTACTACAAGTATAACTCCTTTCAGTATGAAGCAGATTATGAATAGATTCGACAATAAGAAGGAAGAACCTTTTATAAATGAGCTCCGGTCAGAATTCAATCTCCTTAAAGAAGAAATCAGAGAAGTCAAATCTAGACTTCACAAAATCGAAAGAGAAGCCCTAGCAAAGCAACTCCTTAAAGAAGCCGAAGGGACATCCAAATGAAAAGACCCGACTCATTCAGATAATGAAGAAAACGGTTCCGAAGAATCTTCGTCTCCCGGTTATGAAATTGAGGTAGGTGTAAACATGATTACAAAAGTTAGACCCCAAAGTTCTCACATCATTATTAAATTAGTCATTAATAATAATTTTGTTATTAACAAAATTGCTTTGTTAGACAGTGGTGCAGATAGAAATTGCATTGTTGAAAGTTTAATCCCTACTAAGTTTCTTGAAAAAGGAACCACCAACCTATACAGTGCAACTGGTGAGCGTATCCTTATAAATTATAAATTATCCAATGCCATATTTTCAATAATGGTATTTTTCTTTGTAATGACTTCGTTATTATTGAAAATATTAATGAAGAATTTATTTTAGAAATTCCTTTTATCACCCCAAATAAAACCTTAAATTTCAGATTTTGATTCTATCAAAACAAAAACTTCTGGAAAAGAAATTTCATTTCCCTTTATAAAAACACTTTCTCTTGAAGAGAGCAAATTTTTGCACAAACAAACTGCTTTCAAAATAAACCAGATGTGTTTTCTTAAAGAAGATATCAAAATTAAGAAAATTAAGCAAATCTTAAAAACCCCGGGAATGATGGCTAAAATTGCTGATCTTCAAAAAACTTTTGAAACAGAAATTTGCTCTGAATTTCCAAATGTTTTTTGGGCCAGACAGACCCACATTATAGATTTACCATATATTGATGGTTTTGATGAAAGGGCCATTTCGATGAGTAGATAAAATAGGATAAAAGAAAAGCTTAATTTATATTATATATTGCGGAAGCATCAGAATTTACAAAAGAGAAGTAAAAACATTTGATCAAAAATTGCAAAGTGTCTTGTTGTTTTTCAGTGTTTTTTTCTTCCCTTTTGAGAAATTCTTAAATAGTCTTGAAAAGATAGGGAAATCTAAAAGCTTTTCTTGTGATTGGCTGTTGATTTCCGTCCGTTGCTTTTGATAAAGCAAAGTATTTTGTTTTCTTTTGAAAAGCATCTTGACCTTTATCTTTTGATAAAGGTATTTCTTCCATTTTTTCGGCCATAATTGTTGATGATGTTTTGTAGACCATGCTTTGTGGGTCCTGAAAAAGTCTACTTAATAATTAAATCCAAAGGAAATTCCATCTCTTTGAGAATCTTCCTTTTCTTTCTAGATAATTCCAGCTCTATCCGGATTTTAATACCCTCAACTAGAGATTAATCATAAAATGGATCTAAATAAGATTGTGCCAAAACTTTAGGTTTTAACATGTCGCCATTATCGTCACTTTGAGAGGATAAAGCTTCTTCAAGGATCTTCATTATGGGCTGTTCATTATCTTCAGAGTCTAAGTCTGACAAGGCCTTTTGTAGTCTTATACTTAGTTCATTCTTAGATAAAGACTTTTGGGGAGATCTTCTAGAGATCGATTGGTTAACGATTGCAGCTTTTTTTGGAGGTGGAGACCATCCTTTAATCAGGACTTCTCTAGGCAGATACTTTATCCTGTCAAATTCTGCAATACAGAAATTCCAAATAATAATATAAGAAATTCTTTTTTGAATAAAATATTTACATAGTTTTATGTTCTATGGGAAAGAAGATATGTCTTGATCAGGCTGAAACTGACTGAATTTGTCAGCGAAGTTTTTGGGCAAAACTTGTATATTTCCGCCGAAACAGTTCCACCATTTGTAAAACCATATCGGGATGACTCTCTTGGTCACTTCTGGGCTATATTTGACAAACCAAGTGTGAGTAGTTGGCCTAAGGTATAGGAAGTTGAACTAGGCTGTTCTGTAGTCATGCTAATTGAATGTTTGAGGTCTGTGTTCCCTTGATAGATTAATAGGTGTATGAAAGTGATCTACCTGCCACTCAAAAGGAGATAAAATTTTCTTGATAGTCACTTTAGAGTAAGCGATACTATCAGGATCAGAGTTATCATTAAGTTTATGTTCAACTTCAATTGAACCGGTATCAACAAGAATAAACTCAAAGTATTTTCTAGTTTTTAGTGGGTTATCAGTATCCACGTAATTTCTATTAGAAAATAGAGGTTAACAAGATGCTTTACCTCAAAATTTTCATATTCTTTATCAAGGGCTAATATTGGAGAGACCTACAAAGAGATGATTTCAAAGGTTTCTATTACCTTTGGAGTTTTATCTGTAGTTGAAGCAGTAGTTGGTGCAACCGCTACTTTGAAGATCTTTTGAACTTTCATGGTGTAAGAGTCTTTAGTTTAGGGGGAAGAGTATATGGGTAAGCCTGATGGTGAGTGTGAACGGGGTTCAACAATCTGCTTAAAAGTTTTATTAGACCTCTAAGGCAAAGGAGGAAAAGGAGTTATTGAAAAGGCTGGGTTTATGGGTGGTAAGATTGCTAGAGCTGAGTATTTGTTTTGGTCACTCGATGATGGCCTGATAGCAAATGGTTTTGCTGAAGGTTTTCCTTCAGGACTCTTTCATTTATTCTTGAAGGGGCTCCCTGTTATGGCTCTTGAAGAGGGCCTCATGATGATTTTCCCTGCAAGAATTCTCGCGTTAGAAAGTCTGGCAAAGATTTATTTTTCCCTTTAATAAATTCAATTTGAAAATCGAAGCTGGATAATAAGGCTTGCCACCTAGCAAAAATTTGTTTAGAAACAAGATTTTTAACATCTTTCGGTAGAATTTCTTTAGCAGATTTACAATCTAGTCTAAGCAAGAATTCCTTATTAATAAAATCATCTTGGAATTTAGTGATGCAGAGAACTATAAAAAGAATTTCTTTCTTAACAGTACTATAATTCTTTTGAGTGGAATTCCAGATTCCTGAGGTATAACGAACTAATTGTTTCGATGAATCTGGGGTTCTTCTCTGTTTGAGGATGCCACCAAATCCTATATCAGATGCATTTGTTTCTACGATCATGAAATAGTTTGGGTTAGAAATACCTAGACAAGGAAGGCTTTTAACCATAGATTTAAGAAGAACAATTGATTTAGTATGTTCTTTAGTCCAGGGGGGCGGATCCTTTTTTAACCTGTCAACGAGAGGTTCACATATTTTCCTTACTTTAGGGATAAAGTCGGCAATATAATTAAGGCTTCCTAAAAACCTTTGCAACTGAGTTTTATCAAGAATAATATCAGGGTTTTTTTTAGGAAACTCAATGGCCCTTCAAATGGGTTTGTAGGTACATGACCTAAAAATCTTATTCGAGTTTGAAATAATTTTATTTTCTTAGCACTAATGACCAGACCATTGTGCTTAATTATTTTGAAAACTTTAAGATGTTTGAAATGAGAATCAATGTCCTCAGAAAATATGAATACATCATCAATATATACAATTGATATATCGCTAAGGTGATTAAAGATGGAATTCATAATATTTTGAAATTCAGAAGGGGCATTTTTAAGCCCAAAGGGATGACATTCCATTTAAATTTTCTGAACGGGACATTGAAAGCGGTTTTATACTTGTCCTTTTCAAAAATTTGAATTTGCCAAAAACCTGATTTCAAATCAAATTTGATGTAAATATTGGCCTTCAAGGTTCTCTTTAAAAGATCTCTTTTATTTGGAATTGGATAGCGAATCCATTTCAAAGCTGCAATTAAAGGATTGTAATTTATAACAAGTCTTGGAGAACCTCGTTCTTGCTCAGCTGCATTATTAACATAAAACGTTGAACAACTCCAAGGAGATTTAGAAGGTCTAATAAGATTATTATCCAGAAGAGAGTTAATTTCCTTTTACATATTTCCATTAGTTCATGGTTCATCTGAATAGGCCTAGCTTTCGTCGAAATGGACCTTTCATCAAAACCATCAATATATGGTAAATCTATAATGTGGGTCTTTCTGGCCAAAAAAGCATTTGGAAATTCAGAGCAAATTTCTCTTTCAGAAGTTTTTTGAAGATCAGCAATTTTAGCCATTATTCCCGGGGTTTTTAAGATTTGCTCGATTATTTTAATTTTGATATCTTCTTTAAGAAAACAAATATGGTTTATTTTAAAAGCAGTTTGTTTGTGCAAAAATTTGCTCTCTTCAAGAGAAAGTGTTTTTATAAAGGGAAATGAAATTTCTTTTCCCATTTGTTTTGATATAATCAAAATCTGAAATATAAGGTTTTATCTGGGTGATAAAAGGAACTCCTAAAATGATTTCTTTGTTAATATTTTTATTAATAACGAAGTCATTAGAAAGACAAATACCATTATAGAAAATATGGGCATTGGATAATTTATAATTAATAAGGATACGCTCACCAATTGCACTGTATAACTTGGTGGTTCCTTTTTCAAGAAACTTAGTAGGGATTAAACCTTCAACAATGCAATTTCTATCTGCACCACTGTCTAACAAAGCAATTTTGTTAAGAACAAATTATTATTAATGACTAATTTAGTAAGGATGTGAGAACTTTGGGGTATAACTTTTTTAATCATTTTTAAACCTACCTCAGTTTCATAACCGGGAGACGAAGATTTTTCGGAACCATTTTCTTCATTATCTGAATGAGTCAGGTCTTTTCCTTTGGATGTCCCTTCGGCTTCATTAAGGAGTAGCTTTGCTAGGGCTTCTATTTCGATTTTTTGAAGTCTAGATTTGACTTCTCTGATTTCTTCTTTAAGGAGATTGACTTCTGAACGGAGCTTATTTATAGAAGGTTCTTCCTTCTTATTGTCGAATCTATTCATAATCTGCTTCATACTGAAAGGAGTTATACTTGTAGTAACCTCTTTATCTTTTTGGTTACTAACCAGCATTTGAAGTTCCAATAAATAACTTCTTCGAGCATCATCGTCTTTGATATGCTCAATTGTTGCAAATAATATTTTAGCTGAATCTTCAGAGATAACCCTTATTGACTGAGTGTCGCATAGGCAATTAGATCCTTGACAGTTGCACTCTGAGCTACTGTCATATGTGTTTTGAGCTACATTATGAAACTCTTCATCTTCAGTTTCACTATCAGAAGAAGGTTCAGTTTCTGACCCTTCTTCATCTAAGATAGAGAGAAATTGTTTCTTAGTTTCTTTATCTACTTCTAGAAGGTTGATCTTATTCTTTTTTCTTTTGTTTTTTGGACAATCATGAGACTTATGTCCTTCTTTACCAGAAGTCTAACATTTATCCTTTTGAGGAGTTGGTTTACGTCCCCTTTTAAAGCGGTTTTTCTTTCTAGAGGATTTTTTACGATCAGGCGATTTTCCAGATTGCTCTTTCTTAGAATCCTTTCTTGCCGAAGGTGGTTTAAGAATTGGAAATCCAATGTCTTGACGGAAGCTGCCAAGCTCGGAAACTGAAAACTTTTGATCTTTATTAAGCTGTTCTTTTAGCATAAGATCAGTGCAAAGCTCCATGGTTACAAAGTTAATTAAACTGATCAGATCATTATAAGAGATTTGTGAGTAAGGGATCTTACCTTTACGCCGATCTCTTATCTTTGACCTTTCTTTTTTGGCAAAGTGGGGAGGCAATCCACTAAGGAAACGTTCTTTCCAATAGTCGTTGTTACAATCTTCCCTTATCATCACTTTGGTTATAAATATATCTTTATACCACCTGAAATCAGTTAATTTCTTGCAGTAAAGATTGTTTAGAATTTCATAACTTCTATCTTGGAAGAGACGTGATTCTCCCACGAAATGTTTAGCAATACTATAGATAAGAGTAGTCAGAGCATCTTCTACTGCTTCCATAGGTGTAGAGATCTGTCCTCCCTCAGTTTTGACAACTGATTTGTTTGCTACTGTATCAAGAATGTCAGCTCTATTTTTATCTGTGAGATAATTGTCCCACCAATTTCTGAGAGTTCCAATAAAACCTTCTACTAACCTGTTAGCAGCCTGCTTGTCCGTGGAATTCTTTTATTTATAAGCTGTGACATTCATGCCCATCTCTTGATGTTTGTTACAGATCTTGCCATCTGCCATTCCATCTATATTCCATTCTTTAATTCCCGTGCCATCTGCAATTCCTTGAGGGTGCATATGGTTTTCTTCGAATTGAACATCGGAAAAGAGGGTCTAGGATAAAAGTTTTTGGAATAGTGAAGCCTATCTTTAAGAGTGATGATTTTTCCGCCTTGAGTAATTTTGAGCTTCGAGAGATGGTCATTGATCCTTTCAACGATCTCAGGAGAGTTATTGAATTCATTAGAAGGCTTATAAAAAGCTTCAGGAGAGAATTAATGGATTTAAAAATGGGACTGGTTTCTAAGTTAGAACCATTTTTTAAAGAACTAGGTTTATAACCAATTTGACTGGTACCGCTGTAATTATAACTGGAGTCTTCGATTTTCATAGAAACAACATGAAGAACTTGGTTGGTATAATTATTTTGTTCGAATACCTTGTTGATATCTGCAACAGTGACAGGGTTGTTGTCCATTTCTGAAGGCTTCTTGAAAGGACCAGCTTTCAGGACTTCTTTTTATAAGGAATGTGAATTCCTTTAAGAGGGGGAGTTATACTTTCGACCACCTTTTCTTTGGTATGCCACTTGTTTATCAAAACTTGAAGTGATGAATTCGCTTCATCAACTTGGCCGGAACATTCGAACCATTTGAAGATTTCAATTTTAGTTTTGAATCTTTTCATGTCTTTGAACCATTTGTCTCTGACTGAGATCCTCTGATATTTTGTATATGTGTCAACATACCAAGCCTTTTTAAGAGCATGCTTGGGACTGTTCCACCACTTGCTGAGTAAAATTCTCTGTAGATTTGATAACAACCACTGAGTCCTTTTTTCAATGGAAAGAAGGTCTCATGTCACTTGCAGAAGGACTTCCTTTGGTAGATTCATAAAAAACTTTAGGAATTGTGTTATTAAAATCCACACCCTGAAATTTACTCTGCTCTAAAGTTTCAGAAATTTCAGAAACTTCATCATCATCATGGTTTTTTGAAGAAGAAGGTCTAACCGAAGACATTCTTCGACTAGAAGAGGCTTGATTGAAAGAGTTGGATCTTAAAAACTTAAGGTTGATAGATCCATCTGAAAATTGAGTAATACTTTCTAGTGAGGACCTAGAAGGTTGAATGGTAAGGGGTTCAGTAATAGATTCAAATTTCCAGTCATTATTGGAAAGAATCTCATCCCATTTAAGCGAACGAGGAACAAAGGTAGTACCATGCTCTTGGTTTTAATAAAATTGACAGGAAAGTAAACACCGCCACCATAAGTGGACCATATCACATAATTCCATACAAGGCCAATTCAACTATCAATTTTATAGAAAAGTAGAGGAATATGACAATCTTACTAATTATCCATGATTTGATCATCATTGATCAATTAAAAATAATTCACCATTATTTCATAAAGAAAAAAGTAGGTATCGATTCAATAACACAATCAAAATCACAATCTATGATTATCTCAACAAGATCACATTACCCACATTATACGCTAAATTAAGAGTTCACAAGGATCATGATTTCATCATGAAATCGGAAAGAAAAGAAACATAAAAACAGTAGATAATCATCAATCAATCATAATCATGCTTTTTAAATAATTTTGAGAAGGAACCAGGGCTAGATTGAAAGATGGACAATTTGATCATGAAATCTCTTTGAAAACATTGGAAGGAAATCGTTAGATGAATGACTAACTAAAGATGAAGGATCACCATACCTCATTACATGAAGAAGATACTAAAACTTGGTAAAGAATCCAAGGAAACTGCACCCCTAACCTTGACCTTCAGCTTCATCTCCAATGGAGGTTTCTATAGAGGTTTTGTTTTGAGAGGGAAGGTGAAATTTAAAGAATGAATTGGGAATTGGGTTTTCATGTTTTTAACTATCTTAATATACCCTAAAATAGATAAGTTAACTTAAAAGGGTCTATTTAGCACGTGGGGTAAATATCTCAACAACGGTCAAATTGACGGACCGTCGTCTGAACGATGGGGCCGTACTGTCCTTCCGTAGATGGTGACTAAAGCTACAAATTTGGGGCTTAATCTAACACGGCTAAGTGTTGAGCTACGTCTTCATCGACGGGGCATCACCTAAAGTATGGTTCGTAATTTTCTTGTCGTAGATGGACACTGCCAAGACAGTGTCTAGGCAACCTTTGGGTCCTCCTCAAGGACCTTTTGGGTGGTCCTTAGGGAATCGTGCCTGGATGTTTCGAATGTAAATACGATCATAGATGAGTTAAGGACCTTCCATATCAATGTCATCATCGAACAACATGTATAACATACCAAGTCACACTAACACACTATCAAGTCTCAAGGCTAACTTTCGAATGTCATCTAACATTCTTGGACTTTGACCTCCAAATCACCTTAAATCAAGTATGCATACTTTAAACACTTATTTTACATATTAATAACCTTTTTAGGAACATGTGAGGATTTAGACATCTAAAATCATTTTGAGAGACCTTACAATATTCCCCACTTGGGAATATTCATCCTCTAATGGCACCTGGGACATTTTAAAACACTTTCAAGGACTTAATGAACCATAGAGCAACTCACAGCATTCAACACATCATACCATAATATTCAATGCACCAAATTTACAAGGAACACCAAATTCAAACCATTTTGCATTCAAGGCAACACAAGCAAGTAAAACCTTATTCACGCACTCCTTAATGCATCAAACACATAGGTTCTTCCATGATCATAGGAGGAACATCCTTCTTCTAATCATAACATGGTATTTACATATTATTTCACTAATTATGTAACAACCTTTAAGTCACACATAGGCAGATTCAACATCACTCAAAAAGCAAATAAGAAACTCCCACTAAATGCACATAAATTATGAGCAATGTAGATCAACAAAGATCCTCATTTTTTAGACTTAATACCTTTTAGGCTATATTTAACATCATCATTTTTTGTTATTTTCAAGGAGGAATGTCCTTCTACTTGACATACTCACATGTTATCATAGAGTTCATATACAAGCAATGCACACTGTTCACTTCATTGTCATGAGAACTTCTCAATTTTAACCAAAACATGCTTATACTCTCTTCCTAATGAAGTCAAAATGGTGTACCACACCACACACATCATAACAATATAAGTGTGCACATAGATTTCAAATTTTAGCATGACACTATTTTCATATACATGCATCAATTAGAAAAATTCTTGCAAATTATAGAAACACATCAAGAGCACTATTTAAATACACCATCCCTTCTCAAGAATGAGCCTACATAAACACTTCCCAAGTCTCAAAAGTCACACATTTTTAAGAGGCTCATCAATTTTTACTTAAAGAAGACTCAAATTATCATTGTAGTCTAAAACACCATACCTCAAAAGTGACTGTAGGCATTATTTTTACATTATCTCATGGAAACTAATGCACAATTATCACACCGATATGCACAAGAAACATGGGAAACATTATTCCGATCAAAAATCCATTTGCATGCCACTCAGAGTCTTCAAAACATACACAACATAGGGTCAATTTAGACATACATAACATAGGAGAACATGCAGCGTATACTTATATTCAAGATTCCCATCATGAACAAGCTACTAGGAACTCTTTAGTTTCAAACTTGAGTAGAAATAAAAAGAAAAGGTAGAGATACCTACAACCTTACTACTCACATCATCATCCCCCACTTAGGTAAACCCAATTAAGAGAAACTTATCTAAACTTTAAGAGCATCCTAACCCACCAACTTAAAAAACTAAGCACATTATCACCATCTTCAGGAGAGATAAGCTTATGCCCACTCTCGAACAACATCACCTAAAAGTGATTCTCAACGTAAGAGTTCAAAGGAACTCAACATAGGACCATCAAAACACTCCAAATCTTATCATCTAGGCACATTATTCCCCTCCTAAAGCTTTTTCTAAGCCTTCTAATCTTATCATCCAGTCCCATTTTTAAAATCCATGAATTCTCTCCTGATGCTTTTTCTAAACCTTCTAATGAATTCAATAACTCTCGCAAGATCCTTAAAAGGATCAATGACCAGATCTCGAAGCTCAAAATTACTCGAGGCGTAAAAATCAACGCTCTTAAAGATAGGCTACACTATTCAAAAAACTTTTATCCTAGACCCTTTTTTCCCGATGTTCAATTCGAAGAAAACCATATGCACCCTCAAGGAATCGCAGATGGCACGGGAATTAAAGAATGGAATATAGATGGAATGGCAGATGGCCAGATCTATAACAAACTTCAAGAGATGGGCATGAATGTCACAGCTTATAAATGGAAGAATTCCACGGACAAGCAAGCTTCAAACAGGTTAGTAGAAGGTTTTACTGGAACTCTCAGAAATTGGTGGGACATTTATCTCACAGATCAAAATAGAGCTGACATTCTTGATGCAGTAGAAAACAAATCAGTTGTCAAAACTGAGGGAGGACAGACCTCTACACCTATAGAAGCAGTAGAAGATGCTATGACTACTCTTATCTATAGAATTGCTAAGCATTTCGTGGGAGAACCACGTCTTTTCCAAGATAAAAGTTTTGAAATTCTAAACAATCTTTACTGCAACAAAATAATCTGATTTCAAGTGGTATAAAGATATGTTTATAACCAAAGTGATGATAAGGGAAGATTGCAACAACGACTATTGGAAAGAACGTTTCCTTAGTGGACTGCCTCCCCACTTTGCCAAAAAAAGTAAGGTCAAAGATAAGAGATCGGTGTGAAGGTAAGTCCCTTACTCACAACTCTCTTATGGTAATCTAATCAGTTTAATTAACTTTGTAGCCATGGAACTTTGCACTGATCTTAAGCTAAAAGAACAGCTTAAGAAAGATCAAAAGTTTTCAGTTTCCGAGCTTCGCAGCTTCTATCAAGACTTTGGATTTCCAATTATTAAACCACCTTCGGCAAGAAAGGTTTCTAGAAAGAGCGATCTGGAAAATCGCCTTATTGTAAAAAAATCCTCTAGAAAGAATAACCGATTTAAAAGGGGAAGTAAACCAACTTCCCAAAAGGATAAATATTGGACTTATTGCAAAGAAGGATAAAAGTCTCCTGATTGTCCAAAAAACAAAAGAAAAAAGAAGAATATCAACGTTCTAGAAGTAGATGAAGAAACTAAGAAACAATTTCTCTATGTTAGATGAAGAAGGGTCAGAAACTGAACCTTCTTCTGATAGTGAAACTAAAGACGAAAAGTTTCTTAATGTAGCTCAAAACACATATGACAGTAGCTCAGAGTGCAACTGTCAAGGAGCTTTTGGCCTATGCGACACTTAGTCAATAAGGGTTAACTCTGAAGATTCAGCTAAAATATTATTTGCATTAATTGAGCATATCAAAGATGATGATGCTCGAAGAAGTTATTTATTGGAACTTCAAAAATTGGTTAGTAACCAAAAAGATAAAGAGGTTACTACAAATATAACTCCTTTCAGTATGAAGCAGATTATGATAGATTCGACAATAAGAAGGAAGAACCTTTTATAAATGAGCTCCGCTCAGAAGTCAATCTCCTTAAAGAAGAAATCAGAGAAGTCAAATCTAGACTTCACAAAATTGAAATAGAAGCCCTAGCAAAGCAATTCCTTAAAAAAGCCGAAGGGACATCCAAAGGAAAAGACCCGACTCATTCAGATAATGAAGAAAATGGTTCCAAAAAATCTTTGTCTCCCGGTTATGAAACTGAGGTAGGTGTAAACATGATTAAAAAAGTTAGACCCCAAAGTTCTCACATCCTTATTAAATTAGTTATTAATAATAATTTTGTTCTTAACAAAATTGCTTTGTTAGACAGTGGTGCAGATAGAAATTGCATTGTTGAAGGTTTAATCCCTACTAAGTTTCTTGAGTGCAACTGGTGAGCGTATCCTTATTATTATAAATTATCCAATGCCCATATTTACAATAATGGTATTGTCTTTCTAATGACTTCGTTATTACTAAAAATATTAACGAAGAAATCATTTTAGGAATTCCGTTTATCACCCCGACAAAACCTTATATTTCAGATTTTTATTCTATCAAAACAAAAATTTTGGGAAAAGAAATTTCATTTTCCTTTATAAAAACACTTGCTCTTGAAGAGAGAAAATTTTTGCACAAACAAACTGCTTTCAAAATAAACCAGATTTGTTTTCCTAATGAAGATATCAAAATTCAGAAAACTGAGCAAATCTTAAGAACCCCGGGAATGATGGCTAAAATTGTTGATCTTCAAAAAACTTTTGAAAGAGAAATTTGCTCTGAATTTCCTAATGCTTTTTGGGCCAGAATGACCCACATTATAGATTTACCATATATTGATGGTTTTGATGAAAGGGTCATTTCGACGAAAGCTAGGCCTATTCAGATGAACCATGAACTAATGGAATTATGTAAAAAGGAAATTAACTCTCTTCTGGCTAATAATATTATTAGACCTTCTAAATCTCCTTGGAGTTGTTCAACATTCTATGTTAACAATGCAGCTGAGCAAGAACGAGGTTCTCCAAGACTTGTTATAAATTACAAGACTTTAAATGCAGTTTTGAAATGGATTCGCTATCCAATTCCAAATAAAAGAGATCTTTTAATGAGAACCTTCAAGGCCAATGTTTACAGCAACTTTGATTTGAAATTAGGGTTTTGGCAAATTAAAATTGCTGAAAAGGACAAATATAAAATTGCTATCAATGTCCCGTTCGAACAATTTGAATGGAATTTCATGCCTTTTGGGCTTAAAAATGCCTCTTCTAAATTTCAAAAAATAATGAATTCCATCTTTAATCACATTAGCTATATATCAATTGTATATATTGATGATGTCGTAAATTTTTTCTGAGGACATTGATTCTTATTTCAAACATCTTAAATTTTTATTCAAAATAATTAAGCACAATGGTCTGGTAATTAGTGCTAAGAAAATAAAATTATTTCAAACTCGAATAAGATTTTTAGGTCATGATTTGTATCAAGGTACCTACAAACCCATTTGAAGGGCCATTGAGTTTTCTGAAAAATTCCCTGACATTATTCTTTTTTTAAACTCACTTGCAAAGGTTTTTAGGAAGCCTTAATTATATTGCCGACTTTATCCCTAAAATAAGGCAAATCTGTAAACCTCTCTTTGACAGGTTAAAAAAGGATCCGCCTTCTTAGACAAAAGAACATACTAAATCAGTTGTTCTTCTTAAATCTATGGTTAAAAGCCTTCCTTGTCTAGGTATTTCTAACCCAGACTATTTCATGATCGTAGAAACTAATGCATCTGATATAGGATTTGGTGGTATCCTCAAACAGAGAAGAACACCAGATTCATCGGAACAATTAGTTTGTTATACCTCAGGAATCTGGAATTCCGTACAAACGAATTATAGTACTATTAAGAAAGAAATTATTTCTATAGTTCCCTGCATCACTAAATTCCAAGATGATCTTATTAATAAGGAATTCTTGCTTAGAGTAGATTTTAAATCTGCTAAAGAAATTCTGCACAAAGATGTTAAAAATCTTGTTTCTAAAAAAAGATTTGCTAGGTGGCAAGCCTTATTATCCAGCTTCGATTTTCTAATTGAATTTATTAAAGGGAAAAATAATTCTTTGCCAGACTTTCTAACGCGAGAATTCATGCATGGAAAATCATCATGAGGCTCTCTTCAAGAGCAATAACAGGGAGCCCCTTCAAGAATAAAGGAATGAGTCCTGAAGGAAAACCTTCAGCAAAACCATTTGCTATCAGGCCATCATCGAGTGACCAAAACAAATACTCAGCCCTAGAAAGCGTACCACCCATAAACCCACCCTTTTCAATAACTCCTTTTCCTCTTTTGCCTCCGAGCTCTAATAAACCTTTTAAACAGATTGTTGAACCCTGTTCACACTCACCATCAGGAGTACCCAGATACTCTTCCCCCCAAACTAAAGACTCTTACACCATGAAAGTTCCAGAGAGCTTCAAAGAAGCGGTTGCACCGACTGATGCTTCAACTATAGAAAAACAACAAGACACTTTGAGAAGGGTAGCTGCCTCACCAATATGTTAAGTTCCATTATGTTATCATGTTATCCAATGTACTCACACACATCTCAAGCATGCTTATGAGTAGTATAGGTTCATGGTGTTTTATGAAAGGATAATTCTCATATGCACTAATGTGTACTACTATGTTGTATCACCAATATGTTAAGTGTCATTATGTGATCATGTTGTCCAATGTACTCACGAACATCTCAAGAATGCTTATGAATAGTGTACGTTCATGGTGTCTAATGAAAGGATAATTCTCATATTCATTAATGTATACTACTATGCATGTATAGTATACGTCCATGAGATATTATATCACAATAGTCCTCACGAGGTGGTTGACTATAATGTCCATTTGGCATAAAGAGGATTTCCAATATACCTCATAGTTCCCATAACTTTGTTACCCCCATAGGAACTAACAAGTTTATCCACCTAAACGCTAACATGATGATAATATTCTTCTTTGGCATGTAGAGCAACTCATTTCGATGTGGGGTTCCATGACACGGAATTCCATTTTTGGCTTACATGGTCTTATTGTCGGTTAAGGCTAGGATTCCCCTAAACTAAAATGGACAATGGAAGTAATGTAATGAACCCTAACTAGGACAACCAAAGAAAAGTTGCTTAGTATAGGTTAGGGTATGGGATTTTACCTATGAATTACACAAGTATCTCTTGAGGGGAGTTATAGAAAGGTATTCTACATGTATATGTATATGTATATGTATATGTATATGTATATGTCTCCTATGAATGATTCTATGACATTAACTTACTTGCATGATAATATGCATTATATGAGTCCTATGTTGTCTATGTGATGAGGTCTTTCTTTAGATGTATGATGTTGGTCTTATGGACTAGATGATAAGGTTTTACCTTGAATATGCATGGTGCTTGTCTTGTTTACTTTATAATGAAGTTCATACTTTGTATGTATAAAGTTGTCTATACTTGTCATGTTGATGTATAGAAGTAGATGATAAGGCTTGTGGTCTCCATGTGAGTTCACTAAGTATGTGTGCGGTTATGGGACTTGACATATACATTGCAGTAGAAGGATTAGATTGGGATTATGAGTATAGTATTTTGATGTCTTTATGAAATGAAATCCAAGACGGTATTTGTTGATTTTTGTCTTACTATGATGTTATTGGTAGTCTTGACTTGTATGTTGTCTTTAAATGAGTCACTAGGTTGTCTATAATTCACGTTGTGTCATGTATGAAATATGTCTCTTATGATTTGCGATGTTTTCATGAATGTATAGGTTTGAGATAAGGAAGGTTATGTAAATATTCACCTTGGTGACCTTAAGGTGATGCTTGAGTGTGGGTAGTGGAATGGGACACTATTCATGCATTGCACCAAGTGTTCCTAGAGGGTTACTTAGGGACAAAGGACTTAAAGGTAAAAGAATGAATAAAGTCATGAAATGATAAATGAGCCTTAAATGAATTATGTGGCTTGGTGTGTATTAATGAATACTGTTTATGCCTATGTGAAGTATATGAGCTATGTTGTACTTATTGTATGAAGGTTTTTATGAATTTTTACTAAAAGGCATGATGCATAGTTTTCTAACCAGATGCCCTCTTTAAATGCATGTTTTTGTATGGTTGTCATACATAGTGCATTCTTGTACTAACAACATTCTTTTTCACCTTTTTACACACAGTGTAGGTTATGGATGCTTAAAGGATGTCTTTAAAGTGAAGGGTTTGATAGATATTTCCCAAGCTCAAGAAAGGGAACCTTAATATTCAAAGATTTTTTATGTCAAAGTTCCTATTTAAAGTTTATGTAGTATCTAGATTATTATGTTATGTTGATAAGGGTCGTGTTCGTATTATACTTTATTGATGTTGAGTGTAATATGGCAATATAGACATAGAGTCTAACTATGTACTATAACTTATATTGTGTATATATGAAGAGACGATTTTAGCATTTGATGTGCTATGAAAGTTTTAAAAATTCCGGTAAATTTACCTATGACAAGGTGACGAATGATGACTATGGGCTTGTATAAGACCTCCAAGAGGTCAAGTACACCATGTTACTTCTAGGGGGTGCTCCCCAGTCTTAACAACTAACAACGAGATCATAAGCATTGGCCTTTACCTCATACATCATCATAACAAGTGTAGTCAACATTATGCATAAAAATTTAGACCAACATCAGGTTTATCATGTGAAAGAGACATCATTATATCAAGTGAGACCAACATCATTATATCAAGTGAGACTAACATCATTATTCCATATATACATAAGGAACCCACCCTAGAATTCCTCTGAAGGTCCACTTCCCAATACCCTCACCTACACTAAGTAAAACCTCTTCGGTATTCATAGCAAGATCATACATTCATAACTTCATGATTCATACTTCAATTAACCAACACTAGCCAACAATACTACAATAACAAGTTCATGACCTTGAAGATCTTACCAATGGCCTCCATGAAACCCATTCAATACTTCATCCCAAATCAATTATATGTATCCATCAAAACAATTATCATCATCATACAATAGTCAATTATACAGGAACATACTTAATTACATCACCTCTAATCATTAATCAACATAACTCAAGAGTTAGGGTTAGGAGAAGGGGAACATTCATGGGTTCTTAAAGAATTATGTCAAAACCCCAAACAATACATGATAGAATATAGTCCATGAAGTAATAACACAATAAACACCAATATAAAAATTAATATATTCATCATCTTCAACCAATTCACCAAATAAGATCCTAGATTTATTAATTGGGGAAGAACATGGGTCCAAGGGAATTTCAAGTGAACAACAACAATTACCCATCATTCTACAGATAAACAACCCTGAGTAATCATAATTCATTATAATTGATCCACAATTTCAGTTTTAAAAGAAGACCCGTGTGTAGACAAAATACCTTGATTTTAGGCAATTTTAAAATCATCTTTAGAAGGACCTCTTGCAGAAAGGGCTCCCAAGAGTGAAAAAAAGTCATACCTTAATGAATACTTTAGCCACAAATTTTAGTGGAAAACTTGGAGAATTCATCATCTTCTTGAAGCTTCAATGTTCTTCAATGGAGGTTTGGGTAGAGAGAGAATTTAGAGACAAGTGAGAGCAATTGGGTTTTCCATTTGCGAAATGATGAGTTTGATCTAAAACAACCCTTTGATGGATCCCAGGCTTCCGGGCTAATTCTGAGCGCCCTTGTTGGATTTAAAATTCAAATAGAGTTTGGGGTATGTCACACTTTTTGCAGAGATGACATTGTATGGGAATTATGGATGCTCCATTGAGTCCAAAATATCAAATTTGATAGGGTTGCATATCTAATTTTCCTGTATGTTGTTCAAAAATACCTTAGCATTCGTGAAGGTCAGGCAGCCTAGCGGCCGCGATTGCAAGGCCTTGCCCGAGTTGAACAATAACTTTTTACGATCACAGAAGCCTGGTTCTCTCTTGGTCGTAATTGTGGTCCCCTCTCGCATTCACGAGGGACTTTCGTGTTTGTGAGAAAGATAATCGTCTGGTTTTTTATTTATAAAGACCAAATGCGATCAGCTTGGCATTATGAACTTCAATTAGCGATTTGTTGCTCGTTTGATTCGAAATCTGGTGATTCGAAGTCCCATTTGTTTAAAATTGTTGAGGCTACACCGAATAGTGATTAGAAAGGTATTAGGATACCTCCATTTTAAGTGAATTATCAACTAAATTGTTGTCCTAAATCACATGCTTAAATTGTTGATTTT
Organism: Solanum chmielewskii; assembly: GCA_027704785.1. Taxonomy (NCBI): domain Eukaryota; kingdom Viridiplantae; phylum Streptophyta; class Magnoliopsida; order Solanales; family Solanaceae; genus Solanum; species Solanum chmielewskii. Next base: position 25,926,779 of record JAKWIX010000327.1, read on the forward strand.
ATGCATCTTAATATGTCATGACCCAAGGGTACCCTCTAGATGTAACAACGCACATAGAACCCCGAGATCACCATGTAAGCCACATAGCATTTCACCACATAAAGCATTAGAACAGTCAGAGTACAAACACTTTTGAAGTTCAAAATTTTCATAAAAGAAAGTAGAATTCTATAATTGTCTCCACTAGCCATTTCTTACCATTATTGAAATGAAAAAGGCCATAGCCCATACAACATAGACCAAAAGGGAATGCAATGAAGAAACTACTAAGTGAAAACATCCATCCTAGAATCATGAGGACTCACCAACAATCTAGGTGAAATTATCAAATCCAAGCTTTCGCCACAATGATGACCACCTTGAGAACCAGACCCTACACTTGAGAAAACTGTAGGAAAATATGGGTTAGTATAAAAATGCACTAAGTATGGTATCTATGCATAAAAACATTGAAAATATGATTGAAAGACATTTCATTTGAATGAATGCAATTTATTAAGTTAAAACATCATTTTGAAGAGAGTGGAAAGCCATGTCATAAGCATAATCAACTCATAGATCATCATATCATATGAGGAACATATCATAAATACCCTCAAAGCATACTTGTGTAATGCATGAATAAGATCCATAATCTTGCACATACTAAGTAAAGCCTCTTAATCAACTATAATTCATAATGCATATGCTTGTGCAAACTATTGTCATAAAAGAGAATAAGCCTTAACCAATATAGACCATGTGATCTTACCAGGGAATCTGGTGTCTAACCCACACCGAAAGGGAGTCGTCCTACTTGCGTAAGGTAGAACCATACTCTTATCTTAGGTGGATACACTAGATAAATACCTATGTTGGCACATAGTTTATGGGATACATAGATTGCTACAAGAAACCCAGGCTCAACTAAGGTAGAAGGTTTCCATCTTATCGGATGCATACTTTGAGAACCCATATTCAACTAAGGTAGAAGGAATTTGGAAAGCCGGACTCAACTAGTGTAAAAGCTTTCATTGGGAAGCTGGACTCAACTAATGTATATGATTCCATCTCATATTCATATCCACTTGGTGTTGAGAATTAATTCCAACGGATCACATATTAAGTCTTGACTTAAATTCATATTCACGGAAGAATATCTTGACACTCAATCCAACATAATTCATACTCTAGTTCATAGATTCAATATATGATAATAGATTTTTAACCTTAGAATCAACATATTGAGAGAAAATCTTTCATGTCATATCATAATCACACATAAGTATGTATATGAGAATAACTATTCAACAACACAACAACTAGATTATAATCATATTCACTTTACTCTTAGAGTGTTCATAAAACATATACTAAACTTCATAAATCATGCATAATTCTCATAATTTGACCTTCAAGGATCAAATATCATATTCCATCAACACATCTAGAATTAATGCTTTAGACATGGATGATAACAAAATTCAAGTAACCCACTGTTACAAGCATAATATCATATAATTCTTCTACAATCAACCAACTCACATCACAAGATAATAATTAACCAATATGGGGGTTTCATGGCTTCTTGGGGATTTCAACATAAAACAATAATAAATCATCAATTCAATCATAATATAACCTAACTCAAGCATTATAATCATTTTTCAAAGTCAACCATGACTTGAATACAAACCGTTGCTTTTAAGGATTTTTTATCTTAGAAATTTGGGTTTTGAAGGGACTCCATGGAGGAAGACTATCCATTGATGAAGGAATACCATACCTTAGAAATGGAATCCAATTATATTGAGTAGAAAACCATTATCCTAGAACCCTAGCTCCAACTTCCTCCTACTTCTTCTTCCTCAAATTTCTACAGAGAGAATTTTTATCAGAAAATGAACTTTGGGAAATATTTGGGTGTTTGTAAATTATGACTTATTTTTAGGTGAATTTGACTTAAAATGAGTTATATAGAGACCTTAAAATTTCCCAAAACAACTTCACTTTGATTGGACATAAACCAGAATTTCCCAAAATAACTCTCACTTATAATGAGCTACCAGGGACCACGTGGGCCTCCACGAGCTAGGTCATGAACATGAGCCTTGGTCCCCTTCGTGGACTTGAGGCAGTGTCTAAGAAAAAGTTCCTTTAGACCACAAGCCTAAGGCACCTTCACGAGGGGATCCACAAGACGTGGTGCAATCCACGAGTTGTGGTCCCTCTCGTAGGCCTTGAGCCAGTTGCTTGACACTTCGACATTATGCTCTCACCACTAAGGCATGACCAAGTCCACTCCGACGAGCCGTCGAAGGCTTCACTAGTTGTGATATGTCTCGTGTGGAGGAGCCAATTCGGGGCATTTTTAAGGAGGCTATTGACTCCACCTCCTAGAGTCGAACCACAACTCATGGTGACAACCACTAGCCGTGAATGCCCTGGTGGACATGGGACAGTACCTTGGAATGGCTTGGGAAGCCTTGGACCTTTCCCCTAGGCCATCTCCATGACTCTAACCCTCAAAGGTAGCTCTAGTTTAGTCTACTAGTTTATGAGGTGTTACATGATTGTTGTGGCTATTTCGATGACTGAATTGTATGTTTTTTTTTGTAAAAAAAGGTAGGGACATTGGTTAGGACCTGTTAATAAAGAGAATTCCAAAATTACTAGTGCAAATCCCACAATTCTTTATGACTCCAAATTGGCTTGTTTCTATTTTATGTGTTTTTGGAGTCTACATAGTTGTACTAACGTTGTGATCTGGTTTCGGATAGAGTCACAATGTTAGGAAGCTAGTCACAAAGGAAAAACTCTGGCCTTGTGATTTGTAGTGCACATTGTCAAGCTATAGGTTAGCTATGACTTCCTTTCTAATTACATTGATCTTGAATGTGTAAATGCATGTTGATTAGAGTTGCTTGAGGTCAAGTATTTAGTCATTCTTATTTATCTTCTTGGATACCGTGTTTTAGGATTGATCGACATTGCTTTGGATTTAGTAACATGCTTGTTGAGGTTTATCTGTGTTGTTCCATGTTGTTTTTATTAATTGCGTTATTTTTTTGGTATTGAGCATGTTAAAACTTTTTAGGGTTAGACTATGGTTGCCTTAGACTTGCGATCCTTGTAGTGTTGCTTTTTCTTTGACGCCTTTTCCAACGGAATTTATCCTTGTAGATTGGAATAATATACTTGAGTCTGCTAGTATGATCTTTATCTTAGGCGATTTCACAGCTTTATAGATTTTTTGTCTTCTATATCAATTTCTATGACTCCAATCAATTATCAAAGGTTTTTTTCTTTCTCAAGTTTGTACTGGTCCAAGAGCATTTTGTGATTCTTTGTGCGTGGATGTCGATCCACAGTGGGTTAGAACCTACTTAAGATCCTCTTCAGAGTCGACACACCCTGGGTCACTCTAGCATAGCTTAATGGGTTTCTCCCTTGGAGAGGGTTGGCTAACTAGGAGGCCATTGATTTTTAATCTTTCTAGTTGGGATGAGAATTGAGTAGATATTGTGGTTACTTGTTCTAGGAGCCTAGATATCACTTTGTGTTACTCTCTTTAAATAGACTTAGTTATTCTTTGTGTCTATCGGCCTTATGGGGGCCCGTTTGGATTTTATTTAAATTTACTCACAAGTGCACATTGTTGGCTTATAGGGTCTAGTTAGGTTTAGTTAGTTGTACTTAAATTTTCTTTTGGTCATATACTTTGTTTCTTATCCTCTAGGACCTCTATTTGTATCTAGATTCTATCTTTTCTAATTGCCTTTACCTTTCTTTCTTAGTAGGCCTTTGATGCCTACTTAGTTACCTTTGTTTTGGTATCTTGATACACTCTGCATTTTATTTGTGACACGGTTCCTAATACCAACTTGCAGCGGCGCTCGCTCGTGCCATCTTTTGTAACCTTCGGAAATGAGAGAAGAGGGTAAGCTTTTGGATTCGTGGATCAACCTATCTCCTTCGGTTTACCTTTTTAGCTAGTCTTTTGCCTTTAAGAAGGCCTTGTTGTGGTTCAATTTTTGGAACTTGTATTTTCATACTTGAAAACTCTGTACATGTGACTTCAAGATTTTGAGAGGAATTCTATTGTATATAGATTTTTGCTTGCTTTTAGTTCTATCTTGTTTTATTGTCTAGTGTTGTTTATGCTTAGTTCTACCCTTATACGCATTAATGACCTTTTGGGCTTACCTAGTAATGGGTTATAGTATGTTTATTCATGTCTTGAGGAATCGGATCGTAATAATTTACTGCTCAAGGAATCCCCCACAAACATGAATATTTTGCCTCCAAAGTTCATCATGAGATTTTCACCATTGAACCTACATACACCATAAACCATAAAACTGCATTTAAACACGTCTTGTTTTACTTCGATTGCTACCTTTTCATGTCTTTTAAATATTGCAAATTATAAATTAATGTTAATTTATTGGACTTCTTTAGTATTTTGCAATGATATAAAAAAATTCAAACAAAAAACCAAAAGGGTTGAAAGTAGAAATCTTTGACCCTTGACAGTAGTGTCACATAATTTGTAATACAATAATAAACAAGTATAATTTAACAGGTAGAGTCTGAAACACATAAACACAACTACACCTCACTCCTAAAAACGTTTAAGTTGGAATCGACTATATGGATATTACTGATCATTTAATCCCATTTCATATCGTCGTCATACTAACAACAATAACGACAAAAACAAAGGGACAAATCATTGAATTTAGCTTCAATATAGAAAGAAGTTTCTTACTTTGGGAGGTCATAATCAAGAGGCTGTCATCTACATTTGAGATAACATTTATCTTTCTTCTTCTTTTTTTCATTTTTGGTGCAATTTAGGCATTGGTCTATAAATTGAAACTTTAAAGAATCATAAATTGGATAAGAGTCGTCAAAAATCCAATTTCCTTTCAAAATACTTACAACTCCTCAATTGTTGTGTATATATGTAAAAAGGTAGATTTTGTACCTTTTTTAGTAGATATGGTGAAAATTTTAGAACTCAAATTGAAAGCTCTATTATTGGGTATAAGAATAAAGAAAATTGTATTGTTTTATGATAAATTTTTGTTTTAAGTGTGGAATTAATTAGTTGCTTGTCTTTTTTTAGTGGTAAAAATTAATTAGCGTATTTTGAGATTACAATAAAAAATGCACTAATTAGTAAAGTAATTGTATATTGTGTAAGAGATGTCTTCTAACATTCTTTGTGTGAATGATATGTACTCCCTCTCTTTTTTAATCTGCATTCCATGGTTCAAATTATCTTGTGGTGGTTTTTCTTCTACGCCTTATATACTTTATTTAGAAGATTATATCATTTTTTATCATTAAGTAATGATATATTCAACAATTCACAAAATAAGCATACAAAAAAAGTATGATATGCCATAAAATTATTATACAAAAAGAAGGTAAAAATGAAATAGGATTTAAAATAAGAAAAAGAAAGAGAAAAGTAATGCAATTATACTTAATCGATTTTACATAAAATGATATTTTTTATTGTTACATAATTATGAGTTTAGTATTACGTTAAATAAAATTTAAAACAAACATTAGATTTAATCTAATAACACAATAGAATATGTAACAACCATCCTACCATGTGGTTAAGAAAAAAACATTAGTTGTACTGTATTTCACAAAATCAAATACAATGTATTTTCGTTTGTCTAGAGATTGTAAAAGTAAAAATGTAATAGTTATAATTTTTAGAACTTGAAATTGTGTTTGAATATGCATTATGCTTGAATTTATTTTTGAAGTTTTGTGAGTGAGACCAATTTTTGGAGCTTCAATTTTTTTGAAGATAGGTTTAAACAGGGAAAAGAATTAAAAATACCCCTCAACATTATTTTATTGGTAGACTTTATTTCTATCGACAAAAGCAAGTTATTTTTATCTCTGCCTTCAATAACTTAACAAATATACCTCTCCTTGGATGAGAAGCTCCAAATCAACTAAACTTATTTGATTATACTTAAATAACTCAATTTTAACCTGACCCAGCCCACTTAATATTATTACATATTTCTTTTATCCAAATCAACTTCGTTTCCCGCACCATCACCACTACCACCAAAGTCACCGTCCTCTCTGAGATCTCCTTCACCATCACAACCGAAATCACTACCTCTTCTACTACTTAACCTCCTACACATATTACCCACTAAAGCAAGGGGCAATTTATCTTACCTGAAGCTTGTTGATATTTGCGGTATTGAATTCTCTTAATTGTGTCAGTCTTAGACTCTCATTTATTGAAACCTAGTAGCCAAGAACCACTTGAAGCAGTAGAAAAGTAAAACTAGTAAAGTTTTAGTACTGCACAGAAGTTAACATTTTCAAGTTTCCAATATCCAAAAATCAGTGGATCTCATTATTAGAAACCAAAATCATTGAGAAGCGATGAGAGCAACCTCACCATAGAAAATTTTGCCAAGTCCATCGGTGGTGGTAAAGGAAATCTCAGAGAGGGTGGTGGCTTTGGTGGAGGGAAACAAGTTGATTTGGGTAAAGAAATGGATTGTATTATTATGTGGGTCGGATCAGGTTAAAATTGAGTAGTTTAAGTAAAATCTGGTAATTTTAACTTTGGGGCTTTCCATCCAAGGAGGGGTACGTTTGTTAAGTTTATTAACGTCACAAGTAAAAATAACTTGCTTTGAACGGCAGGGTAAAGTCAACCAATAAAATAAAATTGAGGGGGTACTTTATACCCTTTTCCCTTTTAAAAATCAATGGTCAAACATATATTTGAACATAAATTTTCAAAATTTATGATCAAACAAGTTTGATAATACATTTTAAAAATCTATGGTTAAACATACATTTGATGAGAAACTTTAAAAATTAATGGTCAAACAAATATATGAGAATACATTCTTAAAATCTATGGTCAAACAAGTATTTGAATAGTAATTTCTAAAATCTTATCCAAAATATATGATCAAACACTAGTTTAATCTTTGGGCATTAAATATTTACTGTATTTACATCTCGTGTCTCCATAATTGAGGTATTTATAGTGTTAAAAAACAATTGCTAATAAAGTATAATGAGAAGGAAAAATAATTAATTTTGTCTTGATCTTCTAAATTGACAATCTATCATGTAACTAAGTTTCTTATATATCACAATGTAAAATCATAAACGAAAAAAGTATTTACTTGTGTTTCTTTCATTTTTAGTATTTTTCTTAAAAAAACTAACGTTATTTTTTAATTTCAATGTTATACGTGACATATTAAAATAAAATGTTAGAAAATATTTTAATACATTACAAATAACTTTATTTCAAGATGATAAAAAAAAGTTAAAATTATTTTGAAGATTTATATCCAATCAAATTAATATACATAAGATAAAAAATAAGATATCAAACACAAAAATTATCCTGGTCACATGATTTATAATATTACTAAATTAATTTCTATATATGTGTGTTGCATGTGTATCACATGTTAATTGGTAAAATTAATTTGAAATGAAATACATAAAGGTAGAATATGTTTACCATGAGTTATATGAAATTATAGAGAATAACGGAAAGAATGCTTAGAGATGTAGAACCACATCGGGTATATAATCTAGAGGATGTGGCACCTCATCCGCCATAATCAACTTCACCATCTATATCACGACGTCTGAAAAGTGACAGCAAGGAGTGACTCAAACCAAATTACAATATCTATATCTATATCTATATCTATATGAGAGGCGATAGAGTTTACGTGTCAGAACCACAATCAATCTCTAATTTTTATTTTAAAATATCAGTTAATTAATTATAATTAAAAGTAAGAAACTGGTTTTTTTAAAAAGTAACCGAATTTAGACGAAAAAAAACATATGTGGATATGATCAGTTTTTACAAAATTTGACTTTAAAATTAGTTTTGAAAAATAACTACTTTTAATAGCAACAAAATGACAGTTTTAAAATTATTTTTTTAATCAACGTGAAAGCAATTTTAAATATTCTCCTTTCATAATTATAAATTTAAAATAATTTTTAAAAGTAATGTACCTAAATCATCTCTCAACAACAAAAAAAAAAGTAAAAAATCTCCACTAACTCACAAACACACCTACACACGTTTTTTCTTTAAATCATTAAAGGATTAAGATTTGAATTTAAATTAAATATTTAATTTATTTTTTTTGAAATAATAGTTACAGTTGTAAAAGTATTTTTCACTTCCTCACTTTTTTTGCAGGAGTTTAAACTTCAAAGTTATCTATAAAGAGTTTTTCTAATCAAATACAACTTCCTTTATATCTCATATGGCATGCTAATATTCAAAAATTTCAAAATGCAGTAAAGAGATGAATAGTGAAACTCCATGAATTTCACTTGATTATGTTCCAGATGGATCGCAAATAATTATGGTGAGTTTTTTTAAATAATTATATTTATAATTCTGGTAAGTTTTTCTATCATTGATAAATATTTTCTTCATTATCATTTTTTTTTATTTATAAATTATAAAAATTGGTAAAGTAAACCATTGTGATCAAATATCGTATGGTGTTAGATATTAGATTTCATTAGTTATTTTACTGTCACGTTTGTATGTTGTGGGAACTAAGAAATTTTATGGATATTTTCTTCTAATTATTTATTCATATAAGATGTGTGATAATATGAAGATTTTATATAGTTATACATCTTGACACATTCAAAAGAAAATCATTATTTGTCGTCAATAAATTATGACTTCACATAATTATTTTATTATTGATATCAAGTTTGAAGATCTCACAAAAATATATATTAACAAAATTCATTATATCAACAAAAAATTATCAATACATATTAGCTTTAATTGTTCTATTAAATCTTCTGAGTGCATATTTCAATTATGCAGGATTAAAGTAACTGAAAAACTTGCTTTAGAATTACCAAAGGTTTAATAGAGATCTATAGACTTATTTGGTTCATATCACTTGGACTCTTAATTTTAAATATTCCATTTGTCATATATGTTGTTGTTATGTCTTGCTTCTTCTTGGAACGTTTAGTTTTGCACAATTAAGTCTTTTAAACTATTTTCTTTTATTTCAAATTTGATTATGCTGAAAATTCCGTGTTGATAGGTTAACAAAATTCATAATATCAACAAAAGATTATCACTACATACTTTCCTTAACTGTTCTATTGAATCTTCTAACTTCATTTTTCAATTTTGTAGCTTTAAAGTAACTGAAAAATTTGATTTAGAATGACTAAAGGCTTAATTGAGATTTACAGACATATTTGGTACCATCTCACTTGAACTCTTATCTTTAGGTATGTCATTTTACATCTATGTTTATGTTGATATATCTTGCCACTTCTTGGGACATTTAGTTTTGAACAATTCCTTTAAACTATCTTCTTTCATATTAACTTAAAAAATTGTGTTAATAGTTTAACAAAATTTATTATATCAACACAAAATTATCACTGCATACTTTATTTAATTGTTCTTTTTAATCATATGACTTTACATTTAAATTTTACAGGTTTACGGTAAGTGCAAAACTTGCTTCAGAAAAAATAATGGTTTAACATAATTTTACACACATTTGGTACGATCATATGCGTAAATAAATTTATGCTAAAGTTAAAGTTTAAAAGTTTATACTCTTACAAAGTATTTTTGACTTTATTAGAAGTTGGATTTGCAATGAAGTTATGAGTATCGATTTCAGGTGCATTCGATTTTATAAATTATTATAATATTTAATTGATAGTTTAATTATGTATATTTATGTTTTTTTTAACGCTTTTAAAATTGAATTTGCAAAAATAATTTACATTCTGAAATGAATTGACAAAAGTAAAAAAAAAAAAAAAAGGACAAAGTAAATAATTACAACAAAAAACACGAGAAATATTTGAATTTAAAACTAAAACATTTTGAATTTTGGTAAAGCAAAAAAAAATTATAACGTATACTCATATAATTGACGTTTTGAATCATATTTAAAAAATTCACCCAATAAATACAAAAATAGAAGTAAATTTATTTCTTAATCACAATTAGAATTTATACAAACAATTTTAAAACTTTTGATTACATTCCATTTTTGCAAAACTCTAAAACCTTAGGAGAGGTGATAGCCTCACGTAGTGCTGGTAATTTAAGTCCATTTTTCACTCTCCCGTCCAAATAGCCGATCAAATGTGGGTTGAAAGAGTGAGTTAAATATGAATATTATTTGGGATTATACCCATATTTTATCCCATTAAAATATGGGTATATTATGGATAAACTACGGGTCAAATATTGGTATTGCAACTTTTCTCCAAATTTTCAAAAAACCTTCTGTTACCAAATTTTAGAAACGATTTTTCAAAACTTTCATATATGGGTCCTTATTAATATTTCAACTCTCGACCTCCACCTCACTCTTCCCAAAAAAAACTTAAAGTGTATTTTTACAAAATATTTTGACCTTCAAAATTTTATTTATTTCACCCCTACCCTCGACCCGCCAAACCCACCCCCACGCTAGCCCCCTCACCCCTATCCAAAAAAAAATTAAGTTTATTATTAGAATATATTTTCAACTTCAAAATTTATTTTTCATCCCTACCATCGTCTCCCGATCACCCCCACGCACACCCAAAAAAAATTAAGTTTGTTTTAAAAAAATATTTTCAACTTCAAATATTTATTTTCACCCTACCCTGGACCCACCCCACCCTAGCAATCGTCCCCCAATCACCACCCCCACCCTCTTCCCCCCCCCCCCCAAATCCCGAATTTTATTTATATTTTTTTACTTTTATGATAAAATAAAACTAAATGAAGCATTTTCAACAGATTTCATCTAAAAAAGACTAAATTATTTTCTCCATATTGAATTCTTAAATAGTTATGAAATATCGGTAAAATATGGGTAAACTAATATTTTAAATGCAATTTAGGATTTTGATAGTTAAAACAAATGTTTGCTTGCTCCTTGTTATCATGTTAGTACATGGACACGTGTGTACTCTGTATGAAAATCAATTAAAAATAATATATAAGACATATAATAAACTATTGAAAGAACATGTATGTTTGTTACAAGTGTTTCTTGATATTTTATTTTACTTCCAAAGTGTTGATACATTTTGACACATATTGAAGATTCAGCACAATCCACAAAATAAGCATACAAGAAAAGTATGATATGCCATAAAATTATTATACAAAAAGAAGACAAAAAGAAAATAGGATTTAAAATAAGAAAAAGAAAGAGAAAAGTAATGCAATTATACTTAATCGGCTATTATATTAAATGATATTTTTTATTGTTACATAATTATGAGTTTAGTATTATGATAAATAAAATTTAAAACAAACATTTTATTTAATCTAATAACACTATACAATTGTAACAACCATCCAACCATGTTGTTAAGAAAAAAACATTCGTTGTATTGTATCTCACAAAATCAAATACAACGTATTTTCATTTGTCTACAAATTGTAAAAGTAAAACTATAAAAGTTATAATTTTTAGAACTTGAAATTGTATTTGAATATATTATGCTTGAATTTATTTTTGAATTTTTGTGAGTGAGAACAATTTTCGAAAATTTAATTTTTTTGAAAATAGGTTTAAACAAGGAAAATGGTCAAAAGTACCCCTCAACATTATTTTATTGGTAAACTTTACTCCTACTGTCAAAAGCAAGTTATTTTTATCTCTGCAGTCAATAACTTAACAAATATACCCCTCCTTGGGTGAAAAGCCCCAAATCAACTAATTTATCCGATTTTACTTAAATTATTCAATTTTAACCTGATTGGACCCACTTAATAATATTACACATTTCTTTTATCCAAATCAACTTATTTTCCGCACCATCACCACCACCATCAAAATCACCGCCCTCTCTGAGATCTCCTTCACCACCACCATCTAAATCACTACCTCTCCCACTACTCTACCCCCTTTACATATTACCCACTAAAGTAGGGGGGTAATTTATCTTACTTGAAGCTTGTTGATATTTGCGATAATGAATTCTCTTAATTGTGTCAGTCTTAGGATCTTATTTATTGAATCCTGGTAGCCAAGAACCACTTGAAGCAATAGAAAACTAAAAATAGTAAACTTTTAGTACTGTACATACGTTAACATTTTCAGTTACTGATATCCAAAAATGAGTGGATCTCATTAATTAGAAACCAAAATCTTAAAGAAGTGATCCGAGCAACCTCACCATAGAGAATTTTGCCAAGTCCATCGGTGGTGGTGAAGGAGATCTCAAAGAGGATTGTGGCCTTGGTGGGGGCAAACAAGTTGATTTGGGTAAAAAAAATGGATTATATTATTATGTTGGTCGGGTCGGGATAAAATTGAATAGTTTAAGTAAAATCTGATAATTTTAATGATTTGGGGCTTTCCATCCAAGGAGGGGTATGTTTGTTAAGTTTATTGATGTCACAGGTAAAAGTAACTTGCTTTTAACAGCAGGGTAAAGTCAACCAATAAAATAAAGTTGAGGGTTACTTTTCGACCTTTTCCTTTTCAAAAATTCACGGTCAAACATATATTTGAAGATAAGTTCTCAAAATTTATGATCAAACAAGTATTTAATAATACATTTAAAAATCTATGCTTAAACATACATTTGATGAGAAACTATCAAAATTTATGGTCAAACAAATATATGAGAATACATTCTCAAAATACATGGTCAAACAAATATTTGAATAGTAATTTCCAAAATCTTATCCAAAATGTATGATCAAACACTAGTTTAGTCTTTGTTCATTAAGTATTTACTCTATTTACATCTCATGTCTCCATATTTGATGTATTTATAGTGTTAAAAACAATTGCTAATAAAGTATAATGAGAAGAAAAAATAATTAATTTTGTCTTGATCTACTAAATCGACAATATATCATGTAACTAATTTTTTTTATAAATCACAATGTAGAATCATAAACGAAAAAAGTATTTATGTTTCTTTCTTTCATTTTTGGTATTTTTTTTTCTTACAAAACCTAACGATGTTTTTTAATTTCAACGTTATACGTGACATGTTAAAATAACAATATGTAACGACCTGTTTAGTGGTTTCGAGCAGTAGAGTATATTCTGGTAATGACTATCTGAGTCGACGGATCCCACGACGGACCATCATGGGCACGACGGACCGTCGAGGGTGTCTCATTCCAAAACACTTAGAATTCTGAAATTTGGGTACTGAGATCAACTCTCTGAACATCACGACGAAATGGCAGGACGGACCGTCGTAGGCACGACAGACCGTCACAGGGTCTTAAATAAAAAATGAGTCTCTGAACTCTGTGACGACTCAGCAGGACGGACCGTCGCAGGCAAGACGGCCCGTCACAGGCTACGTAACCCTGACTGGGTCGGATTTCTGTTAAATGTTTTAAGGGGCGTTTTGGACTATTCCTGCTTATAATTATAAAGTTAGTGGTTAAATGTTAATAATCCAATTACTTGGGGGTTAAAAGAGATAACCTTGAATTAATTAGTGGGTTACTTTTAGCATCTGTTATACTTAATTATATGGTAATTATGAAAAGGGTTTGAAGAAGAAAAAGAAAAAGAACAGAGAGAGGGAGAACGAACGAACGAGAGAGGGAGAAACGAAGAAGAAAACAAAGCATTGGAAAAGTAGATTTCTTGACTTCAATTCTTTGGTGGTGGTAGGTTATGATTTTTATGTTATTTCATAGAAAACTCTTAATAGCGAATGATATGTATTGGGTAATTTTGTAATGTCTTCTATATGCTTAATTGTGTGCTTGCATGATGTGATTATATAATTGTGATAAAATAAGCATGATGAGGCTGTTGAATCCTAAAACTTGAAAAACCCTAATCTACTTTGTTAATGATGATGTCTTGGTATAAAAGAAGGCTTGATGAACGGAAGTAGTGAGATTAGGGGATCACGTGCCACGTTCCGGTACCAGGATAGTATGATGAGGATCGGGTGCCACGTTCCGGTACCAGGATAGTATATGAATCGGGTGCCACGTTCCGGTACCAGGATAGTATGATAAGGATCGGAGTGTCACGTTCCGACACCAGGATAGTATATGGATCGGGTGCCACGTTCCGGTACCAGGATAGTATGATGAGGATCGGAGTGTCACGTTCCGACACCAGGATAGTATATGGATCGGGTGCCACGTTCCGGTACCAGGATAGTATATGAGGATCGGAGTGTCACGTTCCGGCACCAGGATAGTATATGGAGCGGAGTGTCACGTACCGACACGAGAGAAATAAAGATAATGAATCTTTAAAGATGTTAATATACTCAATTTAATGAACCTAATTTCCAAATGAGTATGATGGGGAGGCGTGAGTCCTCATTGATGTGCTTGGTGTTGTGACCAAGAGTTATGGTAATTGTAAATGCCGCATGTTGAGTATTGTAGTTGATTTTATGATATTATCTGATATAACTATTTTTTATTTTGAGTTGGCCGATGATATCTACTCAGTACTTGTGTTTGTACTGACCCCTACTTGTATATTTCTTTCTTTGTTATATGTGGAGTACAGCGAACGTACCGTCGTCTTCAACTCAATCGCAACTCTAGCCAGTCTTCGTCACACCAGATTTCAGGGTGAGCTAAAGCTTCTAGCTTGCACTGGATCTTCTTTTTCATGTCTGGATGCCTTGAAGTTCTGGCATGGACTATCTGTTTAGTTTTTTTAGCTTCTTAGATACTCTTAGACTTAGTAATTTGAGGATAGATATTCTTGTGATGATGACTTCCAGATTTTGGGGATAATTATAAGTTTTGAGTTTTAGAAGTTGATTATTGATTTCGTTAATGAGTTTTAAGTCTTCCGCATTATTTTTATGTTTATTATGTTTGAAATGTTGGGGTTTAGATTGGTTGGTTTGCTCACATAGTAGGATAAGTGTGGGTGCCACTCGCGGCCCGCTTTGGGTCGTGACAAACTTGGTATCAGAGGATTAGGTTCGTTGGTCTCATCACACATGAACGAGTCTAGTAGAGTCTTGAGGAACGGTAGGGGGACGCCTTTACTTTTCTTTGAGAGGCTATAAGACTTTAGGAAAATTCCATTTTCTTCTTCTTGCGTGCTATTACTTGGATCCAATTGGTATCTAGGTGATACAAATTGGAATTTGACCATCTTCACTCTATTTCGCAGATAGTTAATACTAGAGCCACAACCGCGCCAACACCAACACCGGCAAGTCAAGATGCGTCTGAGCCATCCATTGGGGCTGTAGCTCGAAGAGGGGCAGTGGCAAGAGGCCGTGGTAGAGGTCGCGGGAGGACGTCCTCTAGAGGAAGAGGACAAACACCTGGCCCATCTTGTACTAGGGCGGTGACTCCTCCACCGACTGAGGAAGTATTAAGAGAGGGTGAGGAAGGGGAGAGCGAACAGGTGCAGAATGAGGAATTACCCCCCCAACCTACCCCAGAGATGATTAATCAGGTTCTTGCTTATCTTAGCGGGTTATCTGATCAGGGCCAGACACCTCCAGTGTTTTCTACACCAGCACCTCAGGTTCCGGGAATACAACATGCAACTGTTGGGGCTCCCCGCATGGATGCCTCCCTTGAAATAGGCACATTTCCTCGTTTGACTACAGGGCCTATAATGACAAGTGATCAGCATGAACTTTTCAGTAAGTTCTTGAAATTGAAACCTCCGGTCTTCAAGGGTGCTGAATCTGAGGATGCCTACGATTTTCTGGTTGAATGTCATGAGTTACTACACAAGATGGGTATAGTGGAACGATTTGGCGTTGAGTTTGTAACCTATCAATTTCAAGGGAACGCCAAAATATGGTGGCGGTCACATGTGGAGTGTCAACCAACAGAGGCACCACCTATGACTTGGGCATCATTTTTTAGTTTATTTATAGATAAGTATATACCCCGTACTTTGAGGGATAGGAGGAGAGATGAGTTTCTAAGCCTAGAGCAAGGCAGGATGTCGGTTACTGCTTATGATGCTAAGTTTCGTGCACTCTCCAGATATGCCACCAGCTTTGCTTCAGTCCACAAGAGCGGATTTGCCGTTTTGTGAAGGGGTTGAGGTCAGATTTGCGGATTTCAGCCTTACAGGTAGCGGCTACAGCAAAATCCTTTCAGGAAGTGGTAGACTTCGTGATAGAGGTGGAGGGAGTTAAGCCAGATGACTTCACCATGGCATCGACATCTAAAAGGTTTCGTAAGGGAGGTGAGTTTAATGGTTCTTACTCCAGAGGACAGGGTTCAGGAGGTTACCCAGTCCGACCAATTCAGTCCTCACTACAGGCTGTAGCTGGGGGTCCACCGCAGACCGATCAACATTTCTCTGAGTTTGGAGGTTATCCCCAGACTCCGTCGTTCTCACAGAGACCTATGATTGAACCCAGAGAGTGTTATGGATGTCGGGAAATTGGACATATTAAGAGATATTGTCCAAAATAGAGTTACAGACCCCCAATAGTCAGAGGTAGAGGTGGTCATGGAAGAGGCCGCTATTCTGGAGAACGTGGTGGCGGAGGTAATAGTGGTCACCAAATCAATCGGGGTGGCGGGCAAACTGGAGCCACTATAACACAACATGGTAGGGGCAACGGGCAGACAGGCGATAGGGCCCATTATTACGCTTTTCCCGGGCGGTCGGAAGCGGAGACATCCGATGCTGTTATCACAGGTAATCTTTTGGTTTGTGATTGCATGGCTTCCGTATTATTTGATCCTGGATCCACATTTTCATATGTATCTTCTTCATTTTCTACTGGTCTTAATTTACATTGTGAATTGCTTGACATGCCTATTCGTGTTTCTACTCCGGTGGGTGAGTCTGTGATAGTTGAAAAGGTGTATAGGTCTTGTCTTGTAACGTTTATGGGGAGCAATACTCATGTAGACCTGGTTATCTTAGAAATGGTTGATTTCGATGTAATTCTGGGTATGACTTGGCTTTCTCCAAACTTTGCAATCTTAGATTGTAATGCTAAAACTGTGACGTTAGCCAGGCCTGGGACAGATCCGTTAGTGTGGGAGGGTGACTACACTTCCAATCAGGTTCGTATCATCTCCTTTCTTAATGCTAAGAAAATGGTTAGTAAGGGTTGTTTGGCGTTCTTGGCACATCTCAAGGATGATACTACCCAAGTACCTTCAATTGAGTCGGTTTCAATAGTCCGTGAGTTTCTGGATGTGTTTCCTGCAGACCTTCCTGGTATGCCACCGGATAGGGATATCGACTTTTGTATTGATCTGGAGCCGGGTACTCGCCCCATTTCCATACCCCCTTGTAGGATGGCTCCCGCTGAGTTAAGAGAGTTAAAGGCCCAACTTCAAGAATTGTTAATAAAAGGCTTCATTAGACCAAGTGCATCCCCTTGGGGTGCTCCGGTTTTGTTTGTGAAGAAGAAGGATGGAAGTTTTCGGATGTGCATTGACTACAGACAACTGAATAAGGTAACTGTTAAGAACAAGTACCCACTTTCTCGCATCGATGATGTGTTTGATCAGTTACAAGGTTCTTGTACCTTCTCAAAAATTGATTTGAGATCGGGTTATCATCAATTGAAAATACGGGCAACGGATGTACCAAAGACTGCTTTTCGGACCAGGTATGGACATTATAAGTTCTTAGTAATGTCTTTTGGGCTTACCAATGCCCCTGCTGCCTTCATGAGTTTGATGAACGGGATTTTTAAGCCATATATGGATATCTTTGTCATTGTATTCATTGACGATATACTGGTATACTCAAAGAGCAGGAAAGAACATGAGGAGCATTTGAGAATTGCATTGGAAATGTTGAGGGAGAAAAAGCTTTATGCCAAATTCTCTAAGTGTGAATTTTGGCTAGATTCAGTGTCCTTCTTGGGACATGTAGTTTCTAAGGATGGAGTGATGGTGGATCCTTCTAAGATTGAAGCAGTGAAGAATTGGGTAAGACCCACTAATGTTACAGAGGTAAGGAGCTTTGTTGGTTTAGCTAGCTACTACCGTCGGTTTGTCAAGAGATTTGCTTCTATTGCTTCCCAATTGACAAACTTGACTAAGCAGAGTGTTCCATTTGTATGGTCGGACGAGTGTGAAGAAAGCTTTCAGAAGCTCAAGACTTTGTTGACTACTGCACCAATCCTCACCTTGCCAGTGGAAGGTAAGAACTTCACTGTTTATTGTGATGCATCTTATTCTGGTTTGGGTGCAGTGCTAATGCAAGAGAAGAATGTAATTGCTTATGCTTCGAGGCAATTAAAGGTGCATGAACGTAATTATCCGACCCATGATTTGGAGTTGGCTGCGGTAGTGTTTGCATTAAAGCAATGGAGACACTATCTATATAGGGTTAAGTGTGAAGTTTATACAGATCACCGTAGTTTACAGTATGTCTTTACTCAGAAAGACTTGAATTTGAGACAGAGGAGGTGGATGGAACTACTGAAGGACTATGATATCACTATCTTGTATCATCCAGGAAAAGCTAACGTTGTGGCAGATGCTTTAAGTAGAAAGGCAGGGAGCATTGGAAGTCTAGCTCACTTGCAGGTTTCTAGACAACCATTGGCTACAGAAGTTCAGACTCTGGCTAATAACTTTATGAGGCTAGAAGTAAATGAGAAGGGAGGATTTTTGTCTTGTGTGGAGGCAAAATCTTCCTTTCTTGACAAGATTAAGGGAAAGCAATTTAATGATGAGAAACTGATCCGGATCCGAGATAAGGTGTTGCGAGGAGAGGCTAAAGAAGCAAAAATCAACGAGGAAGGTGTTTTGAGGGTTAAGGGAAGGGTATGTGTACCCCGTGTCGATGATTTGATTCACACTATTCTTACAGAGGCCCATAGTTCAAGGTATTCTATACATCCTGGTGCAACCAAGATGTATCGTGACCTAAAGCAACATTTTTGGTGGAGTAGAATGAAGCGTGACATTGTTGACTTTGTTGCTCAATGCCCGAATTGTCAGCAAGTAAAGTATGAACACCAGAGGCCTGGAGGGACACTTCAGAGAATATCCATTCCTGAATGGAAATGGGAGAGAATTGCAATGGACTTCGTGGTTGGTCTTCCAAAGACAATGGGTAAGTATGACTCCATTTGGGTAATTGTTGATAGGTTAACTAAGTCTGCTCATTTCATTCCGGTCAAGGTGACTTATAATGCAGAGAAGTTAGCCAAAATTTACATCTCAGAAATTGTTCAGTTGCATGGAGTTCCACTCTCCATCATATCAGATAGAGGTACGCAGCTTACCTCTAAGTTTTGGAAAACATTGCATGCTGAATTAGGTACTAGATTGGATCTTAGTACTGCGTTCCATCCTCAGACCGATGGTCAGTCTGAGCGAACGATTCAAGTGTTGGAGGATATGCTTCGTGCATGTGTGATAGAGTTTGGTGGTCATTGGGATAACTTCTTACCCTTAGCGGAGTTTTCATACAATAATAGCTATCACTCAAGTATTGATATGGCTCCTTTCGAAGCATTGTATGGGAGGATATGTAGGTCTCCCATTGGTTGGTTTGATGCATTTGAGGTTAGACCTTGGGGTACTGACCTTCTGAGGGAATCGTTAGACAAAGTGAAATGCATTCAGGAAAAGCTTCTAGCGGCTCAAAGTAGGCAAAAGGAATATGCAGATCGAAAGGTTAGAGACTTGGAGTTTATGGAGGGAGAGCAAGTCTTGCTGAAGGTTTCGCCCATGAAAGGGGTGATGCGGTTTCGTAAGCGAGGTAAGCTTAGTCCGATTCATATTGGTCCATTCGAAGTTCTGAAGCGCGTGGGGGAAGTAGCTTATGAATTGGCCTTACCCCCAGGACTGTCAGGAGTGCATCCGATATTTCATGTGTCTATGTTGAAAAGATACCATGGGGATGGAAACTACATCATTCGTTTGGATTCAGTCCTGCTTGATGAGAATTTGTCTTATGAGGAGGAGCCTGTTGCTATTTTAGATAGAGAAGTCCGCAAGTTGAGGTCAAGAGAGATTGCATCCATCAAGGTTCAATGGAAGAATCGGCCGGTTGAAGAATCCACTTGGGAGAAAGAGGCTGATATGCAAGAAAGATACCCACATCTGTTTACAGATTCAGGTACTCCTTTTCGCCTTGTTTTTCTTTTTGTGATGGTTCGGGGACGAACAATGGGTAAATTGGTATCTATTGTAACGACCTGTTTAGTCGTTTTGAGCAGTAGAGTATTTTTTGGTAATAACTGTCTGAGTCGACGGATCCCACGACGGACCGTCATAGGCACGACGGACCGTCGAGGGTGTCTCAGTCCAAAACACTTCGAATTCTGAAATTTGGGTACTTAGATCGACTCTCTGAGCTTCACGACGAAATGGCAGGACGAACCGTCGTAGGCACGACAGACCGTCACAGGGTCTTAAATAAAAAATGAGTCTCTGAACTCTTTGACGACTCAGCAGGACGGACCGTCGCAAGCACGACGGCCCGTCACAGGCTACGTAACCCTGACTGGGTCGGATTTCTGTTAAATGTTTTAAGGGGCGTTTTGGACTATTCCTGCTTATAATTATAAAGTTAGTGGTTAAATGTTAATAATCCAATTACTTGGGGGTTAAAAGAGATAACCTTGAATTAATTAGTGGGTTACTTTTGGCATCTTTTATACTTAATTATATGGTAATTAGGGTAAAAGAAAAAGGGTTTGAAAAAGAAAAAGAAAAAGAACAGAGAGAGGGAGAACGAACGAACGAGAGAGGGAGAAACGAAGAAGAAAACAAAGCATTGGAAAAGTAGATTTCTTGACTTCAATTCTTCGGTGGAGGTAGGTTATGGTTTTTATGGTATTCACTAGTAAACTCTTTATAGCGAATGATATGTATTGGGTTATTTTGTAAAGTCTTCTATATGCTTAATTGTGTGCTTGCATGATGTTATTATATAATTGTGATAAAATAAGCATGATGAGGCTGTTGAATCCTAAATCTTGAAAAACCCTAATCTACTTTGTTAATGATGATGCCTTGGTATAAAAGAAGGCTTGATGAACGAAAGTAGTGAGATTAGGGGATCAGGTGCCACGTTCCGGTACCAGGATAGTATGATGAGGATCGGGTGCCATGTTCCGGTACCAGGATAGTATATGGATCAGGTGCCACGTTCCGGTACCAAGATAGTATGATGAGGATCGGAGTGTCACGTTTCGACACAAGGATAGTATATGGATCGGGTGACACGTTCCGGTACCAGGATAGTATGATGAGGATCGGTGTGTCTTGTTCCGACACCAGGATAGTATATGGATCGGGTGCCACGTTCCGGTACCAGGATAGTATATGAGGATCGGAGTGTCATGTTCCGGCACCAGGATAGTATATGAAGCGGAGTGTCACGTACCGACACGAGAGAAATAAAGATAATGAATCTTTAAAGATGTTAATATACTCAATTTAATGAACCTAATTTTCAAATGAGTATGATGGGGAGGAGTGAGTCCTCATTGATGTGCTTGGTGTTGTGACCAAGGGTTATGGTAATTGTAAATGCCGCATGTTGAGTATTATAGTTTATTTTATGATATTATCTGATATATACTGTTTTCTATTTTGAGTTGGCCGATGATATCTACTCAGTACTTGTGTTTGTACTGACCCCTACTTGTATGTTTCTTTCTTTGTTATATGTGGAGTACAACGAACGTACCGTCGTCTTCAACTCAATCGCAACTCTAGCCAGTCTTCGTCACACCAGATTTCAGGGTGAGCTAAAGCTTCTAGCTTGGAATGGATCTTCTTCTTCATGTATGGATGCCTTGAAGTTCTGGCATGGACTATCTGTTTAGTTATTTTAGCTTCTTAGATACTCTTAGACTTAGTAATTTGAGGATAGATGTTCTTGTGATGATGACTTCTAGATTTTGGGGACAATGATAAGTTTTGAGTTTTAGAAGTTGATTATTGATTTCGTTAATGAGTTTTAAGTCTTCCGCATTATTTTTATGTTTATTATGTTTGAAATGTTGGGGTTTAGATTGGTTGGTTCGCTCACATAGTAGGATAAGTGTGGGTGCCACTCGCGGCCCGCTTTGGGTCGTGACACAATATTAGAAGATATTTTGATACATTATAAATAACTTTATTTCAAGATCATAAAAATTATCCTCGTCACATGATTTGTACTGTTACTAAATTTATTTCTAGACACGGGCGCTGCATGTGTATTACATGCTAATTGGTACACTTAATTTGAAATGAAATACATATCGGTAAAATATGTGTACCATGAGTTACACGAAATTATAGAGAAAAAATAAATAAAAGAATGCTTAGAGATGCAGAACCACTTCGGCTATATAATCTAGAGGATGTGAAACCACATCCGCCATAATCAACTTCACTATCTATATCAATGACGTCTGAAAAAGTGACAGCAAGGAAAGACTCATACCAAATTATAATATCTATATTTATATCTATAGAATAAGAACAGTGATAGTGCTTACATATTAGTGCCACAATTAATCTCTATTTTTTATTTTTTAATATCAGTTAATTTATTATTATTTAAAGTAAGAAACTGTTTTTTTTAAAAAAAAGTAACAGAATTCAGAGGAAAAAAACGTATGTAAATATGATAAGTTTTTCCGAAATTTGAATTCAAAATAAGTTTTAAAAAATTATATATTGTTATAAACAATTTGTATTATTGTGAATGTCTAATTATTTGGAGTCCTAGTAGGATATGATTAGGAATCCTACTTGGGGACCAAGTAAGGTTTTCCCTATAAATAAAGGATTTTCCTTAATTGTAAAGAAGATTTGTGAAAGATCAATGAATCCTGAATATACTTCAAGATGAATAAGAAATCTTTTCTCTTCTCTCTACTTTCTTCTTCTAATTTATATAGTTTCATAACACGTTATCAGCACGATTGTTTAATTCTTAAAGAATTATGAAGAAGACGGGAAAAGTGCAAAAGAGATCTTGCATAAGTTATGCAATAAGATTCTTAAATCTTCAAGGTATGATTTATCTTTATGTTAGAATTATTTATGTGACAGATCTGGAGGTGCCATCTAAAGTAAGTATTTAAAGAGACTTGTTGACTTTTTATACTTTTATTTTTAATCGATTGGGAAGAGAATTTCTTGTTTATTTTAATAATTGAATAAGCACAATTTAGTGAAATGTATGTTTTCAACCTTTATATGAGGTATGTGATCTATTAATCAATATTTATTAACTACTAATGTTAAAAATTCAATAATATCAATTATGTGTGTAATTATAATGTACGATCATATTAATGGTCATCAAGAGTGGTAAAATTATAATTATTTTGAAGGCTTGAGGTTGAGCCTCATTGTGGGTAAGACGAGAAATTTAAGTTTTATCGCACCGAAAGAATAAGACGATGGATTTATGTCTAATCTCACAAAGAGGGTAAAACATTGGGTTAAAGTCCTGATGCACCATGATGATAAGATATTGGGTTCAAGACCCGTCAATTTATGACCTAAGACACTTTTATATGGATTAGACATTGAATTTGAGTCTTAATGCACTATATTGATGATATAATAATGAATAAAGAAAACTAATGTGTTTTAGATGAAGAGTCATGAAATTTACTGAATTTACTCCATTACATTAGTGCATAATATGTCTGAAAGAAGACAAGTGATTGAATAATGCACATAAATATGGAATGAGGTACTAAAATTATCATAATTTGATAAGCTCACATGCTTATGTTCAATTCATGAAGAATGAGAACTTCTGATAAATGCTAAAATATGGATTCATTCTCTAAAGGGAATGAAATGTAAGCCACCATGCTAGGCATGAGAATGATTCCGACCTTGGTCAATGATGTGATATCACAAAGAATGTCTCTAAGAAAACATGTAGGAAGGCTCAAGTCCAAGAGTAATTTTTCGATTGACTTAGGCAAGTGGATTTCTAAACTCTTGTTAAGCGTATGAAATTCGTGTATTTCCTTGTGTGATGTTGAGAATGATTTGAAGACTTGTTGCTTATTTGTTGGTGATGTATTACTTGTTGGCAAATTGTGCTTTGTTATAAAAATGGCTATCTCCTCATTTTAGTATGTAAGTCAAACTGCACTTGAAACATGGTTGTAATAAGAGTTATATGATAGAGGAGGTACCATTTCGAGGGTCGTATCGCGCGCCGCGATGGATATTATATTTTAAAGGATGTATCGCGTGCCGCGATAGTTACTATTATCGAGGGTCGTGTCGTGCGCCGCGGTAGATGCATGGACAGATATATCCCCCTTGGGTCCCGGACTGAGAGACAGCGGGTGTGTATCGTTAAGAAAGACATGCATCACTATATTTGACATTGCATCTCATGGCATTGCACATTTTATTATTGATGAACTTGAACACATGTTTTGTTGATCTTGTGATTGTTTCTCTGTGAAACTTGTGACTGTTGAATATTGAGTTGTTATTGAGAATATGTAAACTGATACAGTGTGGTTATTGAGTTGTGTGTTTGGTAAACTATAAACTGTTAGGCTGTAGCGTGGAGGTTTAGATAGGGTGTAAGGAGTACCCGTATTTTGTTCACTTAACTTGTGTTTAGAGGTTTGCTTGTTGGGTACCGCGTGGTTTGGTACTCAACCCTTTCTTCTACAAATTTTTGTAGGTTACAAGCCCGGATCTTCGTGATACCTGTCATTCTTTTCGTTTTCGAGGCATCTTGTTGAGGGTTGTGAGGTAACTGGTTGTCATCTCAGTGAACTTTCCTACTCCAGTTTATGACTTTGTTTTTACTTGAAAATAACTTCATTATAGACTTCTATTTTATTTAAATTCTAATATTTACATTAGAGGCTTGTGCACGTGACAACCTGGTTTTGGGGATTGAATTAATATGACTTGGTTTCATAATAGAAATTATTGTTGGATTGTCATTTACTTTCGCACTTTGTTAGATATTGGGTTTTAGGCTGACTTGTTCTAGTGGGATAAGACAAGTGCCATCACACCTGTTTTTGGGTCGTGACACTATCTAAAGGTAGTTGATATGAGACAAACAATAAAAAGAATATCAGAAAATAACTAGCAGCAAGCTGCAGTTGTTCATGATGTGGTGGGGCAACTAACAGTATATCCCGCGGTTCAGAATGATGCTGCACCAGCAGTTGGGGGTCAAGTTTCGTTGATGGTTTTTCTGACAGAGGATGAGCATCGTAGGTATGAGAGATTTCGAAAGATGGACCCACCTCAGTTTTAGGGTGGGAAGATCGAGGACGCTCATGAGTTTCTAACTACCTCCCGAGAGTTACTAGATGTGGTTGGATTAGCTGAGTCACATGGGGTTCGATATGCTACACTCCTGCTTCATGGACCAGCGAGAGACTGGTGGAGGACTTATTCGGGGGGTTTGCCAGTTGGATCTCCTCCAGTGACTTGGGAGCAGTTTGCTAGTGCATTCCAAGATAGTTTTATCCCATGGAGCGTGAGAGAGGAGAGTCGCTTGAGGTTTGAGAGCCTAAGAAAGGATGTTTTATCGGTTACAGAGTATGAGGTGCGTTTTTGCAAGTTGTCTAGGCATGCGTTGGCCATTAGTCCAAATGAGGCAGAGAGGATCCGCAGATTTGTGAGGGGATTGACTTTATCAATCAGGTCAGCTGTAATTCGGGCATCTAGGGAGGGGGCTTCTTTCAAGTCCATTGTGAGCGCCGCCAAAGAGGCGGAATTGATGGAGAGAGAGGACTTTGGGAACCCTAAAAGGGCATGTATATCAGGCCTGTTTCATGGTGCCTCATCTAGAGGTAGGGGATCACAGAGAGTGAGTGGTTCTTTTCAGCAGCGGGGACCTATTCATGCATCTATGCCGACATTTGAGGGTGGCCAGACATCTAGGGGTTTTTATAGCCCGGGTCAGGGGTCGTACGGTTCACAGCAGCGACCTACAACGCGAGGCAATTATAATGGGTTTTCAGAGTCCACACAGCAGTTCCTAGGTCAGAGATTTTGTTTTACTTGTGGAGATCCCGATCATCTAATGCGGCATTGTACTTCTCAAAGGGGTCGGGGTAGGCCTCGACCTAATTCTTCATTCCAGACTAGACCACCACCTCAACAGGGTAGAGGTCGTGGCAGAGATCAGTTAGGTAGAGGTGATAGAGTTTCTAGTAGTAGTGTTGCAGCTCAGCAGAGTGGAGGTAGAGGTACCACCCAAGCTGGAGGTGGACGAGGAGCCCATTGCTATGCTTTCCCAGGGAGACCTGAGACGGAGACCTCTGATGTTGTTATTACAGGTATCATCCCAGTATGCCATCGACCTGCGTCTGTGTTGTTTGATCCAGGTTCTACATTCTCTTATGTGTCTACGTATTTTGCTGCTAAATTTGATATGATATGTGATAGCATGACTGTACCTATTCGTGTTTCTACACCCGTAGGTAATCCCTTAGTGGTATCGATCCTGTCTTGTTTCTTTGGCTGGGTATGACACTTGGGTAGACTTAATCTTTCTGGGGATGGTAGACTTTGATGTTATCTTGGGTATGGATTGGCTTTCTCTTTATCACGTTGTCCTTGATTGTAATGCTAAGACTGTGACTTTAGAAATGCCTGGTGTTTTGAGGGTTGAGTGGAAGAGTGTTAGTGGTTGTTATCCTAGCAAGGTTATCTCTTTTATCCGTGCTCAGAGATTTGTGGAGAGGGGGTGTTTGTCTTACTTAGCGTTTATTCGGGATAATAGTGTTGAACCACCTCCCATGGACTCTGTTCCCGTGGTTCAAGAGTTTCCCGATGTATTTCCTTCTGACCTTCCAGGTGTTCCTCCCGGTAGGGATATCGATTTTGCTATTGATTTGGAGCCGGGCACTAAACCTATTTCTATCCCTCCATACCGTATGGCTCCAGCAGAGTTAAAAGAATTGAAGGATCAGTTGCAGGATTTATTGAGTAAGGGTTTTATTCGCCCTAGTGTGTCACCTTAGGGTGCCCCTGTATTGTTTGTGAAGAAGAAGGATGGGACTATGAGAATGTGTATTGATTACAGTCAGTTGAACAAGGTAAAAGTGAAGAATAAGTATCCTCTTCCGCGTATTGATGACTTATTTGATCAGTTACAGGGAGCATCATTGTTCTCTAAGATTGATTTGAGGTCTGGGTATAGTCAGTTGAAGATTAGGGCATCAGATATCCCTAAGACAGCTTTTCGGACTCGGTATGGGCATTATGAATTCCTAGTGATGTCCTTCGGATTGACTAATGCCCTTGCAGCATTCATGGAGTTGATGAATGGGGTGTTTCGACCATACCTTGATTCTATTGTGATTGTTTTCATCGATGACATCTTAGTTTACTCACAGACTGAGGAGGACCATGTCCGACACCTGAGTATTGTACTTTAAAGGTTGAGAGAAGAGAAGTTGTATGCCAAGTTCTCAAAGTGTGAGTTCTGGCTTACTTCTGTGACATTCTTGGGACATGTGGTGTCCAAGGAGGGTATTAGAGTAGATCCGGCCAAAATTGAGACAGTTAGAGGCTGGACGCGACCTACTTCACCTACTGAGATTCAAAGTTTTGTGGGATTGGCAGGCTATTATCGATGATTTGTTCAGAGTTTCGCTACCATTGCAGCTCCATTAAATAGATTGTCTCGACAGGATGTGCGTTTTCAGTGGTCTGATGAGTGTGAGCAGAGCTTTCAAAAGCTCAAGACTTTGTTGACTTCTGCTTCTGTGTTGACTCTACCTGAGGAAGGTGTAGACTTTACTGTGTATTGTGATACTTCAGGAGTTAGTTTGGGTGGTGTGTTGATGCAGAAGGGGAAAGTGATTGCTTATGATTCTAGGCAATTGAAGTCCCATGAGAATAACTACCCTACTCATGGTCTGGAGTTTGCGGCTGTGGTATTTGTACTTAAGTTATGGCGTCATTATTTGTATGGAATGCATTGTGAGATCTTCACTAATCATCGGAGTCTTCAATATATCTTTAGCCAGAGGGATTTGAACTTGAGGCAATGGAGATGGCTTGAGTTGCTGAAGGATTATGATGTGATCATTCGGTATCATCCAGGAAAGGCCAATGTTGTGGCCGATGCTCTGAGTAGGAAGACTCCTAGCATGGGGAGTCTTGCAGCGCTTAGTATTGAGGAGAGACCATTGGCTAGAGATGTGCATATATTAGCTAACAGTCTTGTCCGCTTGCATATTTCATAAGAGACTGATGGGATGATTGCTTTTATTGAGGCTCAGTCTTCTTTAGTCGAGAAAATCTGTGCACACCAGTTTGATGATGGAAAATTATGTCTTATTCGAGACAAAGTATTGAGAGGGGAAGCTAAGGAGGCTGTACTTGATTCTGATGATGTCTTGTAGATCGGAGGCAGAATTTTTGTGCCCAGGACAGGCGATTTGATTAAATTGATTCTTGAGGAGGCATATTATTCTCGGTATTCTATCCATCCGGGAGCGGCGAAGATGTATCATGATCTGAGTCACCATTACTGGTGGTGTGGGATGAAGAGAGATATTTCATACTTTGTTTCGAGGTGTTTGAATTGCCAGCAGGTCAAGTGTGAGCACCAACGGCCCGGGGGTGTATCACAGAGGATGCCTATTCCTACTTGGAAGTGGGAGCGGATTACTATGGACTTTGTCGTGGGTTTGCCTACCACACAGGGTGGTTATGACTCTATTTGGGTTGTTGTTGATAGGCTGACCAAGTCTGCCCACTTCATCCCGGTTCGGGTGAAGTATACAACAAAAAAATTAGCTGAGCTATACATTAGTGAGATTGTGCGACTACATGGACTTCCTATTTCTATCATATCAGATCGAGGTTCACAACTTACTTCTCATTTTTGGAAGGCATTACTACATGGTCTGGGTACTAATTTAGATATGAGTACGGAATTTCACCCTCAGACAGATGGTTAATCTTAGCGGACCATTCAGGTATTGGAAAATATGCTTCGAGCGTGCATGATCGATTTTGGTGCTAGATGGGATCAACATTTACCCTTAGCGGAGTTTGCCTATAATAATAGTTATCAATCTAGTATCCAGATGGCCCCATTTGAGGCGTTGTATGGAAGACGGTGTAGGTCTCTGATTGGTTGGTTTGATTCGGCGGAGATGGACTCTTTGGATACAGACTTGCTTAGAGATACTATGGAGCAAGTCCGTATGATTCAGTATAGATTATTGACAGCTCAGAGTCGAAATAAGAGTTATGAAGACCGGAGATTTAGAGCTTTGGTGTTTATGGAGGGTGATCATGTTTGGCTCCGAGTATCACCCGTGAAGGGTGTGATGAGGTTTGGCAAGAAGGGAAAGCTTAGCCCTAGGTTCATTAGACCTTTTGAGATTTTGAGCCGAGTTGGAGAGATGGCTTATAAGTTGGCGTTGCCACCTAGTTTGTCAGTAGTTCATCCTGTTTTTCATGTCTCTATGCTTCGAAAGTATATTCCGGATGAATCTCATGTGCTTTCTCTGATTTTGTGGAGTTGGGTCCAGACTTGACATTTGAGGAGGAGCCTATAGCTATTTTGGATAGGCAGATTCGAAAGCTTAGGACCAAGGAGATTGCTTCAGTGAAGGTGCAACGGAAGCACCGATCAGTGGGAGAGGCAACTTGGGAGACTCACTCTGACGTGCGTGCTAGATATCCACAACTTTTTGAAGCATCAGGTACTTTCTTTTACTTTATGTTCGAGGACGAACATGTTTTTTTTTTGGTGGATGATGTAATGACCCGGAAGGTCATTTTTGGAAATTTTGAATATTTGCTTAACTTGAGTTAATTAATGGATGAATAATTGTAGATAATTGATTAAATTAATTGTTAATGGGCTAAAGTGATAAAACTTTTAAGACCTTATACCATTTAGACTATTTAATTAAAAAAAAAAAGAGGGTAAAGTTTCACAACTTTTAGTACATAAATAATTCAAAAAAATAAATAAGGAAAAGAAAAAAAAGGGGGCGAAGGGTTTCTCTGCACTTGCGGCTTACGAACTTCTTAAGGTAAGTTTTCTTTTCCTTTAATTTTCATGAATTCTGCACATAGATGTGTGCATATAGAAATATTATATAATAAATTATATATATGTGTGTATAATAATAAATGAAGATTGCATATGAGTAAAAAAAAATAAAAAATATTGCAGAATAGAAAATCACGTGAATAGTTAGAAATTATGAAAACATTTGAATCATTTGGATCAATGATTGGTTCATGATGATCCAATCATTAGTGGGTCAATGATTGGTTCATAATGAGCCAATCACTAGTGGGTTGAAAGGAAAAATAAAATAAAAAATATAGTGCAGAATACGTTAATGGCATAATTAGGTGAAATTTCAGAATATTAGTTATTATATTATGGTTTAAGTTTTGATATATTGGTATGTAATTTAAATATTAGATGAATAAGAGTTTGTGAGTACCATTTAAATTATGACGTTGGAAAAATTAGGGATGCAATCCTAAATTTGAAAGTTGAAAACTATGATAGTGGAAATTTTAATTGACATCAAGAATTACAAACTTGATTATTAATTTTGGGTGTATTTTCAGTTCAAGGTTAAACACATAAAAGTGTGAGTGTTGTTAGTTCTGAAACCTTATTGTGAATATATACTTGAATAGATTCCATTGGTTCAGAAGCTCAACGGAAAGGGAAGGCTCAAGTCCAAGAGTAATTATTCGATTTGCTAAGGCAAGTGGATTTCTAAACTCTTGTTAAGCGTACGAAATTCGTGTATTTCCTTGTGTGATGTTGAGAATGATTTGGAGACTTGTTGCTTATTTGTTGGTGTTGTATTACTTTTTGCAAATTGTGCTTTGTTATCAAAATGGCTATCTCCTCAAATTTATTTTAGTATGTAAGTCAAACTTCACTTGAAAAATTGTTGTGATAAGAGTTACGTGATAAGAGGAGGTACAATTTCAAGGATCATATCGCGCGCCGCGATGAATATTATATTTCGAGGGACGTATCGCGCGCCGCGACAGTTACTATTATCGAGGGTCCTGTCGTGCACCGCGACAGATGGATGGACAGATATGTCCCTCATGGGTCCCGGACTGAGAGACAGCGGTTGTGTATCGTTAAGAAAGACATGCATCACTATATTTGACATTGCATCTCATGGCATTGAACGTTTTATTATTGATGAACTTCAACACGTGTTTTGCTGATCTTGTGATTGTTTCTCTGTGAAACTTGTGAGTGTTGAATATTGAGTTGTTATTGAGAATGTGTAAACTGATAGAGTATGGTTATTGAGTTGTGTGTTTGGTAAACTGTAAACTGTTAGGCTGTAGCGTGGAGGTTTAGATAGGGTGTAAGGCGTACCCTTATTTTGTTCACTTAACTTGTGTTTAGAGGTTTGCTTGTTGGGTACCGCGTTGTTTGGTACTCACCCCTTGCTTCTACAAATTTTTGTAGGTTACGAGCCCGGATCTTCGTGATACTTGTCATTCTTTTCGTTTTCGAGGCATCTTGTGGAGGGTTGTGAGGTAGCTGCTTGTCATCTCAACGAACTTTCCTACTCCAGTTTATGACTTTGTTTTTACTTGAAAGACAACTTCATTTTAGACTTCTATTTTATTTCAATTCTAACATTTACATTAGAGGCTTGTGCACGTGACAACCTGGTTTTGGGGATTGAATTAATATGACTTGGTTTCATAATAGAAATTCTAATTGGATTGTCATTTACTTCCGCACTTTGTCTTGGTAGGATAAGACAAGTGCCATCACACCTACTTTTGGGTCGTGACACTATATCTAAAGGTAGTTGATAAATAGTAAATGAGACAAACAATAAAAAGAATATCAGAAAATAACTAGGTTCGACAAACTTTTGTTTTTTTCGCGTACTCCTCGGACACAACCAACAAGTATTTATTTCACTCCAAAAGATTACAAGTGAAATAATACAAGAAAGAAAGAAGAACAAATGCCTTAGGAGATGGAGATGGCAAATGAGAGGTGTTCTGCAAATGAATTAGGAGCAACCTATTTATAGGAGGGAATTCTTCCTATTGATGTCATCCATGAGATCACAATTTGTCAAAATGTCAAGATTTACCTTGTAAAACCATTTTATGGTTAACTTAAATTTCACCTACAAAAGGTGCTATCTTGACTTTTGTACCAATGAAGAATTATCTTTCTAACTATCATATCTTCTCATTAATTCATTTTTGAATCTTGTTAAATTTAACATATTTGTGTTGCTTATCTTCAGACTTCATGTAAATATGTTTTTTGAAGCTTCTCTATATATAAATCTTTGGATATACAACTCAAGTCTACTTTAAATCATATAAGCACATAGTTTATGTTTATTAGGTTACCAATTTATATTCCTTCCTTTACAATTTTTATCATTCTTTTTTCTTTATTGTCATTTTCAACACTAAAATTGTAAACCTAAAATATTGGGTTCGTGCTTAGCACGGACTGTGGCCATCTAGTGTGTGCGCGCACACACACACACACACACATACACACACATACACACATATGCACGCCTGCACGCACGCAGACACACACACACACGAACACACACACGCACACACACACACACACGCACACGCGCACACGCACACGCACACACACACACACAATTTTATTTTTGAAAGTATCCCACAATTTGCTCACGTTCCCCACAACTATTTATTTGTCTATTTGTATTTTAAAAAACTAATGGTTATATGAATATGACATATAAAAAAGAAAGAATACAAATTTGCTATCAAAGAATATATTTTTGTCCCCAAAAAAGGATAATTTTATGAGAGTATTTTTGTCTTTGATCTAAAACAATTAGATGATGAATTATTATATATCTTTAAACGTGATAATGGGTGTACTTTTTCTCTTACTTTGATAAGTAACTCTACTTTATCCTATTAATTTAAAATAATATATATATATATATATATATATATATATATATATATATATATATATATATATATATATATATATTTATATAGAATTAGATTAATTTTTAAAAAAAAAAATCCTAAATCTGATTTGTCACTGTTAGGACCTTCCCACTTTTAGTAATGTATGAATATAATATGTGATATGATTAAAAAAAAGAACCAACACATTCTCCATATTAAGGAAACCCAATCTTTACTTTCTTTATCAGTAAAGAGAGGGTTTTTTTTTAGGTACCAACATAAATTCAAATTTAATTGACCTTCAAATAAAAATATCAAATCTTAAATGTAAAACTGCAACATCCCTCCCTTTCAAAATGCCTAAATTAATACATACCTTTGCGGTAAGGCAAAGCTTGATAAATAAATTAAGAATGACGTGTAATGTCATATTTTAAGTGTTCAATGGTCGTATCTCAAGCTTTAAATTAAGCAAGTTGCAAAAAAAAAAGAATAGCAAAAGTTATCGCAAGTTCAGTTTTGATGATTTCTCTTAAATTTGGGTCAAATGTCTCGGACCTTTGCTCCTAGTATATAAAGAGTAATGGGACCCACAACCAATCAAATCGAACATTTATGATTCTAGTGTCCAAAACATAAAACTTTTTGTCCATAAAGCTTTAGAATAGATAGATATTCACGTTTATTTAATGACTTCGCAAAATAGGTGGCTAGTGGGCCCCTAGGTCGGTGGAAGGTTATAAGATCCTATCTTATTTATTCTAATTCCTTTCAAGTTTGTTCAAACCCAGAAAAATCAGAGGTTTACACCCTTAGTCACTCATATACATTGATAATCTCATTTTATAACTTTAATGACAATTGCTCTACGTCACGAGCTTGTCATTTTTGTATAGCTTTCTTTGTGGATTGTGTGACGTACCTCCGTGGTGGTTGTGCTAGTAGGGTTTTTTTTGTGTTTTATGGATTGATCTGCATTTTGATCTTAAGATCAATGTAATGCGGTCCTTTCTTTGATTCTCGCTTTGATAAGCCACAAATTGTAAGTTGCGGCGGAATTCCATATCCTTTATCGGATTATCGTGGTATTTTCTATTACTTTATGTTAATTGTGGTGATTTCATATTGTAGTATCAAGGGAGTTTTCGATATAGGAGTTGATTAGAAACTAGAATTCATCAAAAAAGGTATGTTACACTATTCTCTTCTTTCAATATTAAAATTGTGAGCAATGTAAGGAGTTTGTTGTTATCGATGGTGTACTCATAGCCATAATTGTTACTAGTTGGAAAGTAGATTTGTTGTATTCCTCCCTTATGGGATTCTTATTTTTTTTGTAGCGATCCTATGTTGGGCATGACTTACAAATTATTCGTATAGGTTTTTATAACTAAATTCCTTAATTTCAGTCTATTGAATTGTTATTGTTTTCCTTGGGGCTATTATGGCTAGTTGCAGGATTTTGTTTATTTCCTACGTGGCTATGTTTTTGACTAAGAGGGTTCTGTGATCTTAGTTTACTGGGCTCTGTTTATGCCTAAGAAGGTTACATGATTATTGCTTATGGGGCTATCGTGTTGTCTAAGAGGGCTATAAGATCTTTGCCTTGCCTAAGAGGGCCATGAGTTCTTTTTTTATGTGGCTAATTTGTTGCCTAAGAGGCTATGAAATCTTTCCTACGTGGATACATTGATGAATAAGTGGGCTATGTGATATTTAGGGGGGCTAGTGGACTACCGGTAGCGGTATATAGATTGAATTCGCATGGTCTTGTAGGGCTTATATAGCTGGTGTTGTTGTGCCTGCCGTAACATTATCAGTGATAAGTTTAAAAAATGTAAGTTTCTATAAGGAGTAGACAGAGAGAAATACATCCTCCTTTTTCTATAATTAGCAAACCAAGTTCTATGAGGCATGTCATTGTTGAAAAATTTTGGCAGATCAATAAACATAAGATGGACAGTGTTAAACTTCAAGTTCTCAATGAACACAAACCATATAATAATAGGTGAAAGTGACTAAGGTTTATACTTACTTTGAAATATATTGTTATCTCTACCAAGCTTCTTAGCTATATACTTTATAAAACCTAGGGCATGCCGAAGAAAGAAACATCAAACTTCTTCCGACAAAAAAAATGTTTGAATCATTCAAGTACCCTTTGTTGTATAATTGAGACACAAACATCACCATGAGTCGTAAACATATCAAGTTATTGTTTAACACGTTATTTAATAAGTTCGTGAATGAGTTTGAGCATTAGTTTAACAAAATGACGTTACTAGAAACTCATAAGGACTCTATCGAGTTCAAAAAGGCATCTTCATATTGCCACTTTCTTTCACTCTCATTTAGTGATAACCCGACAATAGGTAAATGTTAGAGAATTAGCTCACTCCTTGGAGTTGGTCAACAAAATAATCAATCATTGGAAAAGGATACTTATTTTTAATAATAATCTCGTTCAATTGTCTGTAATCAATACCCATGTGAGGTGAACCATCCTTCTTACGAATAAATAAAATTGGAGCATCCGATGAAAAGATACTCGGTCGGACGAAAAACTTATCTAATAAATCTTTTAATTGCTCCTTTAATTCTTCAAATTCTGCTAATACAATATGGTAAGAAGGAATAGAGATAGGTTGCATATTTGGGAGAAGGTCAATATTGAGGTTTGTTTCCCTTTCAAGAGGGACACCGAGTAGATCATTTGGAAAAACGTTTGGAAACTCATATATAATGGGGACTGGCTCAGGAGTAGGGGTTTTAAAATCTGTATCCCTAACCCAAAAAATATGGTATATGTAACCCTTAGAAATCCTTTTTCCATTTTTAAGACAAGAAAAAAACTGGCCTTGAGGAATAGAATTTCCCTATTTTCACTCTAGGACGAACTCATTTTGAAAGTGAAACATAACCACTCGGGTTCTATGATAAACAAAAGCCTAACATGAATTGAGCTAATCCATACTAAGAATAACAACAAAATACAACATATCAAGTTCTACCAGATCAATATAAGTGACTCTATGGGATAAGGAGACGTGACAATTTCTAGACTCTCTCAGCAACGATAAATTCACCAAAAGGAATAAAGACAGAAAAAGGTCTAACAACAGATCCGGGAAAACATCAAATCTCATAGAAAAATATGGCATCACAAAAGACAGTAGCAGCGAGATTAAGGAAAGCATAAACATTAATATGAAAGAATTTCAACAAGCCAGTAACCACATCGGAAGAACCCTCGTGATCATGTCGGGTTTGAAGTGCATAAAATTGGTACTTTCGGAGCACTTGAACTCAAACTATTGGATGGAGCTTGGCTACCATATCTTCCTTTAGTATAAAAAAATTGACAATCCCTTATCTTGTTTACAACTCTTACCATAACTAAATCAATTATCTGTACCGACTAAGAATTTAATATCCTTCTTCCTACCAACTCTTACCACTACTAAATCAACTATGTATACCAACTAAGCATTTACTATCATGATTCCTTCCATACCTAGAAAGAGTATAAAAAGAATATCCACCATCATTTTTCATCGAGGCTTAGGTTTAGAAACCATTTCCTTGTTGAACATTAGAACCGGAGCATTAGAGGAATCTAGACCATAGAACCTTTGTCGGAATATAGATTTACTATGTCCATCGGACCTCGAATGTGAAAAGTCACCATCGCCAGTCTTTGCCTCTTTGCCTCCCGAGATATTTCCTTAAGCGTCTCTTCTTCAATTTGTTAAGCATTTGTACTCAAATAGGAAATATCCATTTCCCTAATTAACATGATGGTACAACATACCTTAACCACCATTTCAGACAAACCAAAAATAAACGTATTCATCCTTCGCCTAGAATCGACAGATATTGAAGGAGCATATTTGGAAATTGTGTGATTTTCCAAGCATAGTCTTTCACACTAATAATCCCTTGAAAAGTTTTAATGGACTCAAGTACTTTTGCCTCCCTCATCTCTAGGGAAAACCGATCAAGGAAAGCAACAAGTTCTTAACACAGTGTGTTCCCCACAAGTTCTTAACACAGTAATCCTAATAGTAACTTTTTCCTATTTTGAGCATACAAGGTTGGTAAGTTAGGTATATCCTAAGTGATTTGTCCTCCAAGTATGGAAATTCACCATGCAACTTGGTCGGTCTACGGGTGTATGCTTTACAAACCTTACCCTTAACTCTAAATTAGCCTTCGCGGTAGGTGGGTCAGGCTATTAGATAGTGGATTATCACACTAAATCTTCGTGGTTAAATATCTTTTTCATTCATTACTTCTTTGGTCGGGCAAGTAGGAGTGACGAAAGTTCTAATGTTGCGTACCGTTACAAAGCATTCAAAACAAAGATATTAACAAC
The DNA here is from genome assembly GCA_027704785.1 of Solanum chmielewskii. Lineage (NCBI taxonomy): Eukaryota > Viridiplantae > Streptophyta > Magnoliopsida > Solanales > Solanaceae > Solanum > Solanum chmielewskii. Next base: position 25,964,014 of record JAKWIX010000327.1, read on the forward strand.
GAATCCATATACAATATTTTAGAATTATTTAATTATTAGTTTTACGTTGTTAATTACTCATTGTTCCCACAATCCTAGTTCAAAATTAAGTTATTTATGCATGACTTATCACAATTCTTAATAAGGTTAATAATATAAATGATGAACTTACAATTAGAATAAAAATCCAAAATCGTGAATTGAAGAACAAATACAAATTTCATAAACAAAACTGCAAAAATTTAATGCTAATAGTGTTTGCAATATAGTTCCTAAAGAAATGTCTAACAACCTAAAAATGATATCTACAACTAATACTTATAGAAAACTAATCCTAAACAAAGTAGTAAAAGGAAGACTAAGGAATCCAATCTTGAGTTGTGTCTTCTATTGTTGCCCCTACGACTTCTCGAAGAAACAAACACACATTAGTACCTTCATCGTTGAGCCGCTAGTCAATATTATAGTGGGTGCCATCAACGGTCCTGACATATAGTCCGTAAGTCCATCGAGGGCCCATTCCGTTCATTCATCGTTCATGGGCCGAAACTCGTCCTTCTTGAAGTTTTCTATGACTCCTCGTGTGCAGCTTGGAGCGAAGACAATGGATCGTTAATTGATTCCATCGCTCAACACTTAGTTCCATTTTCTTAAGTGAACGTCACCCGAACTTTCCACTTGTGGATCATCGAAGGAATGACAACTGGTAGGTGGGTTCGTCAGTCTCCAAAATTCGTGTTGTTTCAACACTTTGAATACCAACTACTCAAAAACTTATTTCATACAAAATCAAACAAAAATACCATCGTATCTAATAATAAAATGCTTAAGATTCACGCAAAACACTAATTTTAATTCATCAAAATATCATAAGTTCATGTTACATCAACACTCTATCGCACAACTTTAGAATGATGAAAGAAGTGAAATTTTCTCAGCATCTTATAGCCTCCTATATATAAGTGTGCATGATTCACACTAGTGGACAAGGTTCTACTCAATTTGGTTTGTGAGAGATTACCTTTATAAACCTTGTGCTCAGAATATCAAGTTTGTCACGATCCAAAGTATACCCTTGGACCAACATGACATATAGAACCCCGAAAGTCCTTAGACAAGAAACTTAGCATACATTATACATAAAAAAAAATAAAGATTTCAAAACAAGAATTTGCATATTATAAAGGAGTTTGACAGAGCGAAAGTGTAATATAGTCTCAATAAACCATATACTACATCAAAATAAGTGGTTGGGACATAACCCATACACCACATACAATGTTAGGAAATTTAAATAGAGATAACTATAAAAGTATCTTTCTCTTCATAACAAAAGAATTACGAATCCTCAACTGCCAAGAGAGAGATCAATTAGCCATGAGTATGTGAGGTAGGAATGTTGGACCTACATTAGTGAAACAATGTAGGCACAAGTGTGTATGATAGCAACGTATAAACGATATGAAATCAAGCTATAGCATAAGGTAGATGGTTAGGAAAACCTATGGTATACTTTAAATTATGACAATTAAATTTCTCAGTTTTCCTCTTCTCCCATAAACTCTCACTTGTTCCTCATGTTTTCTTAATCTACAATGCAATTCTTTGTTTTCAGTTTCATCGTCACTTTTCAGACTATTGAAAGGCAAAAACCTTTCTGAAATAAAACACCCAATGATTTCTTTGATTTTTTCATGTTAGTTACACTATATTAACTAGTTGATTCTTTATGAAATTTATATGGGGTTGATGACCTCAAGCATGTTGATGCTATTGAGTTTGGAGGAAGTTGAAGCTTATATAGAAAAAGGCATGAATTAAATTTCTCAGGTATATCATTGGTGCGTTAAGCATATAAAGGGAAGATGAGGTTCAACCATTAGAAGGGTTTTAGCGCTTTTGCAAGCAATACATCTACGAATTACAGTTGTCGACTCTTATTTGTGTTGGGCTAATTCCCATGCATTTGGGCGGATAGTCTTTCAATTGAACTAATGTTTTAATTTTTATATCTTTTCTATTTCAGGTGTTACATTATTGTTGTAGCTGCTCATCTAATGGGAATTTCTGGACCAAATTCTAGACCTAATCTAGTGGAAGGAGGATTGGTGAACCAAAATGAGCTGGGAGGATTTAATATTGGTACCAGAACATCTCATACCCTGGCAATTGAGAAGATTAAAGCAGAGTTGAGGTACTGCAATATTACACTACTTCTTTAATGAGCCTATATGAAGTTCTTCAATTATAAATGACCTCGTCTATACTAAAGGTGGGATTTTTTTTTATTGGCAGATATAATTATGATTGGCTAGAAGAAAACGGATAAATATTACAATATCTAAAAAAGTATAAAAGGAAGTTTAAATCTTGTTAGATGTTCATATATGTTTTTATTGTAGATTTTACATGACTCGATTCTTTTCATTTTAGGGTGGCGATCCACTGGATCTCAGACATGGTTATTTTGTTTCACCTAGTATTCAATCCACCTCACTGAAATGTAATAAAAAGAAGCGAAAAGATGAGGATGATAATAATGACGAAATAGGTAAAAAGAAAGAGGGGGTGAAGAAGAAGAAGAAGAAGATTGATTAATAAGTATTCCAACAAACACATGTTAGTATTAATATATTAGGCATTGGATTGAATGATTAAGTTGTACAACTATTTAATTAGTCATCGACAAGTGCTTTTAAATGCAATTTAGGATTCTGTTGCTTTTAAATCCAATTTAGGATTCTGTTAGTTAGAACAAATGTTTACTTGATCCTTGTAATCATGCTAGTACATGAGCACGTGTGTTCCACGTGTACTCTGTATCAAAATCAATTAAAAAATAATATATAAGACATATAATAAACTATTGGGAGAACATGCATGTTTGTTACAAGTGTTTCTTGATATTTTATTTTACTTCCCGAGTATTGATACCTTTTGACACAATTGAAGATTCAGCATAATTCACAAAATAAGCATACAAGAAAAGTACGATATGCCATAAATTTATTATACAAAGATAAAAATGAAATAGGATTTAAAACAAGAAAAAGAAAAAGTAATGCAGTTATACTTAATCGGTTAATACATAAAATGATATTTTTTATTGTTACATAATTATGAGTTTAGTATTATGATAAATGAAGTTTTTAAAAAAAAACATTATATTTAATCTACTAACACAATACAATATGTAACAACCATCCAACCATGTTGTTAAGAAAAAAACATTAGTTGTATTGTATTTCACAAAATCAAATACAAAGTATTTTTGTTTGTCTATAGATTGTAAAAGTAAAACTATAATAGTTATAATTTTTAGAACTTGAAATTGTATTTGAATATGCATTATACTTGAATTTATTTTTGAAGTTTTGTGAGTGAGACCAATTTTTGGAACTTCATTTTTTTTGAAGATAGGTTTAACCAGGGAAAAGGGCAAGAAATTACCCCTCAACATTATTTTATTGGTAGAATTTATTCCTACTGTCAAAAGCAAGTTATTTTTATCTATGTCATCAATAACTCAACAAATATACCCTTCCTTGGATGAAAAGCCCCAAATCAACTAAACTTATCTAATTTTACTTAATTTAATCAATTTTAACCTGCCACGACCCACTTAATAATATTACACATTTCTTTTACCCAAATCAACTTTGTTTACCGCACCATCATTACCACCACCTAAGTCACCGCCCTCTCCGAGATCTCCTTCACCACCACCACCAAAATCACTACCTCGACCACTACTCTACCTCCTTTACATATTACCCACTAAAGCAGGGAGACAATTTATCTTATCTGAAGCTTGTTGATATTTACGGTAATGAATCTCTTAATTGTATCAGTCTTAGGCTCTAATTTATTGAAACGTGGTAGCCAAGAACCACTTGAAGCAGTAGAAAGTAAACTAGTAAACTTTTAGTACTGTACATATGTTAACTTTTTCAGTTACCAATATCCAAAAATGAGTGGATCTCATTAATAAGAAACCAAAATCATTGAGAAGTGATGCGAGCAACCTCACCGTAGAGAATTTTGCCAAGTCCATCGGTGGTGGTGCAGGAGATCTCGGAGAGGTTGGTGGCTATTTGGTGGGGGGAAACAAGTTGATTTGGGTATAAGAAATGGATTATATTATAATGTGGGTCGAATCGGGTTAAAATTGAGTAGTTTAAGTAAAATTTGGTAATTTTAATTGATTTGGGGCTTTCTATCCAAAGTGGGGTATGTTTGTTAAGTTTATTGACGTCACAGTTAAAAATAACTTGCTTTTAACGACAAGGTAAAGTCAACCAATAAAATAAAGTTGAGGGTGTACTTTTCACCCTTTTACCTTTTAAAAATCCATGGTCAAACATATATTTGAAGATAAATTTTCAAAATTTATGGTAAAACAAGTATTCAATAATACATTTCTGAAAATTTATGGTTAAACATACATTTGATGAGAAACTCTCAAAATTTATGGTCAAACAAATATATGAGAATACATTCTCAAAATATATGATCAAACAAATATTTGAATAGTAATTTTCAAAATCTTATCTGAAATGTATGATTAAACACTAGTTTAATCTTTGTTCATTAAGTATTTACTCTATTTACATCTCATGTCTCCATAATTGAGGTATTTATAGTGTTTAAAAACAATTGCTAGTAAAGTATAATGAGAAGAAAAACTAACTAATTTTGTCTTAATCTTCTAAATTGACAATATATCATGTAACTAATTTTTTTATCTATCACAATGTAGAATCATCAAAAGAAAAAAGTATTTATGTTTGTTTCTATCATTTTAGTATTTTCTTAATTAAAAAAACTAACGTTATTTTTTAATTTTAACGTTATATGTGACATATTAAAATAACAATATTAGAATATATTTTTATACATTATAAATAACTTTATTTCAAGATCATAAAAAAAAAAGTTAAAATTAAGATACATAAGATAAAAAAAAAAATATTGAACACAAAAATTGTCCTCGTCACATGATTTGTACTTTTACTAAATTAATTATTAGACACGTGCACTGCATGTGTATCACATATTAATTGGTACACTTAATTTGAAATGAAATACATAAAAGTAAAATATGTGTACCATGAGTTACACGAAATTATAGAGAAAAAACAAAGAAAAGAATGCTTAGAGATGCAGAACCACTTGGGGTATATAATCTAGGGGATGTGGCACCTCATCCGCCATAATCAACTTCAATATTGATATCAACAACGTCTGAAAAAATGACAGCAATGAGATACTCAAACCAAATTACGATATTTATATTTATATCTATATATTAGGAGCGGTGATAGTACCTACGTGTCAGAGCCACAATTAATCTCTATTATTTATTTTAAAATATCAGTTAATTAATTATTAATTAAAATGTAAGAAATTTTTTTAAAATGTAACCGAATTTAGAGGGTAAAAACGTATGTGAATATGATCAGATTTTCCAAAATTTGAATTCAATATATATATATATATATATATATATATATATATATATATAAAACAACTTTTAATAGCAACAAAATGACAGTTTTTAAATTTTTTTTTATTAACGAGAAAGCAATTTTAAATATTCTCCTTTCATAGTTATAAATTTAAAAATATTTTTTTAAAGTAATGTTCCTAAATCATCTCTCAAGAAAAAAAAACAAGTTAAAATTCTCCACTAATAACAAACACACCAACACACGTTTTTTCTTTAAATCATTAAAGGATTAAGATTTAAATTTAAATTAAATATTTAATTGTTTTAGAAATAATAGTTACAGTTGTAAAACTAGTTTTAACTTCCTCACTTTTTTGTAGGAGTTTAAACATCAAAGTTATCAATAAAGTATTTTTCTAATCAAATAAATTTTCCTTTATATCTCATATGACAAGGCTAATATTCAAAAATTTTAAAATGCAGCAAAGAGATGAATAATGAAACTCCATGAATTTTACTTGATTATGTTCCAAACGTATAGCAAATAATTATGGTAAGTTTTTTTAAAATAATTATATTTATAATTCAGATAAGTTCTTCTATAATTGGTAAATATTTTCTTCCTTATCATTTTTCTTATTTATAAATTATAAAAATTGGTAAAGTAAACCGTTGTGATGACACTTTGCATGGTGTTAGATATTAGATTTCATTAGTTATTTTATTGTCACATTTGTATGTTGTGGGAACAATGAAATTTTATGGATATTTTCTTCTAATTATTTATTTATATAAGATGTGTGATAATATTAAGATTTTATATAGTTATACATCTTGACACATTCAAAAGAAAATCATTATTTGTAGCAGTCAATAAATTATGGCTTTACATAATTATTTATCGATGACTATCAAGTTTGAAGATTTCACAAAATATTATTAACAAAATTCATTATATCAACAAAAAAATTTCAATACATACTAGCCTTAATTGTTCTATTAAATCTTCCGAGTGCATATTTCAATTTTGCAGGATTAAAGTAACTGAAAAACTTGCTTTAGAATTACCAAAGGCTTAATAGAGATCTACAGACATATTTGGTACATCTCACTGGGACTCTTAGTTTTAGATATTCCATTTGACATCTATGTTGTTATTGATATATCTTGCTCCTTCTTGGAACGTTTAATTTTGCACAATTAATTCATTTAAACTATTTTCTTTCATTTCAAATTTAATTATGCTGAAAATTTCGTGTTGATAGGTTAATAAAATTCATAATATCAACAAAAGATTATCACTACATACTTTCCTTAACTGTTCTATTCAATCTTCTCACTTCATATTTCAATTTTACAGGTTTAAAGTAACTAAAAATTTTTCTTTGGAATGACTAAAGAATTAATTGAGATTTACAGACATATTTGGTACCATCTCACTTGAACTCTTATCTTTAGGTAAGTCATTTGACATCTATGTTGTTGTTGATATGTCTTGCTCCTTCTTGGAACATTTAGTTTTGAACAATTAATTCATTTATACTATCTTCTTTCATATTAAGTCAAAAAAGATTGTTAATAGTTTAACAAAATTCATTATATCAACACAAAATTATCGTTGTGTACTTTATTTAATTGTTCTATTTAATCATATGACTTCATATTTCAATTTTGCAAGCTTACGGTAAGTGCAAGACTTGCTTAAAAAAAATAAAGGTTCAACATAATTTTACACACACATTTGATACAATCATATGGTTAAATAAATTTATATTAAAGTTAAAGTTGAAAAGTTTGTACTCTTACAAAGTATTTTAACTTTATTAGTTGGATTTGCAATGAAGCTATGAGTCTGGATTTTAGGTGCATTCGATTTTATAAATTATTATAATATTTGATTGATAGTTCAATTATGTATATCTATATTTTTTTTGACACTTTTAGAATTGATTTTGCAAAAATAATTTACATTCTGAAAATGAATTAACAAAAGTAAAATAAAAAGGACAAAGTAAATAATTACAATAAAAAGATACACAGAAAACTATTTGAATTTAAAACTAAAAACATTTTGGATTTTGTGAAAGCAAAAAAATTATAACGTATAATCAAATAATTGAAGTCTTGAATCATATTTAAAATATTCACCCAATAAATACAAAAATATAAGTAAATTTATTTCTTAATCACAATTAGAATTTATACTAACGATTTTAAAACTTTTGATTACATCCTAATTTTGCAAAACTCTAAAAGCTTAGGAGAGGTCATAGCCTCACGTAGTGCTGGCAATTTAAGCCCATTTTTTACTGACCCGTCCAAATATCCTATTAAATATGGGTTGAAAGGTTGATTTTAAATATGGATAATTTTTGGGATTATACCCATATTTTACCCATTAAAATATGGGTATATTATAGGTATACTACGGGTCACATATGGTATTGCAAATTTTCTCCAAATTTTCAAAAAATCTTCTGTTACAAAGTTTTAGAAACGATTTTTCAAAACATTCATATATGGGTCCCTATTAATATTTCAACTCTCGACCTCCATCCCACGCTTCCCAAAAATAATTAAAGTTTATTTTTACAAAATATTTTGAAATTCAAAATTTTATTTTTTCACCCCTACCCTCAACCCACTCCCACAGTAGCCCCCTCACCCTCACCCAAAAAAAAATTTAAGTTTACTATTAAAAAATGTTTTCAACTTCAAAATTATATTTTTTTCATCGCCACCATCGTCCTCCAATCGCCCCCACCCCACCCCCACCCTCAACATCTCCCCCCCCCTCCAAACCCCAAAATTTTTTTAAAGTTTATTTTTTACTCTTATAATAAAATAAAACTGAATGAAATATTTTCAAAAAATTTCATCTAAAAAAGACTAAATTATTTTCTCCATATTGAATCTTAAATAGTCATGAGATATGTATAAAATAGTATTTTACTCAACCCATTTATTACCCAACCCATTTTTACCCATATCAAATATGAGCGGTTGAATGATTACTCATTTTATGTTTACTCATTTTCAACCGGCCCAAATTTGACCCAACCACTAATTTGCCACCACTAGCTCATGTGTCTTCACCACAAAAAATGATATTTCTTATTAATTAAAATTATTAAGTTTGAAATTTAAATTTTATTGAATAACAAAAAAATATTACTTTAAAAGAATTGATTGTTTTATGATTTAGAAAATTCTAAATTATTTATTTAAATAAAATGAGAAGCAACATATTTAAAATAATTTTTAATTTTTTAAAATAATATTTTAAAATGAGAAGCACCACATTTAAATTATTTACTTAATTGTTTAAAATTCCTTTATATATAGAGTAACTTGTCAACACATCAAAAAATTCTTGAACTTTCATTTCAATAAAAAAAAAATGACTAAATATTATGAATCTCTATTTTGAAGAGGAAAAAAAGGTCATATATCAGCACTAAGGGCATTTTCTTTTTGATATTTATCTTCAAATAAATAACCTCACGTTCAAATCAATTAGTTTTTAAATTTCATTTTAAAGATAATTGTTTGCGATTGCCGTCGCTAGCTGAAGTAGTTTATCCATATATTAGTTTACTCTTCCTAAAAATTTGCTAAGCACACACTAATGCATGACTAAGAAAACAAAAAATTACAATTCATTATTTTATTATTTCAAATAATTATAAAGGCAAAGATAAATTTCTTTAATTATACAATGTGCAATACATAAGTATAACTATTTGATTTTGAACAACACACACTGTTTAAATAAATATATTTATGTTAATTATGTCTTTAGTATATGAATTCACATAAATAAAACAGTGAAAAAATAAATAAATCACTCTCTCTCTCTCTTTCTATACGGATAATGACCCTCTTTTTAAAAGTGCAATTATGACTTAATGTAACTGTACATAATTTTTGAAATATATTAAATTATAAATATTTACACATCTTACTCTTTATAGGTTAATTCTCCACTAAATCCTTTTAAAAATAATTTTGTCAACACTATTCTTTTGTGTATTAATTTTTTGAGTTTTAACAAATACAACACAAGGGCATTAGTTAATTTCACAAAAGCTAACAAGAAAAGGAATAACACTGTAATTCATAATTGTACCTCATGGTGTGTGAATTGTATTATTTATTTAGGCTTAAGTCATCTACAGCCACCTAAAGTTGTCTGTATTATTCATTTAAATAATTAACTAAGACTAATACCTATTAGACATCTAAATTATACAACACGTTAACCTATTAAACACAAAACGTGAATGTGGCAATAAATGTAGATTTCACGTATGTTAAGCGCGTGAATAGATCCAAATAAATAATTTAAATTATTTATTGACACTGGAAATAATCATTATTCTTTTTAGTTTAAAAATGATTTCTTAATCAACAAAAGAAAGTAATTATAGTGTTCTTCTTCATTTTCCTTTTTTGTCAAACTTCTACACTTCTTTCCTCTGCTTCTTTTCTTCTTTCTCCAATTTTGTCTCAAACTTCTGTATTTTTTTTTTCATTCTTTATATCAAGAAAATCTAAATCTATGGATTAACTGTGTAAGAACAAAGAAGATTTCGACATTGGAGTTTAAAAAGTTGGCCGACATCCGTCTGTTTTCTATATCTGGTCATTATAAGTAAACATCACCACTCAAATTAAAATATAAACTCATTAAATTTATTAAAGTGATATTCGAGAAAATTCTACAGAAATAACTTGAGTACTCTGGATTTTCTATGCCGTCGTTCACTAACATTAATTAATTTTCCATAAACGTCACTTCGCTAAACTACACATACGTTATAATGTTCCACTATTTATATCATACTTAATCCCATAGTTTATATTAAGAAAAAAATGGATCTTGCTGGAAGAGGTGAGAACGGAGTGACAGTGGTGGAAACAAAGAAGAAACACCAAAGGTTTAATAGTTGAAATTGTTTTTTATTTCTTAAAATTACAAATTCATTTTTATGATTAAATTGGACCCACGTGCCACATATCATGGTTTTATTTGTGTCTTTTTTAAGACACAACGTGTGAACCACACATACATTATTTTAAATTTGATTTTGATTTTGTGTTTAATAGATACATTTTTATGAATATTAAAGTGTTTAATAGGTACTAATCTTAGTTGAGGTGTCCAAGTGAATAATACAGACAACTTTAAGTGGCTATATATGACTTAAGCTATTTATTTAAGCTCAACTACAGTAGGTTGTCCACGTGTAGATAGTTTGAAACATGTGTCTTGTCATTACACTTTAACCAAAATTTCCTTTAAAGTTTATTTTTTTTTTAGTAGCTTTAACTCTATGTAAGTTCACTCCTGAAGTTGGATAAAAGACATCAAAAGTCATGGTAAGTTCCTTTACTTTTTCTATTTTTTCCAAGTTTGGCTTTACGTCTTTCTCCTCTATTTGAATTCTCTCATTCAAGCTTCTTTATGGGATTTCTTTGAATTAGTTTTCTGTTTTAGTTTTGCAGAGTTTTAACTAGATGTTTCATGATTTGGATTGAAATTTCCAATTAATAAGTGTATTATTTCTTAGTTTTAGGTTTGGATCAAATTTTTTGATTATTTTATATTTGTGTATTTATTTTTGTAGTGTGTGCATCTTCAAAACAATTGGGATACTTTCTTAGATATTTGTGTGTTTTTTTGTTTGTTCACTCGTAAACGCTTCAATTTGATCTTTCTCTAATATGTCTGTAAATTCTTGTGTTTTGTGAAATTTTATTTCATTTCATTTATTCATCTAATCGTTCTTAATTTATTCCCGAGTAAGCCCTCCAATTCGATCTTTTTTCTAATATGATTGTAATTTATTTTCTTTTGTGAAATTTTCCTCAATTATCTTTTCTCGACATGCATATTCTATTTCACATTTTAGTTTTCTTTGCTTCTTAAGAAGTTTTCTCTCAAACAACGTGTCCTTCATTTCCCACAATGTTTGAGGATACGCCTGAGTTAACTGAATAATTTATTGAATTTTTTCTATTTTCACATGTGTTTTTCAATATTCTCGTCTATAAGGTACAATTTTTTTTTTAATTGGACTATATTTGTGATCAATATATGTGTGGTATTATCATTGTGATTCTCCAATGCTTTTATGTGTTTCTAGAAGTCTCAATGCCCTAGAGGATAATTCATAAGAATATGAAATCAGATAGTGTAACACTTTTTCAATGATTTAGTGTACTAAGATTTGCATTGGGATGTTAGTATAAGTTTTATGTCATTTGAGGTTCTTGATATTTACTTCAATAATTAGCATAAGATCGTAGAGATGCCAGGTATTGGGTACAAAAGGCACCAATTAGATCTTAGGAGATATGATCCTTCTCGAGTGCACTAAATACATATTATGAGTAAATATTGAATGACAAATAACATATATAGTGAGGTTCAAAACTTTTGCTTCTATATTCCCCATATGAAATGTTAAATTAAGGCAATATCTTACTTCAAGTTGTGACCTATTCTTGTGTGTAAAATTCATGTATCATCTAATTGAATAAGAAGGTGAAAAAACCCACTAAAGTAAGACTTTAGTGGTTTGCTTTCCTTTGGAAATCATTTATCGATAAATTCCTTGAACTTTGGAGGAATATAATGGTCCATTGATTCGAAGTACATACATAACACGTTCTTTCAATAGACAAATTACTTCCCACGAAGTCAACAATTCAAGGGGAAGGCTTAAACCCCAGAAGTTGAAGGTAATACCTTGTTAAATAAGACTTCTTCTATATGTCTATTATTCTCTACACTAATGTATATTTTGCACTTCACTCTAAATACTAAGTTGAAGACATTCAAAACTTGTTGCGAGGCCAGTACTAGAGTTATAAATTACATTTCATTATTTATTTCACTCACTTCATTTTTAGAAAATAGTGTATGTTTCTTCTTTGGACATCTTCCTGTCAGTATAGGAAGAGATTTTACGCGTATTTGATTCTTTAGTTAAACAAATAAAACTTTATTTGCATTGTTGAGCAATAGAATCTCAATTTTCTATTACTTTTAGCTTCTAGTTAGGTTGTACTTATGTATTTGCTAGCATTTTAACTGTCGATATTCTATTGTGATATAAATAAGAAAGCAAAATCATGCTCTCTGAGTGAATCCGACATAGTCTCTCACTAAGTGAATTATGGTTATTCATTTGTTTGCTTACAATTAATGTACAATTACTTATAATATTTTCTTTGTAACATAAATCTGCAGATAACAAGGGTTAAGACTTAATTTCTTTTGTCACTTGTGTTAAGTAGACAAGAGAATTCTTCGGAGTGCATACTGAGGATGCTAAACGATTTCATTCCTAGTTGACTTTTAGAGGTAATCTGAACCTTTCTTGTGAATGAAAAATGTTGTGTACTATCAGATTCTCTAACTCTTATATTTCTTGACGTTTATTTATTAGTCCTTTATATGTCATGACCATTTACTTTTCTATATTAGAAAACACTATCTTTGTTCAAAAAGGTATTATTGCCTCAAAAGTTTTCATCTTTTATAGTTTTATCTGTGATTAAGTGACTATAATATAGAAGATACTTAAATTGATTTGGAATTGTGAAAATATTGATTAATTAAACCCCTCAAATTAAATACAACTATTAACCTTATATTCATGAGGTACTTTAGTTTAAAGCTTCTTTTATTGATGCGTTTGACGGGAAACAATATTACAGACCCAAGAATGATTTAATATTTCTGAATTATTGTTTTAGTTTTTTTCGTCGGCCATAACTTCGTAAGTGGATTAGGATTCTCACTATTTTTATTTAATAGGACTTTGTTATTTCTAATTTATTAGGTCTCTTGCTATGTAAACCTCTATTAGAGAGTTGACATTATTAATAAAATAAGTTGAATATGATCAAATTTTAAATATTCCGAACTTTCTCAAACAAGTTCTGAGGTCTGCAATTCCCTCAATGAATTGCAAATTTCAGCAATCATAGGCAAGTCAAAGAACAAGAACAAGGGCTTAGACCTCTCTATTGAACCCGACTTTTCAGTTAATCTTCCAGCGACTCGATCTAGAACTAGGGACCATAATAGCTTCCTGGCGATTTTGTAGCTCTAGATTTGATAATGACCAAAGTCACCAGCACACCTTGGAGACAATAATTCAATGACAATCGGTATGATATTAGCTACCTCAAAGTTGAGGACTCCGCCGCGAAGTTCATTTCAGTGTTTGTCCTTTTTGATGGACTCTCACAAGTAATCCTTTATCACCCATCTTTAAGCCTTCACTCATCAATCTCATGTTCATTAGGTTCCCGCTCAACTAATTTAAAATTGATCTTCTAATGTTTCTTTGAAGGATATATTAAAGATAGGTATAGTTTACTTCAACTTATTTGGATTTGATGCTTAGTTAATTGATTGTTTGATGTCATTTCTCCAAGTTAATTCTTTATGAACAAAGAAATTATTTTATTACACGATAATGTGAAATATCATTTTTGTCCAAAAACGCTCATGTACAAGGAAACCGTTATCTTAGAGTCCTGATGAGAACACTGAAGCACACATTAAGCAAGGAAAAATCCAATATGGTTTTAGCCTCGTTTCAGGGCTTAAGACGTCTTTGACAATACTGTGAGAACTGACGTCTGCATTATTTCTGGTGGAACCTGTTTGCCCATGTAGGGAACTCAAGTGAGCATTTCAGTGTCTATGTCAATTTTTTTTATCAATGGTAACATTTCTGCAATTTCAATATCAATTTCATTTTATTTGGGGAATTCATTTCAATATGTGTAGAATAATTGTGTTCTAAGGGGAATAGAACAAGCATCATAGATTGTCTTCATCGGTTACATTTTGAATTCCCAAATCTGTCCCTTTGATTTCTCTTTGGAAGACATAACTTCTATATATTCCCACGACAAGAAATTTAGGACATTAACCAACCACGTGAGTTCCTTTGCCAGACAACATCACTTGATTTCTTGACAGAATACCAGGTTGATTTCAATATGTGCATACGTGAAGGTAAGTCCTTAACACATTCGTTCGTTCTTTAGGACAATTTATTGAGATCGTAGCTCATTGTGAATTTGCAGTTTTGTTGTTAACTGACTCAAACACCCTGTCTCCTAAATGATCTGCATCCTTATCATCTTCGATGAAACTACGTGATTACTTTTAATCATTACATGTGCTAGAGGAGTGAGTCCGTTTTCAAAGGACTCATCTTTTTATTCAGTTTTCACTTATGTTGGTTGGACTCTTCAAAGATATCAATGAGTGCATGTCGAATTTGGTAAAAGTAGTGTATATTTGGAGAATCCAACACAGGCAATGTTAAAGTTTTTATTTTTCTTTCAAAAGGCTTTCCAGTCTGCTAGAATAGAGAGGCAAAGCTATAACTGAAATAGATCTTATCTCAATGGTATCTCTCAGTCATTTTAGCCAGTTTTTCATATTGAGCTTACTATTATTCCGAGTTGAGAAAGCTCAGGAGGAGGTCGCTAGAGTTTCTGCAACTATTGCGTAATGGGTGAGGGAACATGAAGCTTTGGTAAGAGGAGGAACAAGACCCACATACTACGTGTGGGGTGTGGAAGATGGAGCTTCCATCTCCACAAGATTCGTTGCTCTACTTGTGCTTACCGTGCTGCCCGTAAAAGGACATACAATTGGAGTTTGAAAGCAATTCAAAGAAAAAGACAACTACAACTGGCCACATGAGGTATCTTTATAACGTCCATCGCAGGTTCTTGGCCAATTTCAGAGAACGTACTGAAGCAACTCCAAGGAAAAAAAGAGTAGCTTCTGCTTGAGGTCTTTGAGACAGTTACTTGAGAGACTGTTAGTGGTAGCTTCATTTTGATATTTCAAGTGTTAGAGGAAGTAAATTTTTGGGACCTTCTACCTTAGGTTTTGTTGCCCTTTAAAAGATTAATGTGCTTAAAATTTTCGAAGTACGTATTCCAACTTGGCATTTTTATAAAGAAGATCTTAAGATTGCGATAACTTATTGGAAAAAACAAGCTTACCATTATTTCATATTGAGATTATACAAGTCTTTGGAGATCTATTTGGAAAACCCACATGTTCATCATTAAAGAATTGAATTATAATAGATGGTGTGCAATTGCTCCATAGGTGACCTTAAAAAGATTGGAGCAAAATTTTCCCCTCGAGTTTTTGAATATGTTATGTTAATATTATAATATTTTAGTTGGTTTATAAGTTACAGTTTAATTGGAAAGTTGATTTTTTTTGTTTATTGTATTAACATCGCATGATGTTGATCTATTTAAAAGAAAGATTAGATTAATCTGAAGAAATCAATATATTTGAGATTGGGACGAGATGCTTTTGAAAGAAAAACTATTGAGGTTAGTTCTACGTTATTCGATTTTTTTTCCTGTTTGTCAGTTATCCATTGCAATTGAGAAAATGTCTAAGGTTCCTTACCTCATCTGTACGATAACAATGACTTATGATGGTTAAGAAGTGGAATTAGAGGAAAGGTATTTGGGACAAAAATTATTAACAGTTTCTTGGATTGTTGTTCGTTTTCTAAGGATACAACAGCACATGGTGATGAAGTTGGTCAGGAATGAAACATTGTTTCCTGTTGACAAAAATCTATGTTGTGTTCGACTTATGTCATCCATTTCATAGTGTTGTCACATATCTATTTAATCTAAGAAACTTCAATCTCTTTGTGCTTTTGTGAAAGGTGAGATGACTTGTGAGATGTCTCAAGACAGCCCAATTCTCAAATTACTCATGTCTCGAAGGATTACTTGAGCAATTCTTTTTAGTCATTTCTTGCATTTTATTTTTGATATGTGGAAGGCCAATATTACTGTGAAGGCCTTCTTCTGTTGTGATAACACGAAATGACTATACTTATTGGACATAGAAATACATGTTGTATATAAAGTAGTGTGTGTTGCGGAAGCTTAATATATAGAGAGTGATAGAATCACAATTACTATATCTAAAGGTAGTTGATGAATAGTAAATGAGACAACAATAAAAAGAATATCATGAATTAACTAGGTTCGACAAACTTTTTTTTTTGCGTACTTCTCGGACACAACCAACCAATTATTTATTTCACTCCAAAAGAGTACAGGTGAAATAATACAAGTAAGAAAGAAGAACAAATGTCTTAGGAGATGAAGATGGCAAATGAGAGGTGTTCTAGAGATGAATTAGGAGCCACCTATTTATAGGAGTGAATTCTTTCTATTGATGTCATCCATGAGATCACAATTTGTCAAAATGTCAAGATTTACCTTGTAAAACCATTTTATGGTTCACCTAAATTTTACCCACAAACGATGCTATCTTGACTAACGTACCAATAAAGAATTATCTCCCTAACTATCACATCTTCTCATTAATTCATTTTTGAATCTTGTTAAATTTAACATATTTGTGTTGCTTATCTTCAGACTTCATGTAAATATGTTATTTTTGAAGCTTCTCCACATATAACTCTTTCGATATACAACTCAAGTCTACTTTCAATCACATAAGCACATACTTTATGTTTACGCGGTTGCCAATTTATGTTCCTTCCTTTACAATTTTTATCATTCTTTTTCTTTATTGTCATTTTCAACACTAAAATTATAAACGTAAAATGTTGGGCTCGTGCTTAGCACGGACTGTGACCATCTAGTATGTATATATATATATATATATATATATATATATATATATATAATTTTTTTTGAAACTATCCCACATATTTGCTCACGTTCTCCACAACTATTTATTTGTCTATTTGTGTTTTAGGAAAACTGATGTTTATTTGAAAAATATGGTATAGAAAAAAGAAGCATCCTAATGAAATGGAGAAATGAATAACTGTTAAAACAATTTTACTATCAAAGAGTATATTTTTGTCCTCAAAAAAGGATAATTTTATGAGAATATTTTTTTTCTTTGATCAAAAACAATTAGATGATGAATTATTATATATCTTTAAACGAGATAATGGGTGTACTTTTCTCTTACTTTGATAAGTAATGTAACTCTACTTTATCCTATTAATTTAAAATAATATATTAATTTTTTTTATAGAATTTGTTTAAATTTTTTAAAACAAATCATTAATCTAATCCGTCATTGTTAAATTATATGTTATTTTAATTTCTTGAATTTTTATTTACAAAATTATATTTGATTAAATGAAAATCATTTTATTTGCGGGATTAAACTACAAAGGAGTGTACTATAGAGATTGCGATATGATTGACGATAATTAAAATTTTATATAATCATAGAGTTATTATTTTTAACAGTAGGTTCAAATTTAATAAATGAATTCAAAATAAGCAACACAACATATATGCTATTGATCTTAGTTTTACTTAGAAAAGGAAAAATATTAGAATAATATTTGGCGTCGTGGAGAAATATTTCTTTACTATAATACATGATTACACATGTATCAAATCTTTATTATTCAAACAAAACATAATACATGATTACACATGTACTTAAGTTACTTATGAATAATATATATGAGTAGTTATTCTTAAATTAAAAAATTATTATCTTTAAAAACATATACTAATAATTGATAATGAGAAAAAGACAGAAACGTACACAAGTATGAGAGACATTAGGCAATATGCACTGAACACTAATATTCCAGAGAAATCACCCAAATCTTTCTTTTATAATGACAGAAATGTCATTTTCTTTTGGTAATGATGGATCTTAAATAGGAAAAAGAAAATTAAATAAAGTGGAGAGTTTTATCTAAGACTTTATATAAGAATTTAAGGGAATTTGAATGGATTCAGAAAGAAATAATATTATATTAAAGATGGCAAGAAACAAAAGCATTGAATAATTTGGTTAAATTAAAGCTGAATACGTTCATAAAATTAACTGGTTCTTCAACATACTACACGACTCTTCATCCTTTCGTATGTTATACAACTCTTCATCACCCATGTTTACAACTTTTCCACTAATTTTTAGTTGGAAGATGAGAACATCTAAAAAAACAATGGATTTATTACTGTCAAAGATTATACTAAATGCTGGCACATGCGACGAATTCCGCCGAAAATAGTGACTTTTCATTTTAATTGATTAGCATTATAATTTCTATATAAGTTATTACTATATTAAAGTTCAATTAATTAGATATGATTTAATATAATATATGGTTGTAATGATAATTCAACTTTGAGTTAGGTTCTTCCCACTTTTAGTAATGTATGAATATAATATATGATATGATGATATGATTAAATAAAGAACCAATACATTCTCCATATTAAGAAAACACAATCTTTACTTTCTTTATCAGTAAAGAGAGGGTTTATTTTTTTTCTTTAGGTACCAACATAAATTCAATTTACCTTTATACAAAAATATCAAATCTTAAATGGAAAACTGCAATATCCCTCCCTTTCAAAATGCCTAGATTAAAACATACCTTAGAGGTAAGGCAAAAAGTGATAAATAAATTAAGAATGATGTGTAATGTCATATTTTAAGTGTTCAATGGTTGTACCTCATGTTTTAAATTAAGCAAGTTGCAAAATAAAAAAAAATGGCAAAAGTTATCGCAAGTTCAGTTTTAATGATTTCTCTTAAATTTGGTCAAATGTCTCGGACCTTTTCTCCTAGTATATAAAGAGTAATGGGACCCACGACATCAAATCGAAGGTTTATGATTCTAGTTTCCATAACATCAACTTTTTGTCCATAAAGCTTTAGAGTAGATAGATATTCACGTGTATGTAATGACTTTGCAAAACAGGTGTCTAGTGGCCCCTAGGTCGGTGTAAGGCTACAAGATCCTATTTTCTTCATTCTAATTCCTTTCCAGTTTGTTCAAACCCACCAAAATCAGATAGTTATACCCTTAATCACTCATATACATTGATAATTTCATTTTATATCTTTAACGACAATTGCTCTGCGTCATGAGCTTGGCATTTTGGTATAGTTTTCTTTGTGGATTGTGTGACGTACCTCCGTGGTGGTTGTTGCAGCAGGGGTCTTTTTGTGTTTAAAGGATTGATCTGCATTTCGATCTTAATATCAAGGTAATTACATCCTTTCTTTGATTCTATCTTTGACAAGCCACAAATGGTAAGTTGCGACGAAAATCCGTATCCTTTATCGGATTATCGTGTTACCTTCTATTCCTATATGTTAATTGTGGTAATTTCATATTGTAGTATCAAGGGGGTTTCCGATACCAGAAGTTTATTAGACACTGGAATTCATCAAAAAAGGTATGTTGAGACTATTCTTTTCTTTTAATATTAAAGTTGTGAGCAATGTAAGGAGATTGTTGTTATCGATGGTGTACTCATAGCCATAATTGTTACAAGTTGGCAAGTAGAGTTGTTATATTCCTCCCTTATGTGATTCTTATTTTGTTGGTAGCGATCCTATGTTGGGCATGACATAGAAATTATTCGTATAGGTTTTTATAACTAAATTCCTCAATTTCAGTCTATTGAATTGTTATTGTTTTCCTTGGGGCTATTGTGGATAGTTGCAGGATTTTGTTCTTTTCCTATGTGGCTATATTTTTGACTAAGAGGGTTCTGTGATCTTAGTTTATTTTGCTATGTTGATGCCTAAGGAGGTTACATGATTATTGCTTATGGGGCTATGGTGTTGTCTAAGAGGGCTATGAGATCTTTGCCTTGCCTAAGAGGGCCATGCATTCTTTTGTTATGGGGATAGGTTGTTGCCTAAGAGGATATGAAATCTTTCCTACGAGGATATATTGATGAATAAGAGGGCTATGTGATTTCCAGTGGGGATACTGGACTACAAGTAGTGGTATATGGATTGAATTCGCATGGGCTTGTGGGGCCTATGCAGTTGGTCTTTTTGTGCCTGCCGTATCATTATCAGTGACAAGTTTAAAAAGTGTATGTTTCTATAAGGCGTAGACAGAGAGAAATACATCTCTTTTTTTCTATAATTAGCAAACCAAATTCTATGAGACATGTCATTGTTGAAAAATTTTGGCAGATCAACCAAACATACATTGGATAGTGTTAAACTTCAAGTTCTCAATGAACACAACCCATATTATAATAGGTGAAAGTGACTAAGGTTGATCCTTACTTTGAAATATCTCTTAATCTTTCCCAAGCTTCTTAGCTATATACTTTACAAAATCTAGGGCATGCCGAAGAAAGAAACACCAAACTTCTTCCAACAAAAAAGAGTTTGAATCATTAAAGTACCCTTCGTTGTATAAATGAGCCATAAACATCACCATATCGGTCACAAACATATCAAGTTATTGATTAACACTTTATTTAATAAGTCTGTGAATGAGTTTGAGCATTAGTACAACAAAATGCCGATACTAGAAACTCATAAGAACCCTATCGCGTTCCAAAAGACATCTTCATAATGGCATTTTCTTTCACCCTCAATTAGCGATAACCCGACCATTGGTAAATGTTAGAGAATTAGCTCACTCCTTGGAGTTGGTCAACCAAATAATCAATCCTTGGAAGATGATACTTATTCTTCATAATAATCTCATTCAATTGTTGGTAATCAATACACATGTGAAGTGAACCATCCTTCTTACGAATAAATAAAACTGGAGCATCCCATGAAGATACTCGGTCGGACGAAAAACTTATCTAATAAATAATTCAATTGCTCCTTTAATTCTTTAAGTTCTGCTAATACAATATGTTAAGAAGGAATAGAGATAGGTTGCATATCTGGGAGAAGGTCAATATTGAGGTTTATTTCCCTTTCAAGAAGGACACCGAGTAGATCATTTGTAAACACCTTTTGAAACTCATATATAATGGGGATTGGCTAAGGAGTAGGGGTTTCAAAATTTGTATCCCTAACCCGAAAAAGATGGTATATGTAACCCTTAGAAATCCTTTTTCTAGCTTTTAGACAAGAAAAAAAAAATGGCCATGAGGCATATGATTTCCCTATTTCCACTCTAGGACGGGCTCATTTTGAAAGTGAAACTTAACTACTCGGGTTCTATAATAAACAAAATCCTAACATGAATTGAGCTAATACATACAAAGAATAACAACAAAATCCAACATATCAAGTTCTATTAGATCAACATAAGTTACTCTATGGGATAAGGAGACGTGACAATTTCTATAGACTCTCTCAGCAACGATAATTCACTAAAAGGAATAAAGACAGAAAAAGTTCTAACAACAAATTCGGGTAAAAATCAAATCTCATCGAAACATATGGCATCACAAAAGACAAAGTAGCAGCGATATTCATCAAAGCATAAACATTAATATAAAAGAATTTCAACATGCCAGTAACTACATAGGAAGAACCCTTGTGATCATGTCGAGTTTGAAGTGCATAAAATAGGTTTTTTTCGGAGCACTTGAACCCAAACTACTGGGTGTAGCTTGGCTACCATATCTTCTTTTAGTAGAAAACAATGGACAATCCCTCATCTTGTTACAACTCTTACCATAACTAAATCAACTATCAGTACCGACTAAGCATTTACTATCCTTCTTCCTTCCAACTCTTACCACAACTAAATCAACTATCTATACAAACTAATCATTTACTATCATGATTCCTTCAACACCTAGAAAGAGTAGAAAAAGATTATCCACCACCATTTCCTTGTTGAACATTAGAACCGGAGAATTAGAGGAACCTAGACCGGAGAACCATTGTCGGAATCTAGATTGACTATGTCCATCGGACCTCAAATGTGAAAAGTCACCTTTACATGTCTTTTCCTCTTTTCCTCCCTATATATTTCCTTAAGAGTATCTTCTTCAATTTGTTAATCATGTGTACTCAAATAGGAAATATCCATTTCCTTAATTAGCATGATGGTACAACATACCTTAACCACCATTTCAGACACTTCTAAAACAAACTTATTCATCCTTCGCCTAGAATCAACAAACATAGAAGGAGCATATTTAGAAATTGTGTGAATTTCCAAGTATAGTCTTTCACACTAATATTCCCTTGGAAAGGTTCAATGAACTCAAGTACTTTGGTCTCCCTCATCTCAAGGGAAAAACCGATCACGGAAAGCAACTTTATGATAAGCGACCAATTGTGAATTTTCCACCAGCGTTTCTCCTATGATGATAAAAACCTTATGCAACTCATCAATGAACATTTGAGGATCTTCCTCAATCTTGGAACAATAAAATTTCAAGGTATTTATTCTAGTGAAGTCCCACACTCTAGTTTGTGTCGTACGATATGGTTGTATTCACTAGGGCCAAAAAATCTGTATTGGCTTCAGCCATAAGCTTAATCTAACACTTGAAAAGCGACTCAAAATTATGCATTAGTCACTTGTTTGGTCAATAGGTTGGTCGGAACTTGTGGATCATCTTGTTACATATTCGCAACTACATTTCTTCCAACCTGTGCTCTTTAATGATCCATATCCTAAAAACCATCAAATGAGAAGTAGGAGAGAGACATATAGAGTTACTGTTGATACACCCAAATTACACCTCTCTAAAATAAGTGTAAGCGATAGCACCAAATAATGAGCCTAATAGAGGTTAGGATCGATCCCACAAGGAAGGTTTAGACTTAGGCTAATTTATCGTTATTTCTAATTTTAGTCATATTTACTTCTGTAAAAGGTAGAATTTATAAATAAAGTAATAATTAATTGATTTAATGTAACAAGTCAACATGATTCACTGTTTGTAATATTATTATGAGATGAAACTAGGGCAAGTGATAGTAACTTTTACCTAGTGTGAACATGCAAGGTTAGTATGTTATGTATATCCTAAGTGATTTGTCATCCAAGTAGGGAAATTCACCATGCAACTTGGTCGGTCTACGGGTGTATGCTTTACTAACCCTTACCCTTAACTCCAAATTAGCCCTCGCGGTAGGTGGGTCAGGCTATTAGATAGTGGATTATCACACTAAATCTTGGTGGTTAAATATCCTTTTCATTTATTACTTCCATGGTCACGCAAGTAGGAGTGAGGCAAGTTCTAATGTTGCGTACCGTTACAAAGCATTCAAAACAAAGATATTAACAATGAATCCATTTACAATATTTTAGAATTATTTAATTATTAGTTTTACGTTGTTATTTACTCATTGTTCCCACAATTCTAGTTAAAAATTAAGTTATTTATGCTTGAGTTATCACAATTCTTAATAAGGTTAATAGTATAAATGATGAACTTACAATTAGAATAGAAATCTGAAATCATGAATTGAAGAACAAATACAAATTTCATAGACCAAACTTCAAGAATTTAATGCTAATAGTGTTTGCAATATAATTCCAAAAGAAATGTCTAACAACCTAAAAATGAAATCTACAACTAATACTTATAAAAAACTAATCCTAAACCAAGTAGTAAAAGGAAGACTAAGGAAATCCAGTCTTGAGCAGTGTCTTCTATTGTTGCCCCCCAAAACTTATCGAAGGAACGAAGACTCATTGGTGCCTTCGTCGTTGAGCTGCTAAAAAATATTCCAGTGAGTGCCATCGACGGGCCTGACCTACGGTCTATAAGTCCATTGACGGCCCATCCCATTCATTGGTAGTTCATGGACCGAAACTCGTCCATCCTGAAGTTTTCTATGACTCCTCCTTTGCAGTTTAGAGCGAAGACTATGGATTGTTAATTGATTCCACCGCTCAACACTAAGTTCCATTTTCTGAGGTGACTTCCCCCACACATTCCATTTATGGCTCATCAAAGGAATGACAACTCGTCAGTTGGTTCATCATTCTCCAAAATTCCTGCTGTTTCAACATTTGAATACTAACTGCTCCAAAACCTATTTCATACAAATTTCACCAAAAATACCATCATACTAATAATAAAATTCTTAATATTTACGCAAAACACTAAGTTTAATGCATTAAAAATATCATAAGTTCATGTCACATCAATACTCTATCGCACAACTTTAGAATGATGAAAGAAGTGAAATTTTCTCAGCCTCATATAACCTCCTATATATAAATGTGGCATGAGTCACACTAGTGAACAATATTCTACTCAATTTGGTTTGTGATACATCACCTTTGTAAACCTTGTGCTCAAAATACCAAGTTTTGTCACGATCCAAAGTATACCCTAGGTGCAACATGACATGTAGAACCTTGAAATTCCCTAGATAAGAAACTTAGCATACATTATACATAAAGACAATTAAAGATTTCAAAAGAAGCATTTGCATATACTACATCAAAAAAAGTGGTTGGGACATAGCCCATATACCACAACCAGTGTTTGGAAATTTAAATAGAGAAAAATATAAAAGTGTCTTTCTCTTCGTAACACAAGAGTTACGAATCTTCAAATGCCAAGAGAGATATCAATTATCCATGAGTATGTAAGGTAGGAATGTCGTCCCTACATTAGTGAAAAAATGTAGGAACAAGTACGTATTAGTACATAAAATTTACTAAGATAGCAATGTATAAACGATATGAAATCAAGCTATAGCATAAGGTAAATGGTTAGGAAAACCTATGGTATACTTTAAATTATGAAAATTGAATTTCTCATTTTCCTCCTCCCATAAACTCTCACTTGTCCCTCATGTTTTCTTAATTTACGCTGCAATTCTTTGTTTTCAGTTTCATCCTCACTTTCTGATTGTTCAGACCACTAAGAGGCAAAAACCTTCCTGAAAGAAAACACCCAATGATTTCTTTGTTTTTTTCATGTTGGTTACACTATATGAACTAGTTGATTCTTTATGAAATATATACGGGGTTGATGATCTCAAGCATGTTGATGCTATTGAGTTTGGAGGAAGTTGAACGTTTGTTAGAAAAAAAAAGAAGCTCAAGCATGTTGATGCTATTGAGTTTGGAGGAAGTTGAAGGTTTGTTAGAAAAAGAAAAGAATTAAATTTCTTAGGTGTATCATTGGTGGGTTAAGCATAAAAGGGGAAGATGAGGTTCAACCATTAGAAGGGTTTTAGTGCTTTTGCAAGCAATACATCTATGAATTACAACTGTGGGCTCTTATTTGTGTTGGGTTAATTTCCATGCATTTGTGCGGATTGTCTTTCAATTGAACTAGTGTTTTAATTTTTTATCTCTTTTCTATTTCAGGTGTTATATTATTGTTGTAGCTGCTCATCTAATGGGAATTTCAGAACCAAATTCTAAACCTAATCCAGTCGAAGGAGGATTGGTGGACCAAAATGAACTGGGAGAATTTAATGTTGGTACCAGAACATCTCATAACCTAGCAATTGAGAAGATTCAAGTAGAGTTGAGCAACTGCAAGATTACACTGCTTCTTTAATGAGCCTATATGAAGTTCTTTGATTATAAATTACCTCGTCTATACTTATGGTGTGATTTCCTTTTATTGGCAAACCTAATTATGATTGGCTAGAAGAAAACGGAGAAATATTAGAATATCTAGAGAAAGTATGAAATGAAGTTTGGCTCTTGTTAGATGTTCATATATCTTTTTCTTTTATATTTGACATGACTCAATTCTTTTCATTATAGTGTTCAATCCACCTCAATGACATTTAATAAAAAGAAGCGGAAAGATGAGGATGATAATGATGACGAAACATGTAAAAATAAAGAGGAGGAGAAGAAGTAAATTGATGAATAAGTATTCCAACAAACACATGTTAGTATTAATATATTGGGCATTGAATTAAATGTTTAAGTTGTACAACTACTTAATTAGTATCCACTAGTGCTTTTAAATGCAATTTAGGATTCTGTTAGTTAGAACAAATATTTGCTTGATCCTTGTAATCACGCTAGTACATGGGCACGTGTGTTGCATGTGTACTATGTAGGAAAATCAATTAAAAAATAATATAAGACGTATAATAAACTATTGGGAGAACAAGCATGTTTGTTACAAGTGTTTCTTGATATTTTTATTTTACTTCCCAAGTGTTGATACCTTTCGATACATATTGAAGGTGTAGTGAAATCGCTAAGAAGCTGCAATACTTTCCTAATGACATGTGTTCCACCCTTATGACACTAATACTTTTGTTTTTGACTTCATCCATTATATTTTACTTTAGATAACTAAAACGACACACATTTTACTATTCACTTCTTTATATTTTGCCTCTCCTTAATGAAAATCCTGGCTCTGCTTCTGGAATAAGGTCATCCTCCCTTAACTCCTTTTGTAAATCTAGGTATGTTTTTGAATATCTGTTGCGTAGTCGCTATTTCTTTCCTTTATGGCTTGCATGTGCAGATTTCAGAAGAATGATTGAAAAGGAAGACTACTGTATTGGACATATTAGAGCCCTTCAAAATTTTTTGTATACTCCATTCAATGTATTAAACAATTTGCATTAGCTTAGGATGAAGTAAAAGAAATTTCTCCTAGTGCATCTATGGTACACAAGGTGTAGACATAGGCAAATACTTCCTCTTTTTATCCATAACTAGCTTCTGGACACATGTCTTATACGTGTATTCCAAATAATTTCATATAATATTTACATAATTAGATAAATAAATACAAGCATCAGATGAAATATAACTCTACCATACAAAGACATTGTACACACTTGATAAGTGAGACTGAAGAAAATAAGAAAAAGTTGATAGCTATATTATACAAATCCATTGAAGCTTTTTCGGATGACCTCTTCATTCAATAGAAAAATTATGAAACCTTGAATGCAACCCTCAAAATTATTTAAAATAAATTGAATAGTAAAGGGATAGATTTGGTGCATGAAAGTAAGATGGATATAAGAGCACTAAATAAAATTATGATTCATAATAACGATTAGAGGTTCTATACTAAAATGGTCATGAAGTATAAATTCTTTTTCAAAAGAAATTTGAAACAATGCATTTCCTTTATTAAATCATAGTATAAGTGTTTAACACCATTTTTGTTATTTTATGGACTAAAATTAAGTCAATTAACAATGCCTTTCTCTATTGTTAGTTTTTATGGAGTTATTACGGTGAATTATATCTTTTGAAATGGTGATCATTTTCTTTCTTATTTATTATGGAGATGTAGAACATAATTTTTAAATGGATTTTTTTGTTTTAAATTACTCATGATATTTCACTTTTTAAGAGTCAATTTGACTATTTCTCAAAAGATAAATAAGATTAGATATATTTGATATAATAAAATTAAAGTTTAAATATTCAAAATCTATACAAAAAGTTGTATAAATTATAGGTTTTTTCACTTCAATATAATGTTTAAAAAATATCTTGTAACTAAATGTTGGTCAAAACTCATATCAACTGACTCTTGAAAAAAATAAATGTACTAAAATGAGAGATTAAATATTTAGAAATCTTGGCTGATGAGATATAAGGTTATGATATGAGCTCGTTTTAGATTTGGCCGTGAATCAACGATCTTCATGTATTTATTTTAATCTAATAGTCCATTACAAAGTTCTTTTATTTTTAACGTAAATATTAAAAAATTTAAAAATAATCCACACTATATAAAAATATCACTTTATATTTAAAGATTATGAATTAAGAAAAATCACATCAAACTTTATTAAATTATCAAAATATAAAATAGTTATCACCTATTAATTGACAAATACTTGTCAATAAAACTTTTAATAAAAATATTGACGAAACTTGACTTCATGAAATCTTAGCCTAAATTTGTGAGGCAAGATACTTTTTTTTTAAAAATCTTTTTGGCCAGAATTAATGTATTAGCAAATACTTAACACACTAAATAAAAGAAGTGATCATTTTCATGCCACGAGTCTACATGTTGAACGTGATCGACACTCGATAACCATCCATAGTCCCCAAGCGAGCCCTTGTCTTGACTCATTTACTCAGTGGAAGACTTATTCAACAACATAGGAACTGAATTGCAAAGATTATCTCATAAAATCTCTTTAATGAAGTAGTTTAACTCAAAACTATCTGAAATACTCAATTAAACATAGGTGTTCATCTCCAGTTTTAAAACATCAACGAGGGAATATGGATAAATGTATCCTCAACTACAATTGACTATGCAGTCTCTAAATAATATGATGGATGTCTAGAATAGAACCCCCGACAACTAACAATAACAAAACCATAATGTGATTCCCTGCAGAAAGCAAGGAGGCCCACCAATACTAGCTGAATTTATGGGATCAGCGAAGCGCATATTCATGATCTTAAACATATGTATCTGCATCATGAAGAAATAGAGTTTCAATGATGTTAGTACATTGAATGTACGAGCATGCAAGGAAAAACTGAAAGCAATAGGTAACAAACCTAATACTATGGGAATACATATTTACCTCATCTTAACTAAAATATGAAAGCAACAATAAAAGATGCATGTATAAAGCCTTTTTAAGATGTAAGTATCAAATGAATATGTATATAAATACAATAATAAACTCTTTTATTATTTTACTTGGACCATCGTTATTTAAGAAAGACAAAAATCAAGGAAAAGTTGTGGCCTTGTCACGCTAGAACAAGATGGATGCCACTAGGGCATCAGATCCAGAGTGGGATAAACTGGAGCTAGAATGGAATAGGCAAGGAAACACAGAAATTACGAGAAATTCTATTTTATACACCTTCCTAAAATACCTAATTAAGTCTTAAAACACCTTACAAGCCTCACAAAATCTACTCCAAGCTTGGGAGAGAAGATAAAAAATTTCTAAAGTGGGGATGGCTAAATCTTGTGAATTCTCGGTCAAATTCACCGTCACGAATGCCCACAAGGTAATCGTCGAAAACAATAACACTGTGCAACTAGTTGGCGCCCAGGTATCGTAGGTTTTATAAATTGAGTAGTTTAAATTAGTGCCCACTGTGTAATATATGTGAACTGATGGTAAGATGTATGTGTAGGCCTTGGTGCACCAATTGATTCATGTTTTAGACCTTATAAAAAAGTCTTAGACGATGAATTAGGTTGAGTATGGTTGAATTAGGGTTTGGATGAGGCGGGATAAATATCTGGTGGTAGGTGATGGTTGTGATTTATGTTTTTGTGATGTATGTATATTCTTGATACATTGTGATACTTGTATATATGTGAATGTTGCAATATTGACAAACGTGTTGTAAATGAGACATATTATGTCGTTTCCATGAAATCATAATGTAAATGTAATATCTTGATGATATACTTGCGATTATGATTATGGTGTCTGTTTGGAGATCAGATTGCCATGTTTCAACAAGACAATTCGGATCGGGTTGCCGAGTTCCAACATAACTTTAGGATCAGATTGCCACGTTACAAAAATCTAATTTGGATCAGTTTCCACATTTCTGAATAAACATGGGTTCCGATTGCCACATTACGAAAAGCTAACACTTTGGATTTGAGTTTCATAAGAGGACCAACTACTTGTGATAAATGTGTATTTGGAAGCATGTGATATTCAATATTGTGCGTGTGTGAAATCTCTAATGATCGGGTGTATGTTGATTTATGTGTATGTATGTGAATATGTGGTGGAGTGGACTTGTTATATAATGTTGTACTTGTTGGGTAATAGTGAAGGATCAGGGTGTTCAAGGAGCGAGTGGTGGATAGTAATGGTTGTTCATTTGGGTAAGTACCAAAAGAGAGTGCTCTATGGTTAGATCTTGAGGTAATGAAATTATATGACCTTAGTTAGGCAAGGTGATGAGAAATTAAGGGTATGAAGCGATCAATTAGAAGAAAGAAAGGAGGTAGTACCTGGGAATATTCGATGAGGTTAGTTTGTTTAGGCTATGATCTAATAAAATTGGGAGTGTTAGTTGAGGAGAAAATTTTTAGTGTTAGAAGCATTGGGTAAAATGAAGGTGTCTTAAGAGAGGGCAAAGGTGTAAAAGCGAGTGGTTTTATACAATAATCTTTTAATTTATTCCTAATATCATATTGTTAGGTGGGAGTCGGGTTGACCGATGATTCCTACCAGTACGAGCGGTTGTACCGATACTACTCTAGCTATGTCTTTGTGACATAGGCTAGATGCAAGATTGGCGACGTTTCATTAGGTGAAGAACAAGAAATTGTCTAGAAGCTTCTACTCTTCCTTCCACATGGTAGGAGCCGTGTCTTTGTTATTTGTCCAACTTTTACTCTTTGTAGTTCTTTTACCTGTTTAGACTAGATCCTTGGGAGTTGTTAATTTCTTTAGAAGTTTAAACTAAAAGTTTGTTTAAGGATAGTGATGCTATCATAATTGTCTTTAATTTTCTTAAATTTTCCCTATGTTTAACTTTTGGGGTATGAGGGTCCCCCTACATAGGTGTTAGAGTAGGTGCCCATACGGACCTATAGTTCGGTTCGTGGAAAATTGATATCATAGTCTAGGTTACCGATCTCCCCGTACAAGAACAAAGTGTGGAGTATAATCTTGTAGATTTGTGTGTGATGTCCACATCTAATATACAAGAGGCTAGGAAGCATCCTAGGAATTATTCCTCTCTTCTCTCCTTTCGTACGAAGTGTTTCTTGTGGTATGCGTTGAATAAAATTGGTATCCCAACAAAGTGAATTGAAAGTCGTGAACACCACCGAAGGGACACCAACAAGTTAATTGGAACCCTAAGGTTCCAATTGGTATCTAGCCTTAGAGGCTAGAAGGAGCATACATGGACAATAATGATCATTTATGGGACAATCTAACTATGAATTGCTTGTGCATTGTATTTTTGAAAATTATTAATGTGTACTCCTTGTTAACTAAAATAATTTGGATTGTGTGATTCTTGTTGTAGAATTAACATAAAATATATGAAGTAAAAATCCAGGGGAATTGTTAAAAAGTAAGAAAGTATGATTCCCTAAATATCATGTATCCATTGGGATAAATTATGTCTTATAATCATGTGAGTGTCTTGTGTATCCTGGGATGTATGGTGCCATGTTTAATTAATGAGAACTAGCGGAGTAGCGTGTCGTTAATCTCGATATGGAGTAGTCAATGGTTTCACTAAACGATAGATTTATTTTAAATTGATTAGTTAAGCAGGGAACCTTGGGAAAATCTTAGGAAAACTAGAAGAACCTAGAAATTATCAGCATGGGTTTCGTTAACGACTGAACACTGGGGCAAGATAACTCCCGCCACAGTGACACCACCATAGAGGGATTTTCTAGCCAAAGTGGGATTGGGCGACATGGAACCTCACCTAGCCTCCCCTGTTTTCCCTCTTGAATCGTTTCAAACTCCGAATGGGATCTGAACAAATCCTTGTAACTCCGCTTATTACTCAACAACAAGGCAATGATTATTAACACCATAAAATTTAATATAGCGCTGCTTCACAGAACAAAACTAGCATCCGCATGCTTACAAAAACTTAGAAAATAATAAATATTTAAAGTAGATTGTCTTAAAATTCACAAGTAAATGAAAAAGGATTGAATTATCAACCAACTCATGAACCACGCGACTGGAAGTGTCAGTATCAAAGTCTAACTCTTCTAGGGGCACTTGTTCGGTCCCAACCTTCCTCATCTTCGGGAACATAAGGTAGTCATTTTTCATTGCGACGGGAAACTCCATCCCAGGAGAAACGAGGTAAATATAGTCTTCACCACACTTCTAAGCTGAATCATCATACGATCCCTCGCCCCATTTTTCTTCCGTTCGTGGCGTAGCGACGACAAAGCATATGAACCTCCAAGGCAGTGCAGGGCCGGACCAGAGTAAGTTAGGCATTGGAACTTCCTAGCTACCTTCAGACCATTCCAAATCAACTTAGACTCGTGCAACTAAGAGTGGGTCTTCGTCCTCTGAAACTAGGGCCGCCATACTACCGCTAACCTTGTATATCTTCGTCCTCTTGATCGTAGAAGTAGAGACATACCATACCAAAAGACGGTAAAGGGGGGATCCATGGGAATTACCTCATAACTGTCAAAGAGCGGCACCCCCACTCGCTTGCATACCGCAATGATGAGTTCGAGAAGGAAAAAGGCCTTTTTGATGCCTTGATAAAACATCTTCCATTCAAAGATGATTTGTTCTCCTATGTTAAGATGAATACCCCGTATAGCACAAGCCACCCCCAGAGCCTAGGGAAAGGTCACATCGATGCGGTTGCCCGACAGGCAGATCCTCCTAGACAAGAGATATAACAATCTCTAAGCATTAGGTGACAAGTGTGTGCTAGTGATACCCTCCGCAGTAGCCCAATAAACCTGATCTCGTCGGGTGGGCTCAACCACAGTGTCTCAGAGTCACTCCAAGTCCATATCTCTTAGTCGGTCCTCAAAGGTATGGTTTGGGACCTCCACTACCTCTAGGGCCTCATTCATAGTGGTATATTCCAGAGGGATGTCGAGTCCCTCAATATGGATGGCGGGATGAGGGTCGTTCCATCTCACGATGGGCAGAATGGAATAGAACTCTCTCACCCAATTAGAGCGTGCATTCGGAGGAGCCTCAGTCAATAGATGACACCTGAACTCAACTAGTTAGGCAGAAAATGCAAGCTCTTTTTCCTCAAACTTGTGCAAACCCACTATTTTATCAAAAAACCCGTCGTCTGGTATTCATGATGCCTCTCCCGACAACCAATATAAAAAAATGGATAAAAAGTAAATGTTCTTCTTTCTGATCTATCATTTAGATAGCCCACAATAAGTTTAATCTAAGTTAGAACGAGATTGTAAAGTCAATGTAAGACTAAGGTTGAAACAATAGAGTGAAAAATTTCATGTTAGGACATATATGCCACTACCTAGAGAATCCCGCCAAATCGGCCATAATACCGCCTTGGCGGGTCTATGAAGGCCTCCATATAGTGATGAAGGCTGCCAGAGCGGCCTTCACCTTGGAAGAACTCCAGGCGCGAAATGTCGTCTTTTTATTCCAAAACCTTTATTTCAAAATAATTTCAGAAGATCAGAGTATATAAACTACAGTGGATCATGAATATGCAATTATTTTTGCAAATAAACCCCTAAAATAGTGCTAAATTCGAGTTTATGCAAAAAAGACCCTTTAAATTCCCCTATACATTTTTGCTTCCATTTACCCGTGCAATTACAAAATTCTTACGTCCAGGATGTTGTGAGAAATTTAAAGACATAAGAGAAGTGTGCATGATACGTTAACCTGACAAAATTAGCAACCAATTTTCAAATTCAATACTGGGCCGCAAAAATAGTTTGAGATTTCAGATAACAACATGAAAAGGCATTTAAGAATATAGTGAATTGAGTAAGCATAAGTAATAAGAATATACCTTAAAATTGACGTTTGTAGCTAAGTCATTTGAGATAATTTGGGAGTTTTTTGTGTAGATAAGGAGTAATGGGGAAAATTGTTCCTTGTTTCCCCTATACGGTTCTTGATCTCTTGAAATATCGGGAGATTTCTCACCAGAGTAGCCCTGCCACGGTAGGAAGATTGCCGCCCAGCGGGTTAGGCAATGAATATTAGTAAATGTTTTTTTGTTCCTTTATATGTTTCCACATTCCCCACTTAATTCTATCAAGTCATAAACTAGAAGGTCACCGTTCGTCATAATTCCATAGTAGACCAAGTAATTATTTTAAATGAATCGAGATAGGGTGTGTGATTTCTGGTGCACTTGTTGTTCGGGGATGAACGAGGTGTAAATTTGTATTTATATTAACAACCCGAACTATCGTAAATTAAGAAAGACCAAAATCCGAGAAAGGTTTTGACCTTGTCCAGCCAGGGAGGCGACACTAGAGCATGGTAAGTTGGCGACATAGCGGGATAGGTGAGGCAACACGAAAATTACAAGAAATCCAATTTTCTCCATCTTCCAAAAATACATAATTAAGTCGTAAAACATCTTAGAACATCAGAATATCAGCTCCAACCTTGGGAGGGAAGGAGAAAATGATTTCTAGCGTGTGGATGGCTAAGTCTTGCAAATGCTTGGTCAAATTCACCATCATGAATGCCCAGAAAGTAGGTACCAAAATTAATAACACCATGAAACTACTTGGTGCCCAAGTAGGCTACGTTTTATAAATTGAGTAGTTTAACTCTATGCACATGACGTACATATGTAAATTGATGGTAGAATGTATGTGTAGTCCTTCGTGCACCAATTGATTAATGTTTTACACCTTAGAAAAAATTCTTAGAGGATAAATTAAGATGAATATGGTCGAATTAGGGTTCGTATGAGGGGGAATGAATATTAAATGGAAGTAGGTGATGGTTGTTATTCTATGTTTGTGTGATGTATGTATATTGTGGATTCATTGTGATACTTGTATATATGTGAATGTTGCTATACTAATCATACTTGTCGTAATGAGATAGACGAATGATGTTCCCATGAAATCATGATGTAAATGTATAATCTCCTATGTATTATTGTAATTGTTGTGTGTGTTTGAGTATTAAATTATCACGTTCGGAAAGCTAACTTTTATTGGGTTGCCACGTTCCGGTAAAAATTTGGGATCAGATTGCCATGTTTCGAAAAGCTAACTATGATCGATGGCCATATTATGGCATAAACATGGGATCAAATTACCACATTCCAGTAAGTTAACATTTTGGGTTGGGTTTAGTGAGAGGACCAACTACTTGCAGTAAATGTGTATTGTGAAGCAAGTGATATTCAATACCGTGTGTGTGCAAAATCTTTTATAATCTGGTATATGTTGATTTATGTGTATGCATGTTAATATGTGGTGGGGTGGATCTGTTCTATTATGTTGTACTTGTTGGTGAATAGTGAAGGGTCAAGGTGTTCTAGGATCGAATTATGGATAGCAAGGGTTGTTTGTTTGAGTAAGTACCAAAAGAGAGTGGGCTAGTTTTAGAGCTTGAGGTAACAAAATTATATGGCCTTTTTTAGTAGGTAAGGTGTAAAAAAATTAAAGGTATGAAACGATTGACTAGTAGGAAAGGAAGGGGGTAGTACTTGGGAATATTCGATGGGGTTAGCATGTTTAGGTTATGATCTAATAAAACTGAGAGTGTTAGTTGTTGAGAAGGTGGTTTAGTGTTAGAAGTATTGGGTAAAGTGAAGTGTCTTAAGAGAGGTAAAAGGTAGATAAGCAAGTGGTGTTATATCATGATCTCATAATTTATTCCTTATATTATAAGGCGTCGGGTTGACCGATGATTCCTACCAGTATTTGTGGTTGTACAGATACTACTCTTGCTATGTAATTTTGACATAGACTAAATGCAGGATTGGTGATGTTTCATTTGGTGAAGATGAAGATATTCTCTAGCATCTTTTACTGTTCGTTCTGCATGGTGGGAGCTATATCTTTGTAGTTTGTCCAACATTTACTCTTATTAGCTTTTGTATATGTTTAAACTAGATCCTTTAAAGTTTTTAAATTTCTTTACAAGTTAAAACTTAAAGTGTGTTTGAGGATATTATTTATTAAGGGATGTTATCATAATTGTCTCTAATTTTCTTTATTTTTCCACATGTTTAACGTTTGGGATATGAGTGTCGTCCTACTTAGGTGTTAGAGCGGGTGCCCAGTAGGGCCGTTGGGTTGGTTCGTGATAGTATCTGATTCTAAATTTAATTTGAGATTTTTTTTGGAATAAATAGAATTTAGAATAGAAAAGGAGACCAAAAGTTTTCCTGAACCGAGGGCTGGAGCGATGCGCCCCCCATAGCGCCAAGTGGGCTGGGGAGGCGCGCCAACAATGATCCATTTTAGAGCCCTAGTAAGTTGAGGCTGATGCCTCAAACCTGTTATGCGCCCGAATCATCATTGTCCACTCTTTTTTTTCGTTTTGCTTATCTAATTCCTTCTAAATTGTACTAACACTTCCTAGTTGACTCCAATACTATAAGGTACATATAAACATCAAGATATCACCCATAAATGTGATATCATACACCTTGAATCCCTAATTCTATTTAAGAAAAGTTGAGAGTCAAGTTTAAAAGTCAAGAATCAAGTCAAGAAAAACTCATAAAACTTTTCAAAAGTCTTGTACAAACGTTTTGACTTTGTTTTAACATTTAAATTTAAGTTATGCAAAGAGTAAAGAGTTGAGTTCATTTTATCTAAGATCATATGGGAACAAGTATTCCAAATTAAAATGTTTTCCCATTTGAATAAGAAAGGGAAACACCAATTTCCAAGAGATCTTTAAGCTAAGTTTTGAGTAATTATCTCAAACTAAAGAAAGAGTTCTGTTTTTAAAACAAATTATCTAATTACAATTTGAGAGTAGTATTGAGCACTGATATGGGGAAGTAAGTTCAGAAAGTCTCCAAAAACCATGTCGCCATCATGGATAGTAAAGGATCCTACTTTTTAGATGACTCCTTAAGTGATTTTTTGCATAGAGTAGTGGATCCTTTTTGTTAAGACGTTATATATGATGAAAAAGTATTGGACAATTTTGGCAGCGTGGGAAAGAGGTTGCTTCACCACTTAGACTGAAGTGGTGGTTGTACGTTGGAGAATCTCCCTCAGAAACTATATGACTTTATTATAAGAGTTCAATTGTGTTTGTTATTGCATTTCTTTAACAAATTAAGTTTCTTTCTACTGTTTCAAAATCTTTAGGTATATTGCATTCTTTTTATTATTTTAGTTTGAGTTGAGTTATTCAAAAGTTGAGTAAAACAAAGGTAAGTGTTTTCAAATTCTTTTCAAGTCTATGTTATGTTTAACTTTCCAACTCCCATATCATACATTCAATGTATTGATGCCAGTTGGCCTGCATCATCTTATAATATAGACGTAGGTAACCAAGATCAACACCCAACATCTCGTTGATTAGGTTGAGCACTCAGATTCCATTGGTGAGCCTTCTTGCTTTTAGTTGGGTCCTTTCCGTAATTGTATATATTTTCAGTTGTTAAGATGATCGGGGGTCATGTACACACATCCCTATTTGTTTTAGACACTTTATAGACAGTTAACAATAATTTGTATTTACGTTATTCCTTCATGTGTTAAGACATGAGTTGCCATTTTGTCCAAAGTGAATGTTTGACTTTTAAACGTTCTAGGTATTTTTGTAAGTGGTGAGTAGATATGCATTAAATCCTTGTATTTATGCTTTCAGTTCTTCCACTGAATAAGTAAACTAGTCCAAAAGTTCGCTTGGGCCAACAATGGTTCTCGAGTTCTAGTCCCGCCTAGGGTGTAGGCTCAGGGTGTGACAAACTTTGTACAAGAGCACAAATTTAAAGAGTCGTAGGGAGTCTCTAGAGTCCTAGTTATCAGTGTGAAGTGCGAGACATCTATAATTAGGAGGGTTCACAATTATGAACTATCTTACTTCTTTCACATTTATTTGGTATAATAAAGTTAAGGTCTATAAAGTTTCTTTATAACTCATTCTTGCGCGTAAATGATTGTTAGTTGGACTATTTTTGAGAGTGTTTCCATGGGTTGTTTTGTTCGGCGTGAGCCAAGAGAAGCACAAAATTGGTTTCTCGCATAAGGAGCAGGATGATTTTATTAGTTGTTGGGTCGACTAGTGTGTCAAATAAGGTAAGTGAGGTAGCAATGCTAATAGGTAACATGGGAATAGCAAGACTGATGACCTATGTGCAACAAGTTAAGGAGAAAAATAGAGGGATAAAGAAGAATTTAAGAATAAGAAGGCTAAGACATCAAGGAATGAGATTGGGAATTAAAAGAGTAAAGTAAACCGATCTTCTTTGCATCTTAAGAAGTGTGTTCTTGGGGAATCTTGGGATAGTTCACCCACACACCAAAATTGTTTCAATTCAGTGGGTTTGAACTGTTTGCATGTTAAGAACTGTGTTCTTGGAGAATCTTTTCGAATTCCTATCGATTGAGTTTGTTTGAATGCCCAATGTTATTTGATTTGTAATTTTGGATTCTTTTTTCGAGTTATATCTATTTGGTATTGAAGGTACTAATGATCCTAAGTGTTTGGGATAAGAAATATGGAGGATTAGGAGGTTTAACATCGATAAACGAGAGGAGAAAGTGGTTAGCCATACCTGTGCAACACCAGGCCTTGCGAACCCCATCTATGCCAGAGGGCCTGGGGCAGCGCATCTATAGTGCGCCAAGATGAGTCCTCTTAACTTGAGGCCTGGCAAGGTGCGCCTCGAATGTGCCTGAATCAACATTTTTCGCTCAAATTTTGTAGTTTAGCGTATTTAAGTCTTTTTAAGGTGTATTAACACTCTCCAGTGATTCTTATTACTTTAAATGATTTTTAAACATCTAGGAATCACCAAAAACATAAATCATATCCTTGAATTCATAATTTCATTCAAGGGAATCTAAGATCAAAGTCAAAGAAGTTAAGATTCAAGTCTAAAGTTAAGAAGAAATTCCAAAAAAAATTCTTAAAGGTCTTTCAAGATTCTTTAGCGATGTTTAACTTTGTTTTTAAGACAAGTTCCGAGTTAAATAACAAGTAAAGAGTTGAGTTCATTTCTCAAAAAGTTATAAGAGAACAAGTTAATCTTTTGCAACAATGTATGTTACAAATAAGTTTGAAATTCTTCATGAGAAACTCTATGAACCTTTTTGTGTTTCTACACATGTTGCAGAGTCTTCTCTAGGTGAGTGAGTATATCATGATTGTGTCATTTCCATCAAGTACAATGACACAATGACTGATGTAATTGATTTAGACATGGTAGATTTCGACTTTATTTTCGTACAGACATGCTTTATGCCTCCATTGATTTTAGGACTCGAAATGTTAAGTTCAAAATTCCAAATGAGCCATTCTTAGAGTGGAAAAGTATTTTAATAGCACCTAAGGGTCTTTTTATCTCGTATGTTAAAGCTAATTTTCAAGGTTTGTGTCTATAATATCTTAGTCCAAGTTAATGACTATACCATTGAGATACCTCCTATTCATTTAGCTTTAGTAGTAAAAGAGTTTCTAGAAGTCTTTATGGATGATCTACCTGGAGTCCCTCCGAGAGAGAGATAGGCTTCAGTGTAGATGTTCTTCCAAATACTCATCCTTATTTATTCCGCCATATAGAATGACACAAACACAATTGGAAGATCTTAAAGAAAACTTGAAAGATCTCATAGATAAAGGTTTCATTCGACCAAAAGTCTCACCTTCGGGCTCTGCAGTCATGTTAGTGAGGAAGTAGGATGGTTCCTTCAGGATGTGTATAGAATACCGTGAGTTGAACAAGGTTACCATCACAATAATTATCCTCTTTTAAGGATTGAATATCTTCTTGATCAAATTCAGGGTTCCACATGCTTCTCTAAAATAAACCTAAAATATGGCTACCATAAGTTGAGAGTGAGGAACGTGACATTCCACAGACTATATTCATGTCTCGTGATGGTCGTTATGAGTTTCTAATTATGTCCTTTGGTTTGGTCAATTCGCCTGCAACATTCATACACCTTAAGAATAGAGTATTCAAGCCTTATATAGATATGTTTGTTATCATCTTCATTGATGACATACTAATTTAATCGAGGAGTGAAAAAGATCATGCTAGTCATCTCAGAATAGTTCTCCAAAATCTAAAAGATAGAGAGTTTTATGGCAAGTTTTTTAAGTGTGAGTTTTTGATTGAGTATGTGAATTATTAGGCCACATTGTGTCAGAAGAGGGAATTAAAGTTGACACTCAGACAATAATGGCAGTGCAAAATTTACTAGACCCACATCTCCAACTGATCATAGGAGTTTCTTGGGTTTGGCGAGCTGTTCTAGAAAGTTCGTAGAGGATTTCTCATCCATTTATTATTTTTTTACCAAGTTTACTTAGAAAACAGTGAAGTTTCAATAGTCTGAAGCTTGTGAGAAAAACTTTCAAGAATTGAAAAAGAGGTCGACAACTCCCCTAGTTTTGACCTTATAAGAAGGTACTAATGATTTTGTGGTGTATTTTGATGTATCTAGAGTTGGTTTGGGTTTCGTATTTATAACATTTCAAAATTTGAAATAGCTAGGAATAATAAAATCTAGAAAGAATTATACTTTTTGTAATGAAAAGGAAAAAATCTAGAAAGTTGCCTACGTTAAGAAAGTGTGACTTGGTCATTTTTGAACAACCATAACTTCTAGCTCAAGACGAGTTAGAGGTAGTTCTTGATATGATTTGAAATCCTTTGGAAATATCTTTACACCACCGAATTTGCGCATTTTTGGTATCGTATGAGAGAGATATGCCTATCAGAAGTTAAGTTATTGAAGTAAGGAAAGTCCAAATCCAGATTTAAGGAAGGGAAAATTAGTCTTTTCACCATTTAGTTTCTTATTTACTTTTTAGGGGTAAACACAAATCTTACATCAATTTTCGGGAATCAAAAATCAAGTTTAGGGCTCAGAGAAGAGACAAAAGAATAAATAATGGGAGAGAAGTAACGAATTCGCCAAGAACGTCAAG
The DNA here is from genome assembly GCA_027704785.1 of Solanum chmielewskii. Lineage (NCBI taxonomy): Eukaryota > Viridiplantae > Streptophyta > Magnoliopsida > Solanales > Solanaceae > Solanum > Solanum chmielewskii. The sequence goes on from JAKWIX010000327.1 coordinate 26,004,729, forward strand.
ATTTGAAAGTGGAATTCGTCGAAGGTTAACCCTATCAAGGTATGTGAGATATTTTGTGTCGGGTTAGTTAACCCACACATTAAACTTGTTTCAATCCAGTGGTTTTAGAATTTTTTACATGTTAAGAAATGTGTTCTTGGAGAATCTTGATTAATTGCTGTTGATTGAGTTTGTTTGAGTTCCCATTGTTGTTTGATTCGTAATTTCAGGTTTTTTTTCGAGAAATATCTATTGGGTATTGAAAGCACTAATAATCCTAAGGGGTTGGGACAAGAACTAAGGAGGTATAGAGTTGAAAAACGAGAGGAAAAAGTTGTCAGCAACACAAGGGCAACATGAGGCGAGACACGCTCAATCTACGCTAGAGGGCCTGGGGAGGCGCACCCGCAGTGCACCAGGTTAAAGCCTTTGAACTTGAGGCACAGTGCGGCCTGGATTAGATGCCCCTGAATCAACATTTTCTCCCAATTTCGTAGTTTAGCCTATTTTAGTCGTTCTAGGGTGTAGTAACACTCTCTAGTGATTCTAATAACTTAAATGATTTTTAAGCATCTATGAATCACCAAAAAAATGTATCATAATTTCATTCAAGGGAAGCTAAGATTAAAGTCAAAGAAGTTAAGAGTCATGTCTAAAGTTAAAAAGCAATTCCAAAACAAAGTTCATAATGTTCTTTCAAGAGTCTTTAGCAATGTTTAACTTTATTTTTAAGACTTAAGTTTCAAGCTAAGTAATAAGTAAAGAGTTGAGTTCATTTCTAAAAAGTTATAAGGTAACTACGTATTCCATAAGAGTTGATTTAAGATTCAAGTTTCAAGTTAAGTAAAGAGCAAAGAGTTGAGTTCACTTCTCAAAAGCTATAAGGGAAATAAGTAATTCTTAAGAGTGTATGAATGTTTTCACAATTAATATAAGAAACTAAGATTTCAAAAATTGTTTTGAGAAAGAAAAGGGAATATAGATTCTCAGAGAGGTTTCTAAAGCTAGATGTTGAGTAATTATCTCAACCTAATGAAGGAAGTTGCTTTAAAAACATATGAGTGAAAGTATATATTGGGAGTAGTATTGTGCACCGATGTGGTGATGAGAGTACATAGTAACTCAAGTCTCCATGAAAACTATGTATCCATCATGGGTATTAACAGGTCGTACATTTTAGTTGATCATGTAAGTTAAGATAATGAATCCATGAAGTTAAGTAGTTCTATGCAACGACAAAGTATAAGACAATTCTGCCAGCATGGCAAGATGTTGTATCATAACTTAGTCTCATAGGGGTTGTTGTCAGTTATAAAATCTCCCACAGAAACATATTAGCTCACATATAATTAAAGTTGAGTTTTTTTATTGTATTATCTTTAACGAGCTAAGTGTTTTCAATTTTTTACAATCTTTATATATTGCATGTGCTTAATTGCTTTATACTAAGTCAAGTTTTTCATGAGTTGAGTAGAGCCAAGGTAAGTGTTCCTTCTTACTCTTTTTCAAGCTTAAGTTGTTGTTATCATTCAAACTCGTGTACTCATACATTGAATGTATTGATGCCAATTATCTTGAATCGTATCAGTTGTGAGCCTCCTTGAATTCTATAGGACACATGTACTTACTTTTCAGTCTTTCTTTTATAGGATGTTGTTAGGTCTGTCCCAATATCCATCTTAGTATTATAGAGGCTTCATAGACAATTAGAAAGTTTAATTCTGAGTCACTTCTTTGTATTGCAGATATTTTGCTATGAGACTTAAGTGTCAATTTGGCCATGTTTTTAAATTTAAGTTATATTATGAGATTGTCTTATTTTATTGAGTTAAGTCTTTTATTGAGTTAAGTAAGCCGGAACAAGGGTCTACTCAAGTCCAACAATGGTCATTGAGTGCCGTCCACGTCCAGGATGTAGGCTCAGGGCGTGACAAACTTGGTATCAGAGCACATAGTTCAAGAGTCCTAGGGAGTATATGAAGCTGTGTATTTATATTCCTAGTTATAGGTGTGAAGAACACCACATCTATTATTAGGAGACTGCAACATTTAGGAATTCCTCACTTCTTTTATATTTCTTTTCATGCGTTAGCGTTTATCTCTAAAAGTGTAAGGTCTCTCAAAATGAACAAAGGTTCTTAGACCCAAACATGTGCCCTAAAATGTTTTAAATATGTTTAATAAGTTTATATCAGTATTCATACTTGATTTGAAGTGATTTGGAGGTCAAACGTCTATGAATGTTCAAAAGTTAGCCCTGAGTCGTGCATGTATGTCTTGGTGTGTCTTGACATGTTTTATATGTTTGATTTGGTTTAAATTTGTATGGAAGGTCCTTAAGTTATATATTATTGTATTTACATTGGAAAGGTCCGGAATTACTCCTCAAGGACAACCCAAGGGGTCCTTGAAGGAGGACCCAAAGGCTTGCTAGACACTTTCCTTGGCAGTATCAATCGACGAGCCATGTCGACTCTCCGTACATGAGTTGATACACTGTCGTTTGGAGGGGGGGGGGTGTATTGCCATACATAGACTGGGAACTTAAGCCCCAAGAGGTGAGACTCAGACCCAAATGAAAGTTTCCCGTATTGCTCGTTGATGCATCTACGAGGCATAGGTTATGGGTGTCAATGCAGACTGCAACTGCTTTCTATGCACGCTATTTCATTAATGGAGTGAATGAGAAATTCACCCGATGTTCCTAAATTACTAAGGACGGTTAATATGGGTTATTTTGGGTATATTAATATTGTTAAAAGGATCAAAGCCCCTATTCCAATCTTTTCCTTCAAATTTCGTCTTCCTTCTCAAAACAAAGCATGTGTAGAAACCTCCATTGAAGATAACGATCAAGAACTGCTTGGTTGATGGATTGTAATGGTTTTTTCATCATGTTTTTGTGTTTTTATCCTATAATGAGTTATGTTTATCCTTCATCTTTAGATAACCTCTCATCTAAACAACTCCTTCAAAGATTTTCGAAGAGATTTCATGATCTTATTGTCAATCTTCTAAGCTAGCATGGGTTCTTTCTAAAAATGATTTCAAATGCATGATTATGATGAAGTTTTGATTATATACTATTTTGAATGTGATTTTCAATCTAATTTAATGGTGAAACGACCATCCTCTCAATTTCTCAATTTAGCCTATATTGTGGTTATTGTGATCTTGATGTTAGATTGATTGTAGTGTTAATTCAATCATGGTAAATTGATTATAGAGACTGTTTTATATGTTAACTGATGATAAAATGTGTATAATTGATCAATGAGGGTCAAGGTTTGGAGGTTTGGTAAGTTTGATCTATATTCATCTATCTTCTATAGAATTGATGATGTAGTCTATATAATGTGATTTTGATCCTATGATGGTTGAAGCGTGGTTCTGATTATGTTATTGTAATTTTAGCTACTGCCCTATATATGAATTCTTGATGAATTATGAGTATTGATCAATGATGATCAAAGCTTATAGAAATTGTAAGTTGGCTCTATTTCCTCTACTTCTCTATAGAATTGTTAGTTGAACTGGCCTTGTATGGAATTGTGTGATTTGGTCCACTTATGATAGCTGTGTTTACTTCCTTGTCATTCTATATGTGATGTGATCATATCCTTGAAGGATATTGTGTTATGAATGTGTGGTTATGATGATCATACAATGTAGAGTTATATGACTAGTCTCTAATGCTAGTTCATGATCTAGGTTACATTGATGATGTGATGTCAATTGAATAAAGTTGTTAGGTTTAGGTTTGGTTTAGGTGCTGCAAATGATGAAGTTCTAATGGTTAATGACCCCTACATATTACCCTTATATAAATGTGTAATCTTAGCCAATGATAGGAGTCTAGAATGCAGTTGTTGAGGTTGTCTTTTCTCCTTTGCTATAATATGTTGTGTTCTATATGCATGAATGTGGATTGTGGTGTTAGGAGGGTGACTGCCTCAATATTGTGTTGATAGCTATTATGTGATTATGTTGTCTAATGTATACACTCACACCTCATACATGCTTATAAGTAGTATAGGTTCATGGTGTCTAATGAAAGGTTAATTCTCATACGTAGTAATGTCTACTACTATGCATGTAAATATATGTCCATAAAGCATCAAATATATCTTAACTAGGATGACTTGATGGGTGTACTAGTGTAGGCAATGGTATTAGACTTTGTCTATACATTACACATGTCTATCTTGATTGAATAATTCCTAGGGTTATTACTATATATACATGAATATGAATGCATGAATTAAGCTATGCACATGAAATTATATGCTATGATGTAAAGTATATGATATGATGAAGTATGCATATGTGTAGTGTCTAAATTTAGTATGTGAAAGGTTTCTTCATATATGAATATGTACATACAGATGAATGAATGCATGATGAAATATGTACAATGATCTAGTAAAGAGAGGGTCTTTTGAAAGGTTTGCTCAATTGTATTCTAAACTAGACTATGCTTGAATATGCTATGTCCATGTGAAAGATTTCCTCACATGAATTAGGTCGATGAAAGAAAATTCTCATATATAACCTATGAGCTAAGAATATGAGAGGTTAATTCTCCTAAATTTATTTTTATGAAGTAATGTTAATAAAGAGTTTTCAATAAAGGGAACTTAGCTTAGCATCGAGTGAACTTGACAGAATGAGAAGAGATTCCCCTTCCTAATGAGGAAACTTTGTTTCACCAATGGTTTCTCATAAGGTATTGACTTTCCTTGGAGGAAGATTTCACCTATGAGTCGAAATGAGGTGTTGACTTACTTGGAGCAGGATTCACCCATGGTTTCTCATGAGATGAGGACTCCAATGCTAATGGGCACGGAGAGGATCCAATACATATCTCTTAGTTCCTTAAACTATGTTTCCCCATAAGACCCAACTAGTGTATCCACCTAATATGCTAAAATGATTATTCATGTCCTAAAATGGAAAGTAAGATACCCTTTTTTGGGGTGAGGGGATGACACCAAATTCCATGGTTAACTTACATGGTCTTATTTTCGGTTAAGGCTAGGATTTCCTTAAAGTAAAATGGACAATGGAAATTAAATTAATGAACCCTAACAAGGATAACCTAAAGGAAGTTTCTTAGTGTAGGTGAGGGTATGAGACTTTACCTATGCATTGCACAAGTATCTGAAGGGAGTTCTAGGAAGGTGTTCTATATGTATATGACTAAATGTATATGTCTTATATGCAGGAATTATGGTATTGACCTTATTGTATAATAATGTGCGTGGTATGAGTCCTAAGGTGTCTATATGATGAGGCCTTAACTTATATTCATAATTGTGGCCTCATTGACTATATGATGATGGTCTTATGCGATGAATGATTACTATGTCCTTGTACAAGACCTCTGAGAGGTCAAGTACACCATGTTATTTCTAGGGGGCGCTCCACGAGCGTGACAAAAAGTTTCTCTCTAATTCGTGCTTGCACGTGTCTCAGATAACCATGCCTCCACGAAGAGCATCAAGAGGTAGTCATGCTAAGAGGAATTTAGAGGAATCAGAAATGCACCAAACATGCAATCACAAGGAGAAGTTACAAATGTTGAATCCAGGAGGCTATCCGGATATTGAGCCAAGTTGAGGCTAATCAAGTTGGGTAGCAATGAGGAGCTAGACAAGAAGAGGTTAACACTTCGAGGATTCCTAAATTATTGAGAATGAATCCTCCCAGTTTCACGGGTTCAATAACTAATGAGGATTCAATCAAATTTGTTGAGAAACTAAAGAAGGTTTTTGATATGATGCATGTTGCTGATGTTCAAAGTGTTCAACTAGCTGCATATCAACTCAAAAATGTGGCTAGGACTTTGTTTGATCAGCGGAAGGAGGGTAGATATGAGGATGCACTACATATGAGTTGGGCCTGCTTTGAAGAATCTCTCTTATGGCGTTTCTTTCCCCTAGAATTGGAAGAGTCTAAGGTATGAGAGTTCCTAACACAGAAACATGACTCTTTGAGTGTGCATGAGTATGGGTTGACGTTCACCCAGCTGTCTCGCTATGCTACTGAAATTGTTAAGGACATGAGTAGCAGAATGAGTTATTTGACGTTTGCTTGGGTCATGTATCAAGGAAAGAGGGAAGGGTTGTGATGCTAATAGGAAACATGGGCATATCTAGGTTGATGATTTATTAGCACAAAATCAAAGATGAGAAGTTGAGGGAAAGTGAAGAGTATAGAATCAAGAAATCAAAGACTGGGAATGAGTTTGGCAGCATAAAGGTTATACGAATCAACCATAATTTCATAAACAAAAGAGGCATGCATCATCATCTGCTTGTGCGCCTGCACCCATAAACAAAGGTGAGCATAATGGATAAAATTAATAAAACTTCAGAGCTAGACTAGCACAGTCTCTATAAAGTGTTGCACAGGGAGGTAGTAAGGCTCCTGCATGTCCTAAGTGTGGTACAACCCACCCAAGTAAATGTCGTGTTGGCCAAAAAGTTGCTTTAAATGTGGGAAAGAGGGTCACATAAGGAAAGTGCCTAGGAACATATAGGTAGTAGAAATCCGAGCAACATAACTCATTTTCATCGATATCTCCACTAGAAAGGTCTGTACAAAGAGTAGCCACTTCTGGTATTGGCGCACGGGAAAACTTCCTCTATGCAATCACTAGCCGCCAAGATCAAGAGAACTTTAAAAATGTTGTCACTGGTATGATCAAGGTATTATCTTTTGATGTTTATGCTTTTCTAGACCCAGGAGTGAGTTTGTCTTTTGTAACTCCTTATGTTGCAAATGAGTTTGAAATCTTCCTGAGAAACTAAGTGAACCCTTTTTTTCTTTCTACACATGTTGGGGAGTCTATTCTTGCGGAGAGAGTCTACCGTGATTGTCCTGTATCTATCAATAACAAGATAACCATGGCTGACCTAGTGGAATTACACGGTATATTTTGATTTCATTCTAGGTATGGACTGACTTGATGCATGTTATGCATCAATAGAAAGTAGAACTCGTGTTATCAAGTTTAAGATTGCCAATGAGCCAGTTATAGAGTAGAGTAGTAGTTCAGTAGTTCCTAAGGGTCATTTCATTTCATACCTTAAGGTGAGAGTTTTTTTTAAAAGGGATGTACCTAGCACTTAGTTTGAGTTAGTGACTCAAGTGATGAGGTACCTTCCCTTCAGTCAGATTCTATCGTAAAGAAGTTTACAAAAGTCTTTCTTGATGATCTACCAAGAGTCCCTACTGAGAGAGAAAATGACTTTGGCATCGACATCATTGAAGATACTTGTTCTATCTCTATTATGCAATATAGAATGGCACCCATATAGTTAAAAGAGTTGAAAGAATAGGTGAAAGATCAGTTATATTAGGGTTCCATTCGACAAAATGTCTCACCTTGGGGCACTCCAGTCTTTTTTTTGAGAAAAATGGATGGTTCCTTTAGGATGTGTATTGATTAACGTCAATTGAATAAGTTTATCATCACGATTAAGTAATCTCTTCCAAGAATAGATGATCTATTCGATAAACATTAAAGTGCCACCTGTTTTTAAAATCTAGACCTCAGATCTAGCTACAATAAGTTGAAAGTTAGGGATGTGATATTATTAAATTATTCTAGGAAGGAAGAATATCAGACTAGTCACCTTAGCATAGTCCTTCAGACTTTGAAAGATAAAAAGTTATATGCTAAGTTCTCCAAGTGTGAGTTTTGGTTTATGTCAGTGGAATTATTGGGCCACATAGTTTCCGGTGATGGAGTTAGATTTGATACCCAAAAGATTGATGTAGTTCAGAGTTGGCCTAGACCCACGTCTCTGATACGCTCAAACTTACTTCTTAAATAAGAAGTAAAGCGGCCGTATCAAGTAAATAACCCAACTAATGAGGTTGGGATTGTTCCCACAAGGAAAATAGTTTAGACTTAACTTTAATCTATTATTACTATTATTTAGTCAATTATTTCCTCAGAAAACAAAGACAATAAAAAGGGGGGGGGGGGGTTATTTCTAAATGAATGAAAATAACTAGCTAAATTAAAGTAGACAACTAACAGATTCAAATGTTTGGAGTTTAATCAATTAATAAAAGTAACTAGGGTTTATGTATTCCCCGCAGGTTACTAATTTGATAATTCTAACTGTAACAATTATTTCCTAGTGTTTTGAATGCAAAGTGATAAGTTATGTATTTGTAAATCCTTGGTCCGATATCTAGAAAATTTCACTCCGTACCTTGGTCCGGCTACATGTGTCGCTATACTAACCCTTACCTGTACCTCATATTAAGCATTATATTCGATATTTGACTAAGTTATTACCTCATACCAATCAATACTATACTATTACATAGTATAAACTAAATCTATGTTGATAATTCCTTTCCTATTATCTACCTCCCTTGTCTTGCAAGTAGCATTAAGGCGAGTTCTAACGTTAGCCATCCGTTAAAATGACTTCTAAGCGAAAGAATTATCAATACATAAAAGATACTATTCTAGAATTGTTATTTAGGTAGATTTTACCTCATTAATTACCCATGGTTCCCACAACCCTAGTTATGGAGTTTAGTTACCCATAGTCATAATCGCAATATTCATATATGTAATATAAGAATTCATGCACTTACTTCGATGAGAAAGAAGAAAATCCAAAAGTTCACTTGATTAATCAACAAATGTACCAACAATCAATTCCAGAAAAAGTATCTCAATTATTGAAATTAATCGAGGACTTAAGTTTCTTCAAAAGTATAACACAATCAGAAAGTCTACTAACAAAGAGTATAACATAAGAGAATCTAACTATACGAGAGTCTAACTAAATGAGAGTCTATCCTAAGAGAGTCTAACTATATTAGAGTCTAACCCCAAAAATGAGGTTTTTACAACTATTTATAAAAAACAAAAACCTAATAAAAGAAGGACTCTAATTGCTGAAAATTAGTCAAAACGCGTCCTAGTTGACGGACCTCGTGACGGGCCGTTATGATCTCCGTCATCCTATACTTCACAAATTCTTCTGTTGCTTTCTTCATTACCCTCGACAAACAGTTATGACGGACCATTCCAAGCACGAAGGTCCATCGAGGGTCTCTGTTCCATAACACTTAAACTTCTTGGAATTTGGGTATTGGGACTACTTCTCTGATCATCACGACGAACCAGCAGGACGGACCGTCGTGGCTATGAAGGTCCGTCATGAACGTCGTAATTTCACACTTAGGTTAGACTTCCCCATCTTTCTTCAGCAGCTTCACTACGATTCCACCTACGGACCATCACAAGCTCGAAGGATTGTCACAAGCTCCGTAGGTGGTAACTTTTCTGCATTTCTTGCTCAAAAACTTCCGCGTTCTTCTTTAGAAAAATTTCCTGCAAATAAAGTGAAACATACATAAAATCAATACAAAAAGGCTTTTGGACACACACTAAACTTAAGGAAAAAATATTAAAAATACCTTGAAACATGGTATATCAACACCCTCAACTTAAATTCGTTGTTTCTCCTCAAGCGACGCACCATGACTGACTACAAAATCTTTGTACAATAGTATCCGTGTTTTAGCTTTCGCAATCATTTGGCCATCAATCATGATCAGTCTTGTCATTTTTATGAATATTGTCTCTATTAGGCTTGAATTATGTAGAATCAGAACATGACACAGACTCACCACGCACTAGCACCTATCCTCTTCAATTTCTCACCGATGTGCTAATATTTCCGGTATTGCAACTAGTGTCCTCACTTCAAAACAACATCCTCATTTTTGACAAGATGATTTCAGTTTGAGCATAAGGATTACTTTTTAACACTCACTCTCAGAACAAATTCACAACTCATTCATACATATTTCCATAAGCTTGCCCTTTTTTTCACTGCTTTAGGTTCGCTATAAAACTTTTAGGATCACTATAGGACTTTCTTAGCTTGTAACATAGGCTTAGGGTCAGGTAAGGTATATTTAGGTATACTTAAGTGACTTTTTGCCCTCCTTGACATATCGTCTAAACATACCACTTTTCATTATTTATTTCGCTCAATTCCTCATATTCTTTCACCTTGCTATTTTTCATTCTTTCTTCATTTGTGTAAGTGACTCTCTTCTTTTCTTGCTTGTATTTATTGTATTTTTTATCTCACTTTTCTTTCAACTCATTCTTGAGTCACTTTACTTTTGTTCTTCCTCTTTCTTTGTTCTTTCAACCCCACTTTCCAGAGCATTCCTCATAATAGCCACCCTTTACTCATGGCTTTTCCACGAGTCAAAGTACACAATTCCCAAAGTTGGGTCAGGGCCATGAAAAGGCTGTTTTCTGCATTAGCCACCCTCAACTTATGCTTTTGGCATAAGCTGAGGTGCACATGTCCGAGGAGGGACCAGGGCCAACACATTATTCTTAATAAGGATCAGTTGGGGTGAAAAAGAAAGGTCTATTTTAAGATCAAATCAATTGGATCAAAGAAAGATTAATTTCATTTGGGTTTTTTATTTAGGCTAAAAATGGGCTATATTGAACAAGGGCCTATGATCCTTTCCTAATTGTCTATTACAACTTAATTTTTAGCAGGACTAAGCAGGCAAGTTCTAGATCAGTACAAATATTGGACTATTCAAATCTCCCTCACACTCACTTGACATCTCATAATTCTACATGATTATCAGACACCTAGTTCGAATTTTAGACTTAGGGTCATGCAGTGGTGTATCTCTATGTCATGCTTAGAGCCAAACATTTATCAATTACTATGCCTAGTCAAGCATCATTTTCATTTCATCAGGATATCATTTCAGCCATCATGCTCCAGAGTTAAACTATGCACACAAGATATAGACATGCTGGTTCAACAATAAAAATAATCAGTCTCTTGGGGAAAAAGAACACATGCAAGAAAACCCTAAAAGAGGATAGTGAATTGGGCTACTCAGACTTCACCCTAGCACTCACTTTCCATTTACCTCACCCCTAACAAAAAGACATGCAATTTTCCCATTTCATTAAAAAATTTAAATACGAGAGTGGTAGGTGAAGCAAACCTGGGGTGCAAAGTGCTGGCGATCACCAAATTGGTGGGTAAGGTTCCCCGAAACCCACTAACTCTGTAGTCTGGACACCTTCAGTATGTCCTCTTGATCAACAACACTATCAGCACTGCCTCCTGCTATTGCCACATCTCTGGAGCTAGATGCCCCAACAACTTACTCTACAACCCTGATCTGACACGCCTTCTCATCAGCAAGCGAGGCTATCCTCGCAGCCTCCATCTCATGAAACTCATTCTTTCATGCTCTAGCTTCATTCTCCTCGCGACCCTTGCACCTCTTGGTATGCTCACGAGGGGGAGGTTGTGGAATATCTGAAGTGGCAAATAAGGCCGCCATAACTGTGTACTCAGCAGGCTCTGCAGAAGGGGCCTCAGACTCAGGCACCCTATCCTCTAGGATCATATCAATGTCTGCTCACAAACTCTCGATTGCAGCCTGAAGGGTCAACAAGTCCACCTGAGGGGATGGCCGGGTTAGCACCCACAACTCAAAAGCATCCAAGCGCTGATGAAACTCAGCGATCTTCCGCTCTGTGTGCTGGAAAATTTTACACTCCAAGCGCTCTTCAGCCTCAGCAATAGACCTGTGTATCCAAGGCTGGATGTTATGCAGAAGCGTAGCCATCTGTGCCTCTAGTTTCTGGACCCTAGAAAGCGGGACCAGAGTGGGGAAAGGGGCTGAGTGAGAGATGCTCGGGGCAGTGCTACTACCCAAGATAGACTCTACTGGGGTAGTGTCAATGGTTTCAGAAGTAGCCTGCATAGCCGTGAGAGCAATTGCTTCCGTATCAGCCCAATTTTCACCAAGTGGAGGCAACTTTGGATGGGGTAATCTGCGTGGATCCAACTCATTGACCTCATCCATGATGAGGACGATATCAACAGTGCCCAGCGGAGTCTTAAGTTGATCAATGTGCCAGATGGGCACGCCTGGAGACGAGCATAAGTATAATATCATGCACGGAAAAGGGTAAGTAGTTGTAACCTTGAAAGCGCTATCGTGCATGACTGCCTGTAGAAGCCAAGGGAAGTCCACCTCAAACCCGTCTATCATCGCATATATCAGAATTCCACGATCCCATGTGACTATATTATCAGCGGCTGTGGGGTAAAGGCAGTGGCGGACAATCAACTATAAGAACTTAGCCGTGAAGGTCAAGTTAACCTTCTTTATTGATACCTTCGGCTCTGTTACCCATTCGGCACCCTCTCTATCAATAAACAAGTGCAGGGCCATCCACCTCTTAGTGGTCTCACTCAGTGATGGCTCACGCAAGAATTGGCCATATTTTATAATTTGCCACTAGTAGTCAAACTCGGAGGTAAGAGGGGTCCTTTTAGCATCAACATCATTGCCGTATAGATACTGACATATGGCTGGGAGTGAGATATAAACCTGTCTACCAGGTACTCGGACATGATCAAGTGGGGCTTATTTGGCGGGGGCAGCCCGTCTATCTACCTGTGATTGGAGAGTAGCCACATAAGAGGCGTAGAAATATAAGACTATCTCCTCGCTGTATCAGCCCACAACACGATCTGTCCAATCTAGTCAGTGTCTTTTGTAGAGATTGTCGATCTCTGGCATGGTAGGGAGACTTCTCGTAAGGACCCGCCTCTCCAGTGTAAGGGTCCGTGTCATGAATCCTTTATCATTCATAAACTTTCTATTGAAAAAACTTGATATTGCCCGTCGACACACCACCACTTGGGCAGGTAGACAACTGGGGTTAGAGCACGAGTCGGTGAGCCAGGAGTGGAATCACAACTGTCAGCCTTATCAGGCGATAGACTATGCAGCTCTGGTGGGTGCAGGGACTTCTGTAGAACCGGAGGCTTCCTCCGACCACAAAACTCCTAAGGAGCGAGACGCTCCTTCTTCATTTGTAGCTAACCCAGAAGGTGTGCCGGTGAGTTTGCGCTCCTCATCAGACTCGGAGGCAGTTACTACGATGGACGCAACCTTTTTGGGTGTAGCTTTAGTAGCAGGTGCAGCGCGTGATGGAGTGGCAGTGCCTGGGGGCACGTACTCGGGGTCATGCTAATAATAATAGCCTATAACCAGTCGGGCCGACAGGGCGACATACTTTGAACGCCCACGTGCGTAAACTCGATCTTGTTTTTGTGCCATTAGAGATGGTACCTGTAAAGAATAAACATTAGTATGAGAATGAGCGAACAAGACGAGCAAAAATGACACAAAATAAATATAAGAGCTAAGTTGTAATGACTTTTCTATAGTACTAGTGATGCACGACGGACCATGTGATGGATCGTCGTGAGTACGACGGACCTTCATGGGGTCCGTGATGTCTTACTTCAACAATGTTTATGTGGAGACCCCTAAAGGATAGTCTCTGACAAGTATAACGGCTAAACAGGATGGACCATCGTGACAATGACAGTCCGTCGCCAATGTCCGTCCTGGGGTACATAGAAAATAATATGGACACCCTTAGGAGAGGGGTGTCTAACCTTCACAACGGTTGTGCAGGAAGGACAGTTGAGGGTGTGACGGTCTGTTGTAGATGTCTGTTAGAGGACCCTTCCAAAAAATTGGAGACCCTTAGGAGAAAGGTCTCTGACAACCATGACGATTGTGCAGGATGGACCGTCGAGAGTATGACGGTCCAATGTAGATGTACGTCAGAGGACACTTAGAAAATGCATGGAGATCCTTAGGAATAGGGTCTCTGACAACCAGAACAGTTGTGTATGGTGGATTGACGCGGGTATGACGGTCCGTCGTAAATGTCCGTGAGAGGACACTTAGAAAAAGGTGGGGGACCCTTAGAAAAAGGGTCTCTGACAACCAGAACGGCTGTGCAGGATGCACCATCGTGGGAACGATGGTCCGTCGCATATGTCCGTTGGTGGACACTTGGAGAAAATTGGATAGCGAGGTGTTAGGGGTGATGGAACGGACCATATGACGGTCCGTCATGGGTACGACGGTCCGTCATCAGAGACTTGTTCTGTCATTCAGTGATAGAACTGAGGATGCCACATTCATCCTCTGTGACTCACATGGAATACTTAGTAAACTAGTAATGCTAAAGCACCTACTTCTAGAGTTTTAACAAGGCAATTTGAGAATTCTCAACCTAGGTTAGACAAAATTTGATCAAAGAATGAAGATCCATCAATATGAAATATGATAATACTAATTGATAAACAAAAATACAATGTAAATTGGTAGAAATCAGAGACACATACCTGAGAATTGGAGAAAAACAAGCGAGGAAGGTACTTGGTGATAAAGAACAGAATCACAACAGCAAACTCTAACTAGTAGAGAGTAGATTTTAGGAATTGGGGGAATTGGGGAAGTGATCAGTTGATAGAGAGGAGAGGTAGGAAGCTGGAAGTTGAAAAGGAAGGGAAATGGGAGAAAGAGGGAAGGAAATGGGTTAAGTGAGGGGGTGGGTTTTTTAAATGTTAAGAATTTTTAAAATATTCCAAGCCAGGTCGGGTTGGGTAAGCTCATTAATGACGCAATGAGTCCCCGAAGACGATCCATCGCAGATGCGATGGTTCGTCATGTGTGCCCTAGTTTTGAAAATAACTGAAAAACGTACCTGGCACGACGGATTCATGCGACAGTCCGTTGCGTGCGTGATGGTCCGACGATGTGTCCGTCAGTGACTGTTGCAGAGTGATTTTCTGCAGAATTTCCTGATGATGTGCCTGCAAATTTAAAACCCATTATTGAAAAATGCTACCATTACTATAAAGAAAAAACTATAAGTATTGGGTTGCCTCTCAACCAGCGCCTGATTTAACATTGCGACACGACTAAGGACACTTTATTACTCAGCTTTCATCAAGATAGTGTGCCTCGATCATTTCATTCGCCGATTCAGCATGCCCAAAATAGAGTTTTATTTGTCATCCATTCACCTTAAACCACACACCCTACTTGGTTTCAAACACAACTTCTCCATGAGGGAATAGTTGGGTAATCAAGTAAGGGCAAGTCCATTTGGACTTGAGCTTGCCCGAAAACCAACGCAACCTAAAATTGTGTAAAAGCATAAAATCCCCAACCATAAACTCTCGTTTTTCAATTTTTAGGTCATGGTGCTTCTTCATCTTTTCTTTGTAGGATATAGCAGATACCAATCGTAGCTCACTTCTCTGCCTCATGGACCTACAAATGTTGAAGGTCGCTTCTTCATTGTTCAACAAAAATTTCACCTGCCCCTTTTCCATATCAACTAAGGCTCTACCCGTAGCAAGGAATGGCCTCCAAATAATAATTGGCACTTCAAAATCGATTTCACAATCAAGAATAACAAAATTTGCTGGATATATGAACAAAATCACTTTTACTAGCACATCGTGGAGTATCCCTATAGGGCTTTTCACTATGCGATCAACCATCAGTAGCCGCATCGCAGTGGGCTTTGGGTCACCCAAACCCAACTTCTTGTAAATCAAGAGGGGCATGCAATTTATTCTTGCTCCTAGATCACATAATGCTTTCACAAAATGTAATGACCCGACTGGACAAGGAATAGTGAACGCGCCTGGATCTTCTTTCTTTTGTAAGAGAGATCTTATAGCAATAGCTGTACAATGCTGCATTCTATCATCATCCTCAAAAGTGACCGATCTTTTCATTGTAACCAAATATTTCATAAACTTGGCATAATCGTACATTTGTTTTAGAGCTTCTACCAAAGAGATATTGATAGAAAGCTGCTTCAACATTGTTATAAAATGCCGATATTTACCATCCTCGGTCTTTTTCACTAATCATTGAGGAAAGGGTGGTGGTGGTCTAGGCATGGGAATTACCTTTGTAGGCACTTCAACATCTTTTCCAGTGTTATCTTCTACTTCACCACTACCCTCTATCACCTTATCATTATCTTTTATCACCTTTTTCTCCTTAGACGGGATAGTTGGGTCAATGGTCTGCTTACCACCCCGAGTAGTGATTGCCATACAATGTCTGTCATTTTTTGGATTTTGGGCATTGTTTCTAGGAAGAGTGCCCGGTTACAGTGTGTTCATAGTCGCAGATAATTGGGCCAGTTTCAACTAAATTTTCTTAATCAATATTGCATATGTATCGACTTTCTGCCCAATACACGCTAAATCACTCAACTTTTTGATATGTTCATCATTAGCATCGAACCTCCTCATCATTTTGTGCAACATATCCTCAACTCACTCCATACTACCTCCACCATCCCTAGGAGTAACTTCACGATTTTAAGGAGGAACATAGGGCCCATTCGTATCATTTCTATGACCATAGTTACCCCTGTTGAAGTTGTTGTCGCGGTTGTAATTTCCTTCTCGAACATAATGACCCTGACGGTTATAGTTACCATAGATATGACCTTGTTTCACTTGACCTTGGCGCCAATTCTCCTGATTAGAGCCTTGGGCAGTCGGTCGGAAACCCCCCCCACTGTCTGCTCATTTACCGTATAAGAATCCTCCTCATAATTGCATTCATCATTTGGTGGTGGTGGTTTAGACAAGTAGTTAACTACATTTATCTTTTCTGCACCTCTAGTGACATGTTTTAATACCAACCCAACCTCAGTTCTCATCTGAGCCATCTCTTCATGAATCTCATTAGTGGTTGGTTTGTGAGTGGATTTCACTGCGAAGGTATTTCTCCTAGTCTCTGATTTCCTAGTACTTCAAGCTTTATTGTTCCGTGATATTTTCTCAATCTTTTCGGCAATCCATAAGGACACTCCCCATAAGAATGACCCGCTATTGTATCCAACACTGCTTTATTATCATCTTTTCCCTGATAGAAGTAATCCTTCAGTGACTCATCATCTATGCGGTGATTTGGGACGCTTCTAAAAAATCAGGTGAATCTATCCCAAGAACTACTAACTGACTCTCCTTGTAGTGCCACAAAGTTGTTCACTCTGTCTTTGTGGTTTAGTTTCTTGGAGACTGGGTAGTAACGTGCTAAGAAAGCAGCCCTTAGTTTGTTTGAAGTGAAAATTGAGTTATAAGGGACCTCAGTGAACCAAAAAGCAACCTCTCCTGTCAATGAGAGAGGAAATACTCGTAGACCTATTACGTCCAAATACAAATCAAGCCTCCCTACAAAACTTTTACACACTGCCCTTACCTTAGCTATATTTGCATGTGGATCCTCAGAAGGTAGCCCTGAAAACAAACCTCTGTCCGTGAGCATTTGCATCTGGCTACAAGTTACCACAACGGTGTGGTCTGGTGGTAGAGGGGGCAAGCCAAGTGGCCCATCGGAGTCTCCTATATTGTCATAGCCTCTGTAGTATTTTTGCAGACGTGGAGCTGAATTTTTTCCCCTTTTGTTGATTTTCACTCAGAGCATCGGGTAATAACTGACCATGAACATCAACCAGAGCTGGGATGTTCTGGTTCGGATCATCATCATTAATAACCAAGTTTCGATTCATGGTGCGTAGTGTACACTCTGATTCGTGGTCGTAGGGAAACAAAACCTCTCTTCCTCTCCGTGTATTTGGCATACAAGGAAGATAGTTCTGCAAGAATAAAAAACAATAAACAAAGTAAAATTAAGAAAATATCGACTAAAAAATAGTAATAAGTTTATGTTATCTAAAATCTACTTTCCCCGGCAGTGGCGCCAAAATTTGATACGCTCAAACTTACTTCTCAAATAAGAAGTAAAGCGGTCGTATCTAGTAAGGAAAATAATTCAGATTTAACTTCAATCTATTATTAGTATTATTTAGTCAATTATTTCCTTACAAAACAAAAACAATAAAAGGGGGTGGGGTTTCTAAATTAATGAAAATAACTAGCTTAATCAGAGTAGACAACTAACAGATTCAAATGTTGGAGTTTAATCAATTAATAAAGTAACTAGGGTTTAAGTGTTCCCCACCGGTTGATAATTTGATAATTCTAACTATAACAATTATTTCCTAGTGTCTTTCATGCAAAGTGATAAGTTATGTATTTCTAAATCCTTGGTCCGGCATCTAGAAAATTTCACTCCGCACCTTGGTCCGGCTACTTGTGTTGCTATACTAACCTTTACCTTTATCTCATATTCAGCATTGTATTCGATATTTGACTAAGTTATTACCTCTGACCAATCAATACTAGCCTATTAGATAGTATACACTAAATCTATGTTGATAATTCTTATCCTATAATCTACCTCCTTGGTCCGACTAGTAGCATTAAGGCGATTCTAACGTTAGCCATCCGTTAAAAAGACTTCTAAGCGAAAGAATTATCAATACATGCAAGACACTATTCTAGAATTGTTATTTTAGTTAGATTTTACCTTATTATTTACCCATGGTTCCCACAACCCTAGTTATGGAGATTAGTTTCCCATAGTCATCATAACAATATTCATATATGTAATATAAGAATTCATGCGCTTATTTCGATGAGAAAGAATAAAATCCTCATGTTCACTTAATTAATCAACAAAAGCACCAAAATTCAATTTCAGAAAAGTTTCTCACTTACATAAATTGATCGAGGACTAAAGATTCATCAAAAGTGTAACACAATCACAAATTCTACTAAAAAAGAGTATAACATAAGAGAGTCTAACTATACGAGAGTCTAACTTTGTGAGAGTCTAACCTCAAAAAGTCTAACCTAAGAGACTCTAACTATATGAGAGTCTAACCCCAAAAATGAGGTTTTTACAACTATTTATAAAAAACAAAAACTTAATAAAAGAAGGACTCTAATTGCTGAAAATATGTCAATACACATCCAAGTAGAGGGACGTCATGACGGGCCATCGTGGTCACGACGGGCCGTCATGGCCTCCGTCATCCTATACTTCGAAAATTCTTCTGCTGCTTTCTTCATTACCCTCGAGGAACTGGTATGAAGAACCGTTCCAAGCACGACGGTCCGTCGAGGGTATCCGTTCCATAACACTTAAACTTCTTGGAGTTTGGGTACTAAGACTACTTCTCTAATCGTCACGACGAACCAGCAGGACGGACCGTCATGTCTATGAAGGTCCATCTTGAACTTCATAATCCCACACTTAGGTCAGACTTCCCCATCTTCCTTCAGCATCTTCACTACGATGCCACCTACGGACTGTCACAAGCTCGACGGACTGTCAGAAGCTCGACGGACCGTCACAAGCTCCTTAGGTGGTAACTTTTCTGCATTTCTTGCTCAAAAACTTCCCCGTTCATCTTTACACACATTTCCTGCAAATAAAGAGAAACTTACATAAAAGTCAATACAAAAAGGCTTTTGGACACACACTAAACTTAAGGAAAAAACATTAAAAATATCGTGAAACCACGGTATATCAATCTCCAACTTATTTTGAAGTTTCTTGGGTTTGGTTAGCTACCATTTGAAGGTTTGTTGAGGGGTTTTCATCAATTTTATCTTCTTTCACCAAGTTGACTATGAATACAATTAAATTTCAATGGTCTAAAGCTTGTGAGAAAAGCTTTCAGGTTTTGAAGAATAGGTTGACTATTTCCCCAATTTTGACCTCACCAGAAGGTACTCAAGGTTTTGTGGTGTACAATTATACATCTAGAGTTGGGTTGGGCTGTGTATTAATGCAGAATGACAAGGTTATAACTTATGACTTTACACTATTGAAAGTTCAGGAGAAGAATTATCCAATCCATGACTTAGAATAGGTTGTAGTAGTTTTTCTTTGAATATATGGCAACACTAATTGGACGGTGTTCATTTTAATTGACTATTATTTTAATTTATATATAAATTATTAAAATATAATTAATTAGATATGATTCAATATAGTATAGGGATATAATGGTAATCCAACAATGAGTTAGGACCTTCCCACTATTTGTAATATATAAATATTATATGTGATATGATATGTGATATATGATATGATGATATAAAGAACCCATACATTCTCCATATTAAGGAAAGACTATCATTATTTTCTTTGTCAATAAAGAGAGGGTTTAATTTTTTTCTCTTTAGGTACCAACACAAATTCAAATTTAATTGAACTTCAAATAAACACATCAAATCTTAAATGGAAAACTGTAACATCCCTCCCTTTAGAAAATGCCTAAATTAATCCATACCTTCGTGGTAAGACAAGAGTGATTAATAAATTAAGAACAATGTGTTGTGTCATATTTTAAGTGTTCAATGATCGTATCTCAAGTTTTTAGTTAAGCAAGTTGCAAAAATAAAAATTCACCAAAGTTATCGCAAGTTCCGTTTTAATGATTTGTCTGAAATTTGGGTAAAATGTATCTGACCTTTGCTCCTAGAATATAAAGAGTAAAGGGGCCCACAACCTATCAAATCGAAGGTTTATGCTTCTAGTTTCAAAAATGTCAAGATTTAGAATAAACAGATATTCACGGCTATGCAATGACTGCGCAAAACAAGGGGCTAGTGGGCCACTAGGTCTAGAAAAAAATTATAAGATCCCATATTAGTCATTCTAATTCTTTTCCAGTTCATTAAAACCCAAAATTAGACATTTAAAGCCTCAATAACTCATATAAATTTATAATATCTTCTTATATCCTTAACTACAACTGCTCTATATCACGAGCTCGTCATTTTGGTATAGTTTTCTTTGTGGATTGTGTGATGTACCTACGTGGTGGTTGTGGAAGTGGGAGTCTTTCTGTGTTTTAATATTTATTTCAAGCTTAAGATCAAAGTAATACCATCCTTTTCATTGATTGTAGCTTTGATAAGCCACAAATAGTAAATTGCGACGGAAATCTTTATCCTTTGTTCATGGTACCTTTTATTCTTGTATGTTGGTTGTGGTAATATCATATTTTAGTATCAAGTGGATTTGTGATTTAAAGTTTATTAGACACTGAATTCATCATAAAAGGTATGTTAAGACTATTTCCTTGTTTTGACATGTTTTATTAAAGATGTGAACAATATAAGGAGATTGTTGTTACCGTTGATTAACTGACAGCCATAATTGTTACTAGTTTGCAACTAAAGTTGTTATATTACCCCCTTTTTGGAGTCTTATTTTTTTTGTAGAGACCCTATCTTGGGCATGGCTAAGAAATTATTCGTATCGTTTTTTAGAACTAAATTCCTCAATTTTGGCCTTGAATTGTTATTGTTTCCACGGGGCTATTGTGGTTAGCTGTAAGAATGTGTTCTTTTCCTACGAGGCTATGTTTTTGACCAAGAGGGTTTTGCGATCTTAGTTTTCTGGGCTATATATACTTATAAGAGGGTTATGTGATCTTTGCTTATGGGTATATGGTGGTTTCTAAGATGACTATGAGATCTTTGCGTACGAGACTATGTAGTTGCATACGAGGGCCATGAAATATTTTTTTATGGAGCTAGGTTGTTGCCTAAGAGGATATGAATTTTTTTTAATGGGCTATATTGATTCTTAAGAGGCCTATGTGATTGTCAGTTGGTCTAAGAGACTACCAATAGTGGTATATAGATTGAAGTCACATGCGCTTATGAGGCCTATCTAATTTGTCCTTTTTGTGACTGCTGTAACATTATCACTGAATAAGTTGAAAAAATGTCAATTTTTATATGGCGTAGACAGAGAAAAATACGTCCCCCTTTTTCAATAATTAGAAAACCAAATTCTATTAGGTATGTCATTGTTGAATTTTTTTTTGTAGATCAACTAAACACAAATTGGACAATGCTGAACCTCAAGTTCTCATTGAACACAACCCATATTATAATAAATGGAAGTGACAAAGGTTGATCCTTACTTGGCAATATCTTGTAATATCAATCAAGCTTCTTAGATATATACTTTAAAAAATCAAGGGCATGGATAATGCTAATGAAACAAATATTAAACTTCTTCCTACAAGAAAAGTTTGAATCATTGAAGTACCCTTCATTGTATAAATGATTCACACACATAACCATATAAGTCACCAACATATCAAGTTATTGTCTAAACACTTTATTTAATAAGTCCATTAATGAGGTGGAGCATTACTAAAAAAATGACATTACCCGAAACTCATAATGACCCTATCAAGTTCGAAAAACCGTCTTCATAATGACACTTTCTTTCACCCTCAATTAGTGATACCCTGACAAAAGGTTAATGCTAGAGAACTAGCTCACTCCTTAGAGTTAGTTAACCAAATAATCAATCCTTAGAAGAGGATACTTATTCTTAATGATAATCTTGTTCAATTGCAGGTAATAACTTCGCAAACCATCCTTCTTACAAACAAATAAAACTAGAGCACCTTATCTAATAAATATTTCAGTTGCTTCTTTAATTCTTCAAATTCTGCCAGTACCATATGGTAAGAAGCAATATAGATAGGGTGCGCATTTGGGAGAATATCAGTACCGAGGTCTATTCCCTTTCAAGAGTGTCACTGAGTAGATCATTGGGAAACACCTATGGAATCTCAAATATAATGAGGACTGACTCAAGAGTATAACCAACTGTTAGAAAAAACTTATACTAGATTTTAGACAAGAAAAAACTGATCCTTAGGCATAGATTTCCATATTTCCACTCTAGGACAAGCTCATTTTTAACGTTAAACTTAACCGCTCAGGTTATACAATAAACAAAATCCTAACAAGAATTGAGCTAATCCTTACCGAGAATAACAACAAGATCCAACATAGTAAGTTCTACTAGATAAACAGAAGTGACTCTATGGGATAAGGTGATCTGAATATTTCTATAGACTCTATCAACAACGATATATTTACCAATAGGAGTAAAGACATAAAAAGGTGTAACAATACATCTTGAAAGACATAAAATCTCATAGAAACATATAACATCACAAGGGACAAAGTAACACCGAGATTAAGAAAAGAATAAACATTAATATGAAAGAATTTTAACATACTAGTAACCACATCGGGAGAACCCCCT
This sequence comes from Solanum chmielewskii, assembly GCA_027704785.1. NCBI lineage: Eukaryota > Viridiplantae > Streptophyta > Magnoliopsida > Solanales > Solanaceae > Solanum > Solanum chmielewskii. Next base: position 26,027,592 of record JAKWIX010000327.1, read on the forward strand.
TGATCATGTTGAGTTTGAAGTGCATACATTAGGTTTCATTTTAGAGAACTTGTACCATATCTTCCGTTTGTATAAAACAATGGACAATTCCTCATCTTGTTACAACTCTTACCACAGATAAATCAACTATCTGTACCGACTAAGAACTTACTATCTTGCTTCCATCCAACTTTTACCACAATTAATCAACTATGTGAACCAGCTAGGCATTTACAATCATCCTTCCTTTGATACCTAGTATGAGTAGAAAAACAATATCCACCACCATTTTTCATTGATGCTTAGGTTTAGAAACTAATTCCTTGTTGAATATCATATCCGGAGCATTAAACAAACCTACACTAGAGAATCTTTGTTCGAAAATAGAATGACTATGTCCATCGAACCTTGAATGTGAAAAATCATCATCACAAGTCTTTGCCTCTTCGTTCCCTAGATATTTCCTTAAGCTTCTCCTCTTGAGATTGTTTGATATGTTACTCAAACAGGAAACATCCATTTCCTTAATTAGCATGATGATTGACATTCCTTAACCACTGTTTAAAACATACTTAAATCAATGTTATTCATCCTTCGCCTAGAATCAGTAAGTATAAAAGGAGAATATTTTGAAATTGTGTGAATTTCAAAGCATAATCTTTCACACTAATATAACCTTGAAAAAGTTTAATGAACTCAAGTACTTTGGCCTCCCTCATCTGAAGGGAAAAACCGATCAAGGAAAGCAACTTTAAACTTTTCCCATTGAAGAGGATTCTTATCAACAATCCTCTTTTTCTTCAATTGACTAAGCAACACCTTTAAGTTGATAAGCGACCAATTATGAATTTTCAACCGGTGTCACTCCTATGGTCATTTAAATCTTATACAACTCATCAATGAACATTTGGGGATTTTCCTCAACCTTGGAACCATAAAATTCAAAGGTATCTACTGTAGTTAAGTCTCTCACTCTAGTTTGTGTTGTACGCACAATTGGATTAACTAGGTCCACAAACTCTCTATTGGATTGAGCCATCATACCTTGATCCAACACTTGAAAAGTGGATAACAATCTACATTAGTAACTTGTTTTGTAAAAAAGTTGGCCAAAACATAGAGATCTCATTGTTACATATTCACACCTGCATTTGTTCCAACATTTGCTCTTTAAGGGACCATATCCTAAAAAGCATCAATTAAGGTTTAGGAGAGATACATATAGAGTTACACTTGATACACCCAAATTAAACCTCCTTAAAAAATTATAAGTGACCGTCACCAAATAAGGAACCTAATTGACGTTAGGATTGATGTCACGAGGAAGGTCTAGACATAGGCTAATTTATTGTTATTTGTAATTTTAGTAATATTTACTTCTTTAAAAAGGGGAATTCGTAAATAAAGTAATAGTTGATTGATTTAAAGTAACAACTAAACATGATTCACAGATTGTAATATCAATATGGGATGAAACTAGGGCAATTAAGTTCCCACAAGTTCTTAACACAACAATCCTAATAATACTATCTTTTTCCTAGTGTTAACATGAAAAGGTGATATGTTAGGTATCTCCTAATCGATTTGTCGTCCAAGTAGGGAAATTCACCATGCAACTGGTCTGTCTACGGGTGTATGCTTTCCTAGCCCTTACCCTAACGACATATTAGCCCTCGCGGTAGGTCGGTCATGCTATTTGATAATGGATTATCATATTACATCTCAGTGGTCAAATATATTTTTCATTCATTACTTCCTTCATCGGGAAAATAGAAGTGATGCAAGTTCTAATATTGAGCACCGTAAAAAAATATTCAAAACAAATAGATTAGCTATGAATGCATATACAATATTTTAGAATCACTTAATTATTAGTTTTATGTTGTTAATTACTCATGGTTCCCATAATCCTTGTTGAAAATTAAGATATTAATGCTTGGTTTATCACAATTCTTAAGAGGGTTAATAGTATAAATGATGAACTTACAATTAGAATAGGCGAAATCTCAAATCATGAATTGAAGGAAAAAAATACAAATTTCATTTATCAGACAACAAGAAATAAATGCTAAAAGTGTTTGCAATAAAATTACCAAAGCTAAAACAAAGTATATCAAATAAGGCTAACAACCAAAAAAATGAAATTTACAACTAGTATTTAGAAAAAAAAATTCTAAACCAAGTTGTAAAAAGTAGACTATGGAAATCCAGTCTTGAGTAGTGTCACCTATTTTTGGCACCCATAACTTGTCGAAGGAATGAAGACTCGTAGGTGCCTTCATTATTGATCCGTTAGTTAATATTCCAGTGATTTCCATCGACGGACATGGCCTCCAGTGTGTAAGTCCATCGATGGCCCGTCATGTTCATTCGTTGTTCATGGACTGGAAGTCGTTCTTCCTAAAGTTTTATATGACTCATCTCGTGGGGCTCAGAGTAAAGACTATGGTTTGTGAATTTCTTCCATCACTCAATACATAGATCAATTTTCTCAGCACTTCACCCACACTTTCCACTTTTGTCTTATTAAAGGAACGACAACTCATATGTGGGTTCGTCACTCCCAAAAAAGCTTGCTATTTAAACACTTTAAATACAAACTTCTCAAAACCTATTTCATACAAAAATAAACAAAAATACGATCACATCTAATAATAAAATGCTTAATACTTAACCGAAGCACTAAGTTAATGCATCAAAAATACCGTAAGTTACTGTTACATAACACTCGTGAAGACAACTCTACTCAATGTGGTTTGTGAGACATCATATTGTGAGCTTTTGCCCCAAATACCAGGTATATCATGACCCAAACTATACCCTAGGTACAATATGACATATAGAACCTTGAAAGGCCCTAGACAATACACTTAGCATACATTATACAAGATATTAACAATTAAAGATTAAGAAAAAGCATTATCATATCATAAATTTTTTGACAAAGAGAATGTGTAACATAGTCTAAACAAACCATATACTACATCAAAATAAGTGGTTGGGATATAATCCATACACCACATACAATGTTTGAAAATTTAAATAACGAAAACTATAAAAGTGTCTTGATCTCCATAACATGAGGACATTGGAATCCTAAAATGCCAACAGAGAGATCAGTTAACCACGCGTATGTGAGGTAGAAATGTCGTCCCTACATTAGTTAAACAATGTAGGCACAAGTATATATTAGTACATAACATTTACTAAGTATGATACTAATGTATAAACGATATGAAATCATGATAAAAGGAAGTTACATGACATACAATGACGAAGCTAAATCATAAGGTCAAAGGCTAGAAAAGTACAAGTTCATGGTGAGTGCAACCTTATCATATTTGAAACACTTACTGAGATACTTTGAAAGTAACCTTAGTTCATTATTGTAGAATTTTTATCATTAACCGACATAGACCATATGAGCTAAAACATGGAATATAATGTTTATCCCATGCCAAAAAGATATATACTACTTCACAAGGTAAGGACCATAAAATTCTACCTTGCATGGATCCACTAGCTAAGACAATGAGATTGGTCGTAGAAACCTGACCTCTACTAACGGGAGAGCCTCCATCTTCATATCTGCTCGGTGCTATGTTAAATCCTTACATGGTTGTCATTAATCATATTCATTTCGTCATCCATTTAGAGGAGAAAATAAGTAATAAATCCTAGGTAATATTATTTGGAATAGCTCCTAAACATTATTAAATTAGTTGAAAAAATCATTTAACCTTCTAAATTATTATGTGAGAAAGCATTTTACAATCATGATCATAGAATGTGAGATAACATTTCAACATCTCATTGATACTTTCACCTAAAAGACCCTTCAAATAATTGATATCATTTTAATAAAAATACGAATATCTTTATTAAAATCATTTTTCATTGTTCATAAGTTTCATCATGTTTGTAGTCTAAAATCATTGATCATACATTGGTTTATCTGAATTTAACTAAATAACATATAATTGCTTTTCTTCATGCAATAGAAGATAGAAAATATCTACTGAATCATAATTGAATTAAACGCATGATGATTGAATAAGACCCTTACTTGAAATTGAGAATTAAACTTTTAAAATTGATTCATCTTGGGATAACTATGAAGGAAAGGAATCAGTAGTTGAATACTAACATACACTAATAATAAAGGACAATAAGTTGTGGTGAACTGGAGATCTTGAAGTGAAACTATATCTTCTTTCTCCTTAGCTTTAGAGAGAACTTTGGGGAACAACTTGGAGGAAAATTAGGCATTTAGGAGAAAGATTTTAGAATGAGTAGTTTTAGGAGTTAAAAATACTTATATAAGGCTTAAATAACTTAGGTATTAGACGCATAGGAGAAAAATAGAGCACTAACTAAAAGCTGATGGAACACCAATATGGGAGCCTTCACAGACCGTTTAGCCTGTCATGGCCAATAAAGTGGGGTCGTGAACCATAGGGGAAACTTTTTGATTTAATGGATGGCCAGCCTATCCCTCTTCATAGGTATTTTACACTTAACACTTGTGTAAAGGTTCTGGACCTGACTGTTAAACCGGCCATACCTTTTCAAAATTCCAAGGTGTTACAAAAGTGCTCTTTTCAACTCTATTTACTTCATTATCTTGTATGATATATGATAAGTGAATTTTGTAGATTTTTTGGGATTTCTATACGCCATTACACCTAGGGCATACTTTGGATCATGATAATTAGATTTCTTATGTTTCTCTAGTCCCGTAAACTCTCACTTCATCATCATGTTTTCTTACCAACACTTCAATTTTTTGTTTTCCGTTCATCCTCACATTATAATTGTTTAGACTATAAAGAGGCCAGAAAGTTCCTGAAAGAAAACACCCAATGATTTCTTTGCTTTTTTCAAGTTGGTTACACTATCTGAACTGGTTGATTCTTTCTGAAATTGATTTGAAAACGAAAAGTGTTCCCAAAAAGGTGATGAAAATTAAATTTTCAGGGATATCATTTGTGGTTTAAGCATATAAAGAGAAGATAAGGTTCATCCATTAGAAGGGTTTTAATGTTTTTGGAAAGTAATATATCTACGAATTATATCAGGGGACTCTTATTTGTGTTGGTTTGGAAAAATATAGAAGTACATGGAGTTCCCTATGGTCTAAATTCCCCTGCTTTGTGTGGATTGTCCTTCAATTGGACTAGTGTTTTAGTTTTTATCTCTTTTCTATTTCAGGTGTTACATTTTTGTTATAGCTGTTCATCTAATGGTAATTTCTGGACAAAATTCTAGACCTAATCCAGTCGAAGGAGAATTGGTAGACCAAAATGAACTGGGAGTATTTGATGTTGGTACAAAAACATCTCTACCCTTGCACTTGAGAAGATTCAAGCAGAGTTGATGTACTGCAAGATTCCACTACTTATTTAACAAGCCTTTCTGAAGTTCTTCGATTATAAATTACCTTGTCTATACTTATAGTGTGACTTTGTTTTTATTGGGAGACATAATTGAGCTGGGCAAACAGAAACAGAGAAATATTAGAATATCTAGAGAAAGTATGAAAGGAAGTTTAGTTCTTGTTAGATGTTCATTTATCATTTTCTTGTAGATTTAACATGACTTGATTCTTTTTATTGTAGAGTGGCGGTCCTCTGGATTTCAGACATGATTATTTTTTTTCACCTAGTGTTCAATCCACCTCACTGAAATGTAAAATTAAAAGAAGCGGAAAGATGAGGATTATAATGATGACGAATCATGTAAAAGGAAAGAGGAAAAGAAGAAAAATTTGATGAATAAGTATTCCAACAAACACATGTTAGTATTAACATATTGGATATTGGATTAAATGTTCAAGTTGTACAACGATTTAATTAGTCACTTACTTTAAATGCAATTTCGGATTCTGTTAGTTAAAATAGATGTTTGATAGATCCTTGTAATCATGCTAGTACATGGGTACGTGCGTTTCACCTGCATTCCGTATGAAAATAAATTCCAAAATAATATATAAGACATATAATAAACTATTTGGAGAACATGCATGTTTATTAAAAGTGTTTCTTGATATTTTTAATCTACTTCCCAAGCGTTGATACCTTTCGACACATATTGATGGTTTAGCGCAATCGTTAAGGAGCTGCAATAATTTCCTAATGACATGTGTTCCACCCCTTCTGGCACCAATATTTTGGTTTTTGACTTTAACCATTTTATTTTTCTTTAAATAACTATAACGACACATATTTTAGTAATTCACTTCTTTATATTTTGCCTCCCAATAATGAAAATCTTTTCTTTACCTCTGGAAAAAGGTCATCCTCCCTCAACTCAATTTGTAGCTCAATCTATGTTTATGAATAAATGTTGTGTAGTTCGTAATTCTTTTCTTATGGCTTGCATGTGCCGGTTTCGGAAGAGCGAATGAAAAGGAGGACTAGTGTGTTGGACATATTAGAAACCTTCAATATTTTTTGTACAGTCCATTCAATGTTCTAAACATTTTGCATTAGATGAGGATAAAGAGCAAGCGATTTCTCCTAGTGCATCTATGACATATAAGTTGTAGACATAGGCAAATGCTTCCCCCATTTATCCATAGCTAGTTTCTGGACACATGCGTTACACGTGTATCCCATATAATTTAGTGTAATATTTACATAATGAGATAATTAAATACAAGCATCAAATGAAAAATAATTCATCCATACAAAGACATTGTACACACTTGAGAAGTGAGACTGAAGAAAATAATAGAAAGTGGATAGCTACATTGAATGCAAATCCAATGAAGTTTTTTTGGATGACCTCTTCATTTAATATTAAAGTTGTAAACCTTGAAAACAACCCTTAAAATTTTTTAAAATAAATAGAAGAGTAAAAGGATAGATTTGTTGCATGAAAGTAAGATGGATATAAAAGCGTGAAATAAAATTATGATTCATAATAACGATTAGAGGCTTTATACTAAAATGGACACGAAGCATAAATTTTTTTAAAAAAATAAATTTTAAACAATTTATTTCCTTTATTAAATCACTGTATAAGTATTTAAAAACTTTTTTATTATCTTATGGCCAAAATTAAGTCAGTTAACAATGTCTTTCTCTATTCATAATTTTTTATTGAGTAATAGTGAATTATATTTTTTGAATTTATTATGGAGATGTAGAACATAATTTTTGAATATACTGCCTATGTTTTAAAAAGCTCATGATACTTCACTTTTTAAGAGTCAATTTGTCTATTTTTTAAACGATAAATAAGATAAGATTTATTTGATATATTAAAATTGAAGTTTAGATATTTAAAATCTATTCGAAAAGTACTACAAATTATAGTTTTTCTCACGCGATATATAATTTTTTTTTAAAAATATTTCTTAATTAAATGTTGGTGAAAAACTCATATCATCTAACTCTTTAAAAAAAGAATATATTAAAATGAGAGATTAAATACATAAAAACAATGGCTCATGAGATATAAGTGTATGATATAAGCTCATTATAGATTTGGCCGTTAATGCTCTGATATTTTGCCTATGGGGTGTCTCCCCTATCAGAATGCCAAGCAGGGGTATCTGAACTTTGGCTTGTGGCACCCCACACCTCTCAGAGAGCCAAGGATGCTAATTCACCCCATTTTTTGCATCTTTCCGTACTAGTCTCTTAGCAACGTATCTATGTTCTTAGTTGATTCAAACACTCTTAGGTACGTCTAAACATCGTCAAAACATCCATAAATATGAGATCATGATCTTTAAATCCATACTTCGATTCGAGGGATGTTACGAGTCAAGTCTAGAAGTTAAGAATCAAGTCAAGAGAAGTTTATAAAGTTTTCAAGTATTTCACAAACGTTTTAACTTTGTTTTAAGATTTATGTTTTGATTCAAGCAAAAAGTAAAAAGTTGAGTTCTTTTCTCCAATAGTTTTAAGGGAACTATGTGTTTTCAAAGAGACTAAAATATGTTTTTAGATTTTAGAAAGAAAGGGAACATCGATTCCATGAGACCTTTTAAGCTAAGTTTTGAGTAATTATCTCAAAACAAAGAAAAAGTTTTGTTTTAAAAAATACGAGCAAAGTACATTTTGGATGTAGTATTGAGTACCGATATGGGGACGCGAGTTCAGATAACTCAAGTCCCCATTAACTCTGTAGCCATCATGGGTAGTAAAATTTCATACTTTTTAGATGACTCTTTAAGTGTTTTTAAGCACAGACTAGTGGATCCACCTAAATAAGACGTTCTATATGACGACAAAGTATGAGATAGTTTTGGCAGCATCGGCAAGACGTTGTATTACTACTTTGGCTCATTGTGGTGGTTGTTGGTTAGAGGATATACCACATAAACTATATTACTCTATTATATGAGTAAAGTTGAGCTTGTTATAGCATTTTATTTAACGAACTAAGTGGATTTTTACTATTTTATAAAGCTTTCCATATACATCTGTTTCATTTCTTATATTGAGTTAAGTTATTCACGAGTTTAGTATAGACAATGTAAGTGTTTCTTTCAGATTCCTTTCAAGCTTATGTCATGTTTAGTATTCCACTCGCATACTCGTACATTCAATGTATTAATGCTAGTTAGCATGTATCATCTTATAATGCAGATACATGTAACTAGGATCATAATGTATTGCCTCGTTTATCTTGTTGAGCACTCAGAGTCGGTTGGTGAGCCTCCTTGCTTTCTGGTGGGCCCCTTTTTAGATTGCTTTCTAGTTTCTAGTTGTTTGGAAAATCAGGGGTCTTGTCCAGATATTTCTTATTTGTGTTTGAGGCTTCATAGACAGATGGTTATATTTCTTTAGTCTTATTCATTTCAGTTGTATAAATTTAAGACTTGAGTTGTTATTTTTGCTAAGTTATTATCTCCAAAGTTATTTCATGAGTTATATTACTTATGTTTAAAGTCTTCCATTGAGAAAGTAATCCAAACCAAGGGTTCAGATGGGGACAACAATGCTCCTCGAGTTTCAATCTTGCCCAGGGTGTAGGATCGGGGTGTGACAAAATTAATATCAGAGTAGAGAGTTAAAGAGTCCTAGGGAATCTATGAAGTTGTGTCTATAGATTTTTAGTTATCGGTGTGAAGCGCGCTACCTCAATAATTAGGAGGGTGCAACACTTAGTAAATATTCTCACATATTTCATACTCACTTCATGCATTAGAGTTGATCTCTAAAAAAATTCTTTCTAATTCATTCTTTCTTGTGTGTATTACTTAATCATTCCTCCACAAAGAGCTATCAAAGGTCATCCTATTTGCCATAATATTGAGGATCAAGGGTTACCAAATGCACCTGAAGTGCAACCTCAAGGGGAAATCATTAATTTCAAGTTAAGGGAAGCAATAAGGATGTTAACTGAAGCTATAACTAACAAGTGTTGGCATCAAAGTTGAACTCGATAATAAGAGGTTGACACTTTGATGGTCCGTAAATTATTGAGGATGAATCCTCAATGTTTTAGTGGTAAAGTAACTGTTGTGGATCCATAGAACTTAATTGAGGAACTTTAAAAGGTATTTGATGTTATGGGTTATGCTGATGTTGAATGAGTTGAGCCATATACATATTAACTAAAGGATGTTTCTAGGACTTCGTTTGACCAGTTGAAGAAGGGTAGAGATAAAGGAGCACCGCCTACGAGTTGGACATGTTTTAAGGAGGCCTTATTGGGGCGTTTATTTCCTCGAGAACTGAGAGAGGCAAAGGTATGAAAATTTCTTACCTTAAGCAAAAGTCACTAAGTCTTCATGAGTATGGGTTGAAGTTAACCCAACAATACTATTATGCTCTGGAGATGGTTTTGGATATGACTAGTTTAATGGATCCTTTTGTTTGTAGATTGTACCATTTATCAAACAAAGACGACAGTGTAGACATGCTGCTTAGGAACATGAATATATCCAGGTTAATGACTTATGTTCAACATGTTAATGAAGAAAAAGTGAGGGATAGGGAGGCATTTAGAAACTAGAAGGCTAAGATAGGGAATGAGTCTAAGCAGCATAAAAGTAATGTGAACCGTTCGTCCTTTTGGCAAAACCAAAGGGGATTTCTCCATCATCTGCTTGTGCACTTGCACCCAGAAACAAAAGTTATTATAATAGACAAAATTTCCAATACTTCAAAGCTAAACCTGCACAGTCTTAAGGTAGTGTGGCACAAGGAGGTAATTAGGTTTCTTCATATGCTAAGTGAGGTAGAACCCACCAAGGTTAGTGTCGCGAGAGCTCCACAAGTTACTTCATGTGTCGTAAAGAGGGTCACTTCATGTCACGACCCAAAACGAGCCGTGAGTGGCACCCACACTTTCCCTCCTATGTGAGCGAACCGACCAATCTAAACCCCAACATTTCAAACATAATAAACATAAAAATAATGCGGAAGACTTAAAACTCATTAACGAAATCAATAATCAACTTCTAAATTCAAACTTATCATTATCCCCAAAATCTGGAAGTCATCATCACAAGAACAACTATCCTCAAATTTCAAATTCTAAGAGTATCTAGAAAGCTAGAATAAATAAAAAGCTAGTCCATGCCGGAACTTCAAGGCATCAAGACATGAAGAAGAAGATCCAGTCCAAGCTAGAAGCGTTAGCTCACCCTGAAATCCGGTGTAATGAAGACTGGCTAGAGTTGCGGTTGAGTTGAAGACGACGGTACGTTTGCTGCACTCCACAAATAATAAAAAAAGAAAATATACAAGTAGGGGTCAGTACAAAACACAGGTACTGAGTAGGTATCATCGGCCAACTCAAAATAGAAAACAGTATATATCAAATAATATTATAAAATCAACTACAATACTCAACATGCGGCATTTACAATTACCATAACCCTTGGTCACAACACCAAGCACATCAATGAGGACTCACGCCTCCCCATCATACTCATTTTGGAAATCAGGTTCATTAAATTGAGTATATTAACATATTTCAAGATTCATTATCTTTATTTCTCTCGTGTCGGTACGTGACACTCCGCTCCATATACTATCCTGTTGCCGGAACGTGACACCCGATCCATATACTATCCTGGTGTCAGAACGTGACACTCCGATCCTCATCATACTATCCTGGTGCCGGAACGTGACACTCCGATCCTCATCATACTATCCTGGTGCCGGAACGTGACACCCGATCCTCATCATACTATCCTGGTGTCGGAACGTGACACTCCGATCCTCATCATACTATCCTGGAACAGGACGTGGCACCCGATCCATATACTATCCTGGTGTCGGAACATGACACCCGATCCCCTAATCTCACTACTTTCATTCATCAAGCCTTCTTTTATACCAAGGCATCATCATTAGCAAAGTAGATTAGGGTTTTTCAAGATTTAGGATGCAATAGCTTCATCATGCTTATTTTATCACAATTATATAATCACATTAATGCAAGCATACAATTAAGCATATAGAAGGGTTTACAACACTACCCAATACATATCATTCGCTATTAAGAGTTTACTATGAATAGCATAAACCATAACCTACCTCCACCGAAGAATTCGTGATCAAGAATCTACTTTCCCAAAGCTACATTCTTCCTTTCTCTCAATCGATCATTTCTCCCTCTCTCTCTGTTCTTTTTCTTTTTCTTATTCAAACCCTCTTTCTTTTACCCTAATTACTATATAATTAAGTATAAAAGATGGAAAAAGTAACCCACTAATTAATTCAGGGTTATCTCCTTTAACCCCCAAGTAATTAAATTATTAGTATTACCCACTAACTTTATAATTATATGCAGGAATAGTTCAAAACGCCCCTTAAAACATTTAACAGAAATCCGACCCAGTCAGGGTTACGTAGCCTGTGACGGGCCGTCGTGCCTGCGACGGTCCGTCCTGCTGAGTCGTCAAAGAGTTCAGAGACTCACTTTTTACTTAAGACCCTGTGACGGTCCGTCGTGCCTACGACGGTCCATCATGCCATTTCGTCGCGAAGTTCAGAGAGTTGTTCTCAGTATCCAATTTTTCAGAATTCTAAGTGTTTTGGAACGAGACCCCCTCGACGGTCCATCGTGCCCATGACGGTCCGTCGTGGGATCCGTCAACTCAGACAGTTATTACCAGAAAATACTCTACTGCTCAAAACGACTAAACAGGTCGTTACAATAGATACCAATTTACCCATCGTTCGTCCCCGAACGATCACAAGAAGAAAAACAAGGGCGAAAAGGAGTACCTGAATCTGTAAACGGATGTGGGTATCTTTCTTGCATATCAGCCTCTTTCTCCCAAGTGGATTCTTCAACCGGCCGATTCTTCCATTGAACCTTGATGGATGAAATCTCTCTTGACCTCAACTTGAAGACCTCTCTATCTAAAATAGCAACAGTCTCCTCCTCATAAGACAAATTCTCATCAAGAAGAACCGAATCCCAACGAATAATGTAGTTTCCATCACCATGGTATCTTTTCAACATAGACACATGAAATACCGGGTGCACTCCTGACAGCCCTGGGGGCAAGGCTAATTCATAAGCTACTTCCCCCACGCGCTTCGGAACTTCAAATGGGCCAATATACCTCGGACTAAGCTTACCTCGCTTACCAAACCGCATCACCCCTTTCATGGGCGAAACCTTCAGCAAAACTTGCTCACCCTCCATAAACTCCAAGTCCCTAACCTTTCGGTCTACATATTCCTTCTGTCTACTTTGAGCCGCTAAAAGCTTTTCTTGAATGCATTCCTTTTTATCTAACGATTCCCTCAGAAGGTCAGTACCCCAAGGTCTAACCTCGAATGCATCAAACCACCCAATGGGAGACCTACATCTCCTCCCATACAGTGCCTTAAATGGGGCCATATCAGTACTCGAGTGATAGCTATTGTTGTATGAGAACTCTGCTAAGGGTAAGAAGTTATCCCAATGGCCGCCAAACTCTATCACACATGCACGAAGCATATCCTCCAACACTTGAATCGTTCGCTCAGACTGACCATCGGTCTGAGGATGGAACGCAGTACTAAGGTCCAATATAGTACCTAATTCAGTATGCAATGTCTTCCAAAACTTAGAAGTAAATTGCGTACCTCTATCAGATATGATGGAGAGTGGAACTCCATGCAATCGAACAATTTCTGAGATGTAAATTTTGGCTAACTTCTCTGCATTATAAGTCACCTTGACCGGAATGAAATGAGCAGACTTAGTTAACCTATCAAAAATTACCCAAATGGAGTCATACTTACCCATTGTCATTGGAAGGCCAACAACGAAGTCCATTGCAATTCTCTCCCACTTCCATTCAGGAATGGGCATTCTCTGAAGTATCCCTCCAGGCCTCTGGTGTTCATACTTTACTTGCTGACAATTCGGGCATTGAGCAACAAAGTCAACAATGTCACGCTTCATTCTACTCCACCAAAAATGTTGCTTTAGGTCATGGTACATCTTGGTTGCACCAGGATGTATAGAATACCTAGAACTATGAGCCTCTGTAAGAATAGTGTGGATCAAATCATCGATGCGGGGTACACATACCCTTCCCTTAATTCTCAAAACACCTTCCTCATTGATTTTTGCTTCTTTAGCCTCTCCTCGCAACACCTTATCTCGGATCCGGATCAATTTCTCATCATTAGATTGCTTTCCCTTAATCTTGTCAAGAAAGGAAGATCTTTCCTCCACACAAGCCAAAAATCCTCCCTTCTCATTTACTTCTAGCCTCATAAAGTTATTAGCCAGAGTCTGAACTTCTCTAGCCAATGGGCGTCTAGAAACCTGCAAGTGAGCTAGACTTCCCATGCTCCCTGCCTTTCAACTTAAAGCATCTTCCACAACGTTAGCTTTTCCTGGATGATACAAGATAGTGATGTCATAGTCCTTCAGTAGTTCAATCCACCTCCTCTGTCTCAAATTCAAATCTTTCTGAGTAAAGACATACTGTAAACTACGATGATCCGTATAGACTTCACATTTAACCCCATATAGATAATGTCTCCATTGCTCTAATGTGAACACTACCGCAGCCAACTCCAAATCGTGGGTCGGATAATTACGTTCATGCACCTTTAATTGCCTCGAAGCATAAGCAATTACATTCTTCTCTTGCATTAGACTGGCAAGGTGAGGATTGATGCAGTAGTCAACAAAGTCTTGAGCTTCTGAAAGCTTTCTTCACACTCGTCCGACCATACAAATGGAACACTCTTCTTAGTCAAGTTTGTAAGTTGGGAAGCAACAGAAGAAAATCCCCTGACAAATCGACGGTAGTAGCTAGCTAAACCAACGAAGCTTCTTACCTTTGTAACATTAGTAGGTCTTGCCAACCTCTTCACTGCTTCAATCTTAGAAGGATCCACCATCACTCCATCCTTAGAAATCACATGTCCCAAGAAGGACACTGAATCTAGCCAAAACTCACACTTAGAGAATTTGGCATAAAGCTTTTTCTCCCTCAACATTTCCAATACAATTCTCAAATGCTCCTCATGTTCTTTCCTGCTCTTTGAGTATACCAGTATATCATCGATGAATACAATAACAAAGAGATCCAGATACGGCTTAAAAATCCCGTTCATCAAACTCATGAAAGCAGCAGGGGCATTAGTAAGCCCAAAAGACATTACTAAGAATTCATAATGTCCATATCGGGAAGGTCTGCGGGAAACACATCCAGAAGGTCTGCGAGTACCCGGCTCCAGATCAATGCAAAAGTCAATATCCCTATCTGGTGGCATACCGGGAAGGTCTGCGGGAAACACATCCAGAAACTCACGGACTATCGAAACCGACTCAATTGAAGGTACTTGGGTAGTGTCATCCCTGAGATGTGCCAAGAACGCCAAACAACCCTTACTAACCATTTTCTTAGCACAAAGAAAAGATATGATACGAACCGGATTGGAAGTGTAGTCACCCTCCCACACTAACGGATCTGTCCCAGGCTTGGCTAACGTCACAGTTTTAGCATTACAATCTAAGATTGCAAAGTTTGGAGAAAGCCAAGTCATACCCAGAATTACATCGAAATCAACCATTTATAAGATAACCAGGTCTACATGAGTATTGCTCCCCACAAGCGTTACAAGACAAGACCTATACACCTTTTCAACTATCACAGACTCACCCACCGGAGTAGAAACACGAATAGGCATGTCAAGCAATTCACAATGTAAATTAAGACCAGTAGCAAATGAAGAAGATACATACGAAATTGTGGATCCAGGATCAAATAATACGGAAGCCATGCAATCACAAACCAAAAGATTACCTGTGATAACAGCATCGGATGTCTCCGCTTCCGACCGCCCGGGGAAAGCATAACAATAGGCCCTATCGCCTGTCTGCCCGTTGCCCCTACCATGTTGTGCTGTAGTGGCTCCAGTTTGCCCGTCACCCCGATTGATTTGGTGACCACCATTACCTCGGCCACCACATTCTCCAGAATAGCGGCCTCGTCCATGACCACCTCTACCTCTGACTATTAGGGGTCTGTAACTCTGTTTTGGACAATATCTCTTAATATGTCCAATTTCCCCACATCCATAACACTCTCTGGATTCAATCATAGGTCTCTGTGAGAACGACGGAGTCTGGGGATAACCTCCAAACTCAGAGAAATGTTGAGCGGTCTGCGGTGGACCCCCAGCTACAGCCTGTAGTGAGGACTGAATTGGTCGGACTGGGTAACCTCCTGAACCCTGTCCTCTTGAGTAAGAACCATTAAACTCACCACCCTTACGAAACCTTTTTGATGCGATGCCATGGTGAAGTCATCTAGCTTCACTCCCTCCACCTCTATCACGAAGTCTACCACTTCCTGAAAGGATTTTGCTGTAGCCGCTACCTGTAAGGCTGAAATCCGCAACTCTGACCTCAACCCCTTCACAAAACGGCGAATCCGCTCTTGTGGACTGAAGCAAAGCTAGGTGGCATATCTGTAGAGTGTACGAAACTTAGCCTCATAAGCAGTAACCGACATCTTGCCTTGCTCTAGGCTTAGTAACTCATCTCTCCTCCTATCCCTCAAAGTACGGGGTATATACTTCTCCATAGATAAACTAGAGAATGATGCCCAAGTCATAGGTGGTGCCTCTGTTGGTTGACACTCCACATGTGACCGCCACCACATTTTGGCGTTCCCTTGAAATTGATAGGTCACAAACTCGACGCCAAATCGTTCTACTATACCCATCTTGTGTAGTAACTCATGACAGTCAACCAGAAAATTGTAGGCATCCTCAGATTCAGCACCCTTGAAGACCGGAGGTTTCAATTTCAAGAACTTACTGAAAAGTTCATGCTGATCACTTGTCATTATAGGCCCTGTAGTCAAACGAGGAAATGTGCCTATTTCAAGTGAGGCATCCATGCGGGGAGCCCCAGCAGTTGCATGTTGTATTCCCGGAACCTGAGGTGCTGGTGCAGAAAACACTGGAGGTGTCTGGCCCCGAATCAGCTAACCCGCTAAGATAAGCAAGAACCCTATTAATCATCTCTGTGGGTAGGTTGGGGGGGTAATTCCTCATTCCGCACCTGTCGCTCTCCCCTTCCTCACCCTCTCTTAATACTTCCTCAATCGGTGGAGGATTCACCGCCCTAGTACCAGATGGGCCAGGTGTTTGTCCTCTTCCTCTAGAGGACGTCCTCCCGCGACCTCTACAACGGCCTCTTGCCACTGCCCCTCTTCGAGCTACAGCCCCAGTGGCTGGCTCAGACGCATCTTGACTTGTCGGTGTTGGTGCTGGCGCGGTTGTGGCTCTAGTTCTAACCATCTGCGAAATAGAGTGAAAATGGTCAGATACCAATTTGTATCACCTAGATACCAATTGGATCCAAGTAATAGCACGAAAGAAGAAAAGAATGGAATTTTCCTAAAGTCTTATAGCCTTTCAAAGAAAATTAAAGGCATCCCCCTACCGTTTCTCAAGACTCTACTAGACTCGTTCTTGTGTGATGAGACCAACGAACCAAATGCTCTGATACCAAGTTTGTCACGACCCAAAACGAGCCGCGAGTGGCACCCACACTTTCCCTCCTATGTGAGTGAACCAACCAATCTAAACCCCAGCATTTCAAACATAATAAACATAAAAATAATGCGGAAGACTTAAAACTCATTAACGAAATCAATAATCAACTTCTAAACTCAAAATTATCATTATCCCCAAAATCTGGAAGTCATCATCACAAGAACATCTATCCTCAAATTTCTAATTCTAAGAGTATCTAGAAAGCAAGAATAAATAAAAAGCTAGTCCATGCCGGAACTTCAAGGCATCAAGACATGAAGAAGAAGATCCAGTCCAAGCTAGAAGCGTTAGCTCACCCTGAAATCCGGTGTAATGAAGACTGGCTAGAGTTGCGGTTGAGTTGAAGACGACGGTACGTTTGCTGCACTCCACAATTAATAAAAAAAGAAAACATACAAGTAGGGGTCAGTACAAAACACAGGTACTGAGTAGGTATCATCGGCCAACTCAAAATAGAAAACAGTATATATCAAATAATATCATAAAATCAACAACAATACTAAACATGCGGCATTTACAATTACCATAAACCTTGGTCACAACACCAAGAACATCAATGAGGACTCACGTCTCCCCATCATACTCATTTTGGAAATCAGGTTCATTAAATTGAGTATATTAACATCTTTCAAGATTCATTATCTTTATTTCTCTCGTGTCGGTACGTGACACTCCGCTCCATATACTATCCTGGTGCCGGAACGTGACACCCGATCCATATACTATCCTGGTGTCGGAACGTGACACTCCGATCCTCATCATACTATGCTGGTGCCGGAACGTGACACTCTGATCCTCATCACACTATCCTGGTGCCGGAACGTGACACCCGATCCTCATCATTCTATCCTGGTGTCGAAACGTGACACCCGATCCCCTAATCTCACTAATTTCGTTCATCAAGCCTTCTTTTATACCAAGGCATCATCATTAACAAAGTAGATTAGGGTTTTTCAAGATTTAGGATTCAATAACTTCATCATGCTTATTTTAGCTCAATTATATAATCACATTCATGCAAGCATACAATTAAGCAGATAGAAGGGTTTACAACACTACCCAATACATATCATTCGCTATTAAGAGTTTACTACGAATAGCATAAACCATAACCTACCTCCACCAAAGAATTCGTTATAAAGAATCTACTTTCCCAAAGCTGCGTTCTTCCTCTCTCTCAATCGATCGTTTCTCCCTCTCTCTGTTCTTTTTCTTTTTCTTATTCAAACCCTCTTTCTTTTACCCTAATTACATATAATTAAGTATAAAAGATGGCAAAAGTAACCCACTAATTAATTCAGGGTTATCTCCTTTAACCCCCAAGTAATTGAATTATTAGTATTACCCACTAACTTTATAATTATAAGCAGGAATAGTCCAAAATGCCCCTTAAAACATTTAACAGAAATCCGACCCAGTCAGGGTTACGTAGCCTGTGACGGGCCATCGTGCCTGCGACAGTCCGTCCTGCTGAGTCGTCATAGAGTTTAGAGACTCACTTTTTACTTAAGACCTTATGACGGTCCATCGTGCCTACGACGGTCCGTCCTGCCATTTTGTCGCGAAGTTCAGAGAGTTGTTCTCAATATTCATTTTTTTAGAATTCTAAATGTTTTGGAACGAGACCCCCTCGACGGTCTGTCGTGCCCATGACGGTCCATCGTGGGATCCGTCGACTCAGACAGTTATTACCAGAAAATACTCTATTGCTCAAAACGACTAAACAGGTCGTTACACTTCATGAATAAGTGCCCTAATAACTGGCAAGGTACTGGGAATTAGGGCAATAGAACCCAATATTCATCAGTTTTTGCACAAGGTAGGGATTCACCTAGAGGAACTACTTCTGAAACAGAATGAGGAGAAAATAGCCTTTATGCGATCACTAATTGCCAAGAGAAAGAGAACTCCCTAAATGTTGTTACTGGTATGATTAATGTATTTAATCTTGATGTTTATGCTTTTCTAGACCCAGGAGATGTGTCTGTAACTCTTATGTTGTAAATAAGTTAGAAGTTCTTCATGAGAAACTCTGTGAACCCTTTTGTGTTTCTACACCTGTTGGAGAGTCTAATATAGGTGAGTGAGTATATCGTGAAGTATGTCATTTCCATCAATCACAAGGACATCATGGCTTATTTAATTAACTTAAACATGGAAGATTTTGATGTCATATCTAGGTATGGACTGACTTCATGCCTGTTAGGCCACCATTGATTATTGGACTCGAGTTGTTAAGTTCCAAATTCCTAATGAGCCATTCGTTGAGTGGAAAAGTAGTTCAGCAGTTCCAAAGGGTCATTTTATTTCGTACCTTAAAACAAGGAAGTTAGTTTCGAAGGTGTGTGTCTATTATCACTTCCTCCAAGTTAATGACTATATTGTTGAGATACCTCATATTCATTCAACTTTAGTAATAATAAAGTTTCTAGAAGTCTTTCTAGATAATCCACCTGGAGTCCCTCCTGAGAAACAGATAGACTTTGGTGTAGATGTTCTTCCAAATACTCGTCCTATATCTATTTTGCCATATAGAATGGCACCAACATAGTTGAAAGAGCTTAAACAACAGCTGAAAGATCTCAAAGATAAAGGTTTCATTCGACCAATAGTCTCGCCTTGGGGCTCTCAGGTCTATTTGTGAGGAAGAAAGATGGTTCCTTTAGGATGTGTACAGATTATCGTCAATTGAACAACGTTACCATAAAAATAAGTATCCTCTCCAAGGTTTGAAGATCTTCTTGATTAAATTTAGGGTGACACCTTTTTCTGTAAGATAACCTCAAATATGGCTATTATCAGTAAAGAGTAAGGGAATATGACATTCCAAAGACAACATTCAGGACCAGTTATGGTCATTATGAGTTTTTGGTCATGTCCTTTGGTTTGAAGAATGCACCTGGAACATTCATAAATTGTATAAATAGATTATTCATATGTTTGTTATCGACTTCATTGATGTCATAGTAATTTATTCTAGGAATGATGAAGATCATGCTAGTCATCTCATAATAGCTCCAAATCTAAACGATAGAGAGTTGTATGTCAAGTTCTATAAGTGTGAGTTTTTTCTTGAGAATGTTTCATCCTTACGCCACATTCTGTATCGAGAGGGAATTAGAGTTGATATTCAAAAAATAAAGGTAGTGCAGAACTGGCCTACACCCATATCTCCAACTGCTGTTAGGAGTTTCTTGGGTTTGCCGGGCTATTATAGAAAATATGTAGGGGGGTCACATCCATTTTATATTGTTTGACCAATTTGACTCATAAAATAGTGAGTTTTCAATAGTTTGAAGCTTGTGAGAAAAGCTTTCAGGAATTGGAAAAGAGGTCGATAACTTCCCTGTTTTGATCTTACTAGAAGGTATTCAAGATTTTGTGGTGTATTGTGATGTATCTAAACTTGGTTTGGGTTGCGTATTTGTAATATCTAATAATTTTAAATATCTAGGAATAAGCTTAGAAAATAAAAATATTCTTTTTGGAAAGAAAAGAGAAAATCAGGAAAATTGTCAAAGTTGAGAAAGTGAGGTTTGGTCATTTTCAAACGCTGATAACTTCTTGCTAAGGATGATATAGAGGGCGTTCTTGATATGGATTGAAATATGTTGGAGAGAAATTTCCAAAACCGTTGAGTTTGCACATTTTTCATATCATATGATGGAGATATGCCTATCGCAAGTTGGGCTTTTGAAGTAAGGAAAGTCCAAATCCATATTTAAGGAAGGACAAATTAGTCTTTTCATCGATTAATTTCCTATATTATTTTTAGGGGTTATTTGGGGTAAAAACAAGTCTTATCTTCTATTTTGAAAAAACAAAATCACGCTTAGGTCTAGGAGAAGAGAGAAGAGAAGAAAGAATAGGAGACAACTCGAAAATTTGCCAAAAACGTCAAGATTTGCGAGTGAAATTCGTCAGAGGTGATCCCTATCAACGTATGTGCGATATTTTGTGTTGTTTTATTTCACTCACAGACAAAACGTGTTTCAATTAAGTGGTTTTAAAATTGTTTCCATGTTAAGAAATATGTTCTTAGAGAATCTTATCAAATTCATGTTGGTTGAGTTTGTTTGAATGCCCATTGTTGTTTAATTCCTAATTTAGGTTATTTTTCGAAAAAGATCTGATTGGTATTGAAGGTAATAATGATACTAAGGGCTTAGGAAAAGAACTATGTAGTTTTAGGTTGTTTAGCATTGAAAAAAGAAAGGAGAAAGTCATCAGCCATACCTAAGCAGCAGAAAGCACGGTGGACTCCATCTGGGCCAGAGGTCTTGGGGAGCCGCACCTGCAATGCACTAGTATGAGGCCTCTTAACTTGAGGCCTGGTGCGGCATTATCCAAAAGTGCATGAATCAACATTTTTATGCGCAGTATTCATAGTTTACCCTGCTTAGGTCCTCCTAAGGTGTATAAACACTCTACAACGATTCTTATTACTTCAAATGATTTCTAAACATCAAGGAGTCACTGACAACACGAATCATAACCTTGAATTCATAATTTCATTAAGGGAAAACTAAGATCAAAGTCAAAGTAGTTAAGAGTTAAGTCTAAAGTTAAGAAGGAAGTTCCAAAGCAATGTTTTTAAAGTTTTTCAAGAGACTCAATAGTTATAAGTGAACTAAGTATTACCTAAGAGTTGATCTAAGACTCATGTTTCCAACTAAGTGAAGAGTAAAGAGTTCACTTCTCAAAAGTTATAAGTGAACTAAGTAGTCCCTAACAGTTTATTAATGTTTTTACATTTAAGATAAGGGGAAACTAAGATCTCCAAAAGAGTTTTGAGAAAAAAAAGTGAATATTTATTCTAAGAAATCTTTTTAAAGCTAGGTGTTAAGTAATTATCTTTACCAAAGAAGAAAGTTGTTTTAAAAACACATGAGCTAAAGTATATTTGGGAATAGTATTCCGCACCGATGTAGCGATGAGACTTAATATTAAATCAAGTCTCCCTTAAATCCATGTATCTATCATTGTATTAAAGAGTCATACTTTTAGTTAATAACTTAAGTTAAGGTAGTGAATCCCGTAAATTAAGCAGTTGCATGCAATGACAAAATATAGGACAATTTTGGCAGTGTGGTCTAGATGTTGTATCACCTATTAGGCTCATAGTGGTGGTTGTCGGTTAGATAATACCTCATAGAAACTACATTAATTAATATATACGTAAAGTAGTTTGTCATTGTATTTTATTTAACGAGCTAAGTGTATTTCATTGTGTTAAGATCTTTATATATTGAATGTGTCTAATGGTTTTATATTAAGTCAAGTTATTCATTAGTTTAGAAGATCCAAGGTAAGTGTTCCTTCTTACTCTTTTTCAAGATTAAGTTTTTGTTAGCATTCCAACTCGCACACTCATACATTCAATGTATTAATGACAATTACCCTGCGTCATATAATGATGCAGATACAGGTAACCAGGATCTACATTACCATGTGCCTAGTTCATCCAGCAGAAGAGTCGTAGTTAGTGATGAGTCGAATTTCATTCTTGATGACACATTTACTTGATTTTCAATCTCTCTTTTTTTCACATCTAGGAGCACCCCGTTGACGTAACCGGCATTGGCGTCCTCGAAGAGGAAGAAGACTAGCGTCTTAGCAATCTTCATACGTATCATGGGTTAAAAGTGCGGAAAATTAAAACTTTTTGGTTATTCTACACTGAGGTTTACTAAGACCTCTGACTTACACATAATATGTATTTTTCGAGCATACATTGACCCTTCGTATAAGAAGATTACATAGTCTTCTACTTTTATTGCACATCCGTAGTATAAGATAGTCTCATAAGAAGTCTATAATATTTTATCATATCAAATCATCTAGACAAGAGTAAAACTATTTGGGCATATCCCTTACATCAACAAGCATAGCCACATATAAGATTTAAACTTAGTACCAAAATGAAAAAGAATGAAGAAATTGTCTTTAAGACTGAACAACATCCAATAGGTAGATAATGACATCTTCCTTGGAAAGTAAGGACCTATTGGACTTGGAAGATAATAATCCAAGTAGTCTTCAAATGGCCTTCTACCAAGCTTAATGGCCCGATCCTACATTTGTAGTTAACATAAGAAATGAGTTAGTACACACTTACTGCTAAGTATGAGTATATGAACATAAAACAATTGAAATCATGCTAAAGAGGACATTTGTTCAAAACCATGCTAATGTACTTTGAAAATCCTTATGAACAATCAAGAACCCATATAATCCAATAATCGCATAATCCATAAGACAAACCCATGTATGACACAAGACCAACATCAACAGGTAATAGTCAAGTCTTCACAACATCATAAAATAAGAAAGACCATACTCGTAACCCACCATTAAGCCTACAAGTGCAACGACCAATTAAGCGCCATAACCTTACTCAATTAAGTAAACAAAAAAGGATCAGAATTAATTCCTAACTCAACATAACATAACATCAATATTATTTATCATCATACTTAGCAATGTTAACTAATAGTATGTTCATCAATGAAACTAACATCATAAAGTATCACCAATATGTAAAGTCAACATAAGCATAATATTTACTTTATAATATCATTATAACGTAAGAACATCCATCTAGGACTTCCCTCAAAGCCAAATACTGCAACACCTAGGTAGAGTCCCATACCCCTACCTAGACTTAATCAACCTCTTAAGTCACCCTAGTTAAGGTTTACATCATTAATTCATTTTACGTTCGATAACACTTGCCTTATCCGACATAGAACATCAGAGCTAAGTGTTGAATCTGACGTTGTAAAACCTTACACCAATGTAAGTCGTAATACCGTCTAAAGTTGTACCAAACATGAACATAAAATCTAAGTAGATCCACTCATTTGTATTCCTGTGGTGGAAACATAGTTTATGGAGCTTGGGGTATTTTATGGAAAAATCAGTCTTTTCCTTTTGTGGACAATGAGGCTATCCATCCCGTGAAGACTATGGTGAATACTACATTCCCTCCTTGGGAAATCGCCACCCCTCATCTACAAGTTCACTCGCTGCTAAGCTAGAGTTTCTTTTGAAATGTCTTTAATGCCTTTATTAATGATAATTGATTAGTTAGGTCATAGGGTCTATCCCTTGTATACGCAACATCATCATAGCTCAATAAGAATTGCACGAGTATTATCGTTTCATTACAATTCATACATGTGAGGTTAACACATTTACATTGTCACATCATAAGAAAGCACATTTTTAAGTGTAAATGATCTCTTTACTATTTTCATCTTAGCCAACAACTCACAAACCATAGTCAAGATATTTTAATTCAACATCATACCAACCCTATCAATGTCATCATAAGGTATACTTCAATGTAACTTCATCATTAAACACAAATAATCATAAATGAAGAAAATGTTAGGATCATGATGACATACCAAATCTCCTTCCAAAGTAATTATCATGGTATTACCATCAACCAACTAATTACATCCCAAAATAGGTGTAGTGACATCAATCAATAGTACTTAATACAAGAACTAGGTCAATTGCATCATCACTATCCCAATTTACATCAATTCATAACCTTAGGTTATGGGAATTAGGGTTCATCATGAATAAATAATGAATTAGATGATATCCCAACATTACATTATCCTACTCAATCCATACATGAATTAGAATAGATAAAACAAGTCTAATGATTAACTCATTCTTCAATTCCCATCAATTCATGACCAAGATCCAAGATAGGGAATTTGGGGAAGGGAAAATGATTATCATGAGATTGAATCAATTGACATAAATTAATCAACAATATAAACTCAATTTGTCATAGGAAATAACAATTTATCATCAATTTGATTTTTAGAAGAAAACTCATTAGAAATTGAAAACCGCATGGAATTGGGTAATTTAGAAATCAATTTTGGAAGGACCTCCTGGGGAAAGTAATCACAAGATTGAATAATCCATACCTTAATGAAGATAAATCCATAAAATTGAAATGAAATCCTAGAGAAATTTACCTTCTTCTTCAAGCTTTGTTCCTTCTTCAATGGAGGAATTGGGGAGAGATAATGTAGTGAGAGATGAGAGCTTTTGGGATTTGATTTGGAATTTGGTTTGGGTGAGTAAAAAATGACCCTTAGGATATATATAATAACCCCATAAATTACCCAAAATACCCCTCACTTAGATGGGTCTTTTCGTGAAGTCAGAATGCATAAAATACGATTTCTACGAATCTAGGAAGTGCACTATGTCGCGAGGCTAATTCACATTTTATTTTCGAAAAAGTGATATGAGGAAGTAGGGTCCGTGTGTGATGCGCGTCGCATAGCAGCCCTTTGAATCTTGACTTACGCAAGCTTCTTTGGCAGCCTACCCACTCATGTTGGGGTCCTCTTCAAAGACCCTACCAGGGGTCCGTGTGGAGTCGTTATCGGACGTTTAAACCCTCTATACTACACTCTACCTAACCAAATTATTTTTACAAGTTCTAGACTCCATTTGACCCTCTCAAACCATCCCCAAGCAAAGGGACGTCAACTAGTTTAATTAAGCTAGTTTCAGGACGTCATGGACGTTCCTTGACGTCTTTTCTCTAGAAATTCTCGGATGACTTAAAAGAATTATTTTTGGTCTTAAAACAGTATTGAAACCCTTAGAAACTCATTTTAGGCACTATATTAAAACTCAACTTTTCGGAGTGTAACATTATCCCCCCTTTAGGAACATTCGTCCCCGAATGACACTAAACTTTTTGAAGGGAAAGGATAATCTCAAGACTAGCATCCCAACCAAACAATATATTACAAAATCTTCATGAGTTACAACTCAAATCAACATAAAAATATGACATTTACACAATCACTCAAAACATCAATTTTACATATAATGGCTCAAAGTCACAATATGAGGAACTTCCTTCTCACAACAACAACATGAGCTCCACATATCAATAAAGAGTCAATTATGCTGAAGTTCCTTTCTCAACATATCATCATGATAAATATCATATTATGAAGGCAAAAACATAAAAAATGCGCAACTTAACTCAAAACAAGTAAAATATCCAATTTTCAAGTCTATAGGCATAATCTCACTGTAATTCACAGTAACATGAGCCTTTTTGCAAAACTTCACCAAAAATCCAAACCACTTCAAATTTAGTCAATATTTTCACTATTAGTAAGAGCAAATAACCTTCGTTAGGAAATATATGAGAATAACGGGACTTCATTTCGATCTTAGCCTCCCATGTTGCCCTCTCAACAAGGTGGTTTTTCCATAACACTTTAGTCGAGGCCATCTCTTTATTCCTAAACCTCTTCACTTGAGGATCAAGGATTTCAACTTGAACCTCCTCATAAGAGAGGTTATCCTTCACCCCAGTACCTTCAATAGTAAGAATGGACTCGGGATTACCAATGCACTTCTTAAACATGGAACATGAAAAACCGGATGAACCAAACATAGTTCACTAGGGAATTTCAAGTCATATCCGACCTTACCAACCCTTTGCAAGATTTAATAGTGACCCACATAATGACGACTCCAATTCTCTTTCCTGGCAAATCTAACCACCCCCTTCATAGGCAAAAATTGCAAGTACAGCTTATCAACCTTTTCAAATTCATGGTCTCTTCTCCTATGATCGACATAAGACTTTTGTCGACCATAGGCTGTTTGCAACATGTTCCTTATGATATGAAATTTCTCTAATGTCTTATAGATCAAATAAGAAGAGAATATTCACCAACCTCAAGCCATCCAATAGGAGATCTACACCTCCTGCCGTACAATGTTTGAAAACGAACCATAGATATGGATAAATGGAAACTATTGTTATATGAGAACTTCACCAAAGGCAAATGATCATCCTAATTTCCCTTAAAGTCAATGATACAATCCCTAAGTATATCTTCAAGAGTTTTACTAGTCCACTTCGTTTGACCATCCATTTGAGGATGAAAAGTGGTGCTCAACTTCACATGAGTACTCAGACCTCTTTGAAATGATCTCCAAAACAAAGATGTAAATTAAGCACCTTTATGTGATATAATGGACAAAGGAACCCCATGAATACTCACTATCTTGTCAATATTGATCCTTGCATAGTATTCCTCCAAATAAGTAGACTTAACGAGAATAAAGTGACCAGATTTGGTCAATCTATCCATGGCCACCCATATAGAGTCATTTCATTCGAGTCTGAGGCAACCCAACTGCGAAATTCATGTTGACATCTTTCCACTTCCAACTAGAAATTTGGATTTCTTGTAGTTGACCACTTGAATTTTGGTGCTCGACCTTCACTTGTTTGCAATTGGGACACTTCCTAAAAAACTCCGCATTATCCTTTTTTAGGCCATCCCACCAGAATACCTCTATAAGATCATCGTACATCTTTATAGCACCTGGATGAATTGAGTAACGGGCCCCATGAGATTCCTTAAGGATTCTATTCCTCAAATCATCCACATTGGGAACACACAATCTCCCTTGGTACCTAAGAACACCATCCCCCCTTGGGCGAATGACTCATTCATCTTTCCAAGAACCAATTCTTAAACTCCATCAATAATGGATCAATGTGTTGCTTATAGTTCACCTCTCCCACCAAAGATGACTCGGAGTTTTGATGTACCACCACACCACCATTTGGAGAACTTTCAATTCAAACCCCTAAACGAGCCAACCTATGAACATCTTTCAATAGGTTTCTCTTGGATTCTTTCACATGGGACACGCTTACCATGGATAAACGACATAGAGCATCTTCTACTGCATTAGGTTTTTCAGTGTGATAGTGAACACTTATGTCATAGTATTTTAACAACTCTAACCATATCCGTTGCCAAAGATTCAACTCCTTTTGAGTGAATACATATTGGAGACTTTTGTGGTCGGTATACACATCAATATGAAGCCGATAAAGATAATGCATCTATATTTTCAAGGAAAATACCACCACGCCAACTAGAGGTCAAAAGTTGTGTAATTCTTCTCATAAAATTTGAGTTTCCTAGAAGCATAGGCCATAACTTTGCCATGTTGCATGAGAACACACCCCAGCTCCACTCGAGATGCATCACAATATACCACGAAACCTTAGTAACCTATGGTAGGGTCGATACTTAAGCGGAAGTAAGTCTATCCTTCAACATTTGGAATCTCTTTTCACATGCTTCAGACCACTCAAATTTCACATTTTTTTAGGTCAAGGCTGTCAATGGGGAAGCAATTGATGCAAACACGTCGACAAACCTTATATAATAACTGAATAGGCTAAGAAACTCTTAAAATCTGTAGGAGCCAAAGGTATAGGACAATTTTTCACCATTTCAATCTTTCTTAGATCAACGTCAACACCCTCACTAGAGATGATATGACAAAGAAATGCTACCAACCTCAACCAAAACTCACATTTACAATACTTGGCAAATAATTGGTGTTCCTTAAACAGTTGCAAAACAACTCTCTAATGGTCCATGTTTTCACCTTCATTTTTCAAATATACCAAGATGTCATCAATGAAGACAATAAGAAATGAATCTAGGTAACTTTGAAACACCATATTTATTTGGTCCATAAATGCTGCCGGAGCATTAGTGAGACCATAGGGAATTACTAAGAAATCATAGTGGCCATATCTAGGACGAAATGCTGCCTTGGGAATATCTTCATCTCTCTCCCTAAGTTGGTGATATCCCAATCTCAAGTAAATATTTGAAAATTAAATCGCACCTTAGAGTTGATCAAATAAATCATCAATACGAAGGAGAGGATACTTGTTCTTGATTGTGAATTTGTTGAGTTGACGGTAATCGATACATATTTTAAGTTACCCGTCCTTTTCACAAACAATACAGGAGCACCCCATGGAGAAATACTAGGCTGAATGAAATCCTTATCTAATAGGTATTTAAGTTGAGCCTTCAACTCTTTCAAATTGACCGGTTCCCTCCAATAAGGAGGAATTGAAATGGAATTTGCATCCGGTAGCAAGTCAATACCAAAATAAATTTCTCGTTCGGGAGAAATACCATAAAGGTCATTAGAAAAAAGACCTCCAGAAATTCCCTCACTACGAGGACCGACTCAATAGGACGAATCTCAGAACCTAAATCTTTGACTCTCATAATATGGTATAAAAGCCCTTTAGGGATCATCTTACAAGCTTTCAAACAAGAAATAATACGACCTCTAGGAATAAAATTTTCACCCTTCCACTTTAAAACGGGTTCATTTGAAAAGTTAAACTTCACCACCCTTGTTCTACAATCTATGGAAGCGAAAAGAGCATGCAACCAATCCATATCCAAAATAACATCAAAATCAACCATATGGAGTTATGCTAACTCCACATGAGTAACTCTATTGGGCAATAATATAGGACAATTTATATATACTCTCTTAGAAACAACAGACTCACCCACTAGAGTTGTCACCACAAAAGGTTCATTCAAGATATTGGATAAAATGTCAAGCTCTTTATCTACTAAAGGAGTAACAAATGATAAGGTAGCACCGAGATCAAGTAAAACATATACATCTATAGAAAAGACTGTTAACATAAATGTCACCACATCGGCAGAAGTCTCTTTCTCACCCCTAGAGCGGAGAGTATAAAAGCGATTCTTCTTCGGGTCATCATTAGAACCACTTGCTTGAGCTTGACCACTACCCTTGTCTAGCCCCTTCAAATTTGGAAAATCTTGAACTTTGTGCCCACTTTTACCATAACTAAAGCAATTTTTTGTCCCAATGAGGCAATGACCATAATGTTTTTTTGCACACATCAACAAGTTGGCTTCTTACTTGGTGAAGTAATACCCTTTACCTTTTGAGGCTTATGGTTAGACACTCTATCATCACGAGCCTTAGGGAACTTAGAAGTAACTTTATTGGAGAACCTCTTATTGAACCTAGGCTTGTCTTGGATATCAATCTTACCCTTTGAAGATTCACAAACAAAAGACTTGGTCATATTTGCTTCCCTACTCTTCCTGTTCACCGTAGTCTCTTCAACTTGTTGAGCATGAATAATGAGATGAGAAATATTCATATAATCATGTAGCATAGCCGAGCAACATTCTTCTTTCAAGTCATCCGACCCTCCCGTCACAAAGTCACTTATTTCATCTCTAGGGTCAGAAACCAAAGAAGGAGCACATTTTAAGAATTAAGTAAATTTCAAAAAGTAGTCAAGTACAATCATATCTCGTTGATGAAGGTTTATGAATTCATCCACTTTAGCTTCCTTATTTTCCCTAGGATAAAATCTATTGAGAAAAGCCTTCTTGAAAATATCATATGTCACCAGACCACCCCTTAGAGGCCTATTGCCTCTCCGTTGGACGTACCAAGTTTGGGCCACATCTTTGAGTTTGTAAGTGGCTAACTCGGCTTTCTAACTAGTAGTCAACCCCATAGAATAGAGAATCTTGTAGGTTTCACCAATGAACTCTTGGGGGTCTTCCTCAACTTTGGACCCATAGAATAAAGGTGGATTCATACTAGTGAAATGCTTCAAATGGGAGGCCATGGTACTAACTTGTTGGTTTCCTCAGGTACGCCCTCCTGATTAACTTGGGCAGTCTTAGATTGTGCTTGAGTAGTGACAGATTGTTCTTGGCTTTTAATGGCTTGGGACATTTGGAAATATTTGACCTTATATCCCCATCCGCCATAGGAGGAGCAACCGGAACTTGATCACCCATAGCAACTTCTTCAAGTGGAGGCACTAGGTTGTCTTGTGCTCCCGTATTAGCGATGCCTTCCTCATCCCTTCGTGTGGCTTCTTTTCGGGTATTTATACCTATAACAATCATACAAGGTTTAGGTGAAAGCACAAATAAAGTAAACTCTAGAGGCGCGACATAAGTTTAGAAGAAGATAAAGAATTTTCTAAGCATCACAGTCTCTCAGTAATAAGTGTGGCGCGTGATATACCGTGGTTTCACGGTATTATTAATACTTTTTCCTTAAGTTTAGTGTGTCCAAAATCCTTTTTGTTCTAATTTTTATATAAGTTTCCTTTTATTTTGCCGGAAATCTGTCAAAAGCGGAATGCAAAGATTTTGAGCGAAAAAATGTAGAAGAGACCACCTACGGAGCTTATGACGGTCCGTCGTGCTTGTGACGGTCCGTAGGTGGCAGCGTCGTGCAGCTGCTAAAGGAAGATGGGGAAGTTTGACCAAGTGTGGGGTTACGAAGCTTGTGATGATCCGTCGTGTCTATGACGGTCCGTCCTGCAGGTTCGTCATGAAGTTCAGAGAAATAATCCCAGTACCCATATTTCAAGAGTTGAAGTGTTTTGAAACGAAGGCCCTCGACGGACCATTGTGACTATGACGGTCCGTCATACCTGTCGTCGAGGGTAGTAAAGAAGAGCAGCTGAAGAAATTGCATAAGTATGGGACGACGGAGTCCATGACGGTCCGTCGTGACTATGACGATCCGTCGCGAGGTCCATCGACCCAACCACGTTTTGGCAGATTTCCAGCAAATAAAGTCCTTGTTTAATTAGGTTTTTATTTTTTATAAATAGTTTCAAAAACCTCATTTTTGAGGTTAGACTCTTGATTGTTAGACTCTGGATTGTTAGACATCATTCTATTAGACTTTGTGTATTAGTGTGAGATTCTTGATAATTATTAGACTTTTGATTATCATTGATTATTGGTGATTAATCAAGCAAACATTCAGATTTTACTCTTTCTCATTGAAGTAAGTACATGAATTCTTATTTGATGTATTTGAATATTCTGATTATGACTATGGGTAACTAAACTCCATAATTAGGGTTGTGGGAACCATAGGCAAATAATGAGATAAAACCTAACTAAAATAACAATTCTAGAATGGTGTCTTGCATGTATTAATAATTTTTTCGCTTAGAAGTCTTTTTAACGGATGGCCAACGTTAGAACTCGCCTTAATTCTACTTGTCGGACCAAGGAGGTAGATAATAGGAAAAGAATTATCAACATAGATTTAGTATATACTATCTAATAGGCTAGTATTGATTGGTACGAGGTAATAACTTAGTCAAATATCGAATACAATGCTTAATATGAGGTAAAGATAAGGGTTAGGAAAGCAACACACGTAGCCGGACCAAGGTCCGGAGTGAGATTTTCTAGATGCCGGACCAAGGATTTAGAAATACATAACTTATCACTTTCCAAGCAAGATACTAGGAAAGAATTGTTATAGTTAGAATTATCAAGTTATGAACCTGTGGGGAACACGTAAACCCTAGTTACTTTGATTAATTGATTAAAATCCAACATTCAAACCTATTAAGTGTTTTTTTCAAATTTAGAAACCCTTCTTTTATTGTTTTTTACTTTCCAAGGAAGTCATTGACCATACAATAGTAATAAAAGGTTGAAGTTAAGTCTAGACTATTTTCCTCGTGGGAACGATCCCAACCTCACTAGTTGGGTTATTTACTTGACACGACCGCTTTACTTCTTATTTGAGAAGTAAATTTGAGCGTATCAAATTTTGGCGCTGCTGCCGGGGAATATAGCTTTTAGATTAACATGAACTTATTACTATAGTTTAGCTGATATTTTCTTGATTTTACTTTGTTTTATTATTTTTGATTTTTTTCAGAACTATCCTTCTTGTATGCCAAATACACGGAGAGGAAGAGAACCCTTGTTTCCCTATGATCACGAATTAGAGCGTACACTGCGCAATATGAATCGAAACTTGGGAATAAATGATGACGATCCAAACAAGATTATCCCATCTCCGGTTGATATTCATGGTCAGATGTTACTCGATGCTCCGGGTGAACACCAGCAGAGGGGACAAAATCCCGTTCTACAGCTTCAAGGCTACTACAGAGGCTATGGCAACATAGCAGACTCGGATGGGCCACTGGTTTTGCCTCCTTTACACACAGGCCACACCTTTGTGGTAACTAGTAGCCTGATGCAAATGCTCACTGCCATAGGTTTGTTTTCAGGGCTACCTTCTGAGGATCCACATGCCCATATAGCTAAGGTAAGGGCAGTGTGTAAAAGTTGTGTATGGAGGCCTGATTTGGATTTAGATGTAATAGGTCTCATAGTGTTTCCTCTCTCACTAACGGGAGAGGCTGCTATGTGGTTCACTAAGCTCCCATACAGCTCAATCTTCACTTGGAACTAACTAATGGATGTCTTCTTAGCACGCTACTATCCGATCTCTAAGAAACTAAACCACAAAGACAGAGTGAATAACTTTGTGGCACTACCAGGAGAGTCAGTTAGTAGTTCTTGGAATAGATTTACCTTATTCTTGAGAAGTGTTCCAAATCACCGTATAGATGATGAGTCAGTGAAGGAATACTGCTATCGGGGACAGGATGATAACAATAAAGCGGTGTTGGACACTATGGCAGGTGGATCTTATAGGGAGTGTCCTTATGCTGAGATTGTTGAAAAATTAGAGAAAATCTCCTGAAATAACAAAGCTTGGAATTCTAGGAAGTCCGATACTAGGAGAAATACCTTTGCAGTGCAGTCCACTCATAACCCAGCCACAGATGAGATTCGTGAAGAAATGGCTCAAATGAGCACTAAGCTTGGGTTGTTACTAAAACATGTCACTGGGGTGCAGAAAAGAAAAATGCAGTCAACTACTAGGCTAAACCTCCACCTCCTAATGATAAATGCTAATATGCGGAGGACACTTATGCAGTAAATGAGCAGACGAGGGGTTTCCGACCAAGCGCCCAAGGCTCAAATCAGGTTAACTGGCGCCAAGGTCAAGGGAACCAAGGTCGAAACTATGGTAACTACAACCTTGAGATTCATTATGTCCGAGATGGAAAATACAACCGCGACAACAACTTTAACAAGGGTAACTATGCTAATAGAAATGGCAGGAATGGGCCCTATGTTCCTCCTAAAAATCGTGAAGTTACTCCTATGGACGGTGGAGTTAGTATGGCGCGAGTTGAGGATATGTTGCACAAGATGATGAGGAGGTTCGATGCTAGTGATGAGCACATTAAAGAGTTAAGGGGTGATTTAGCTGGTATTGGGCAAAAAGTTGATACACATGCAATTTTGATTAAACAGATCGAATTACAAATGGCCCAATTATCTGCGACAGTGAACACACGGCAACCGGGCACTCTTCCTAGCAACACTATCCAAAATCCAAAGAATGATGCGCATTGTATGGCAATCACTGCTCGGGGTGGTAAGCAAATCATTGATCCACCTATGTCGTCTATTGAGGAAAAGGTAAGAAAGGATAAACATAATGTGGTAAAAGGTAGTGGTGAAGCAGAGGAATGTAATGGAAAAGATGCAGAAATACATATGAAGGTAATTCCCATGCCTAGGCCACCACCACCTTTCCGTCAGAGATTATTGAAAATGACCGATGATGGTAAATATCGGTGTTCCATAACAATGTTGAAGCAGCTTTCTATCAATGTCCCTTTGGTAAAAGCTCTAGAACAAATACCCGGTTATGCCATATTTATGAAAGATCTGGTCACCAAGAAAATATCGGCCACTTTCTAGGATGATGATTGACTGCAGCATTGTAGTGCTATTGCTACAAGATCCTCGTACAAAAGAAAGAAGATCCTGGTGCGTTCACTATTCCTTGTATAGTTGGGTCATTACATTTTGCAAAAGCATTATGTGATCTGGGGGCAAGCATAAATCTCATGCCCATATCGATTTACAAGAAGTTGGGTTTGGGGGATCCAAAACCCACTGCGATGTGGCTACTGATGGTTGATCGGACAATGAAACGACCTATAAGGATACTTCATGATGTGCTAGTAAAAGTGGAGTCATTCATTTTTCCGGCTGATTTTGTTATTCTTGATTGTGAGGTCGATTTTGAAGTGCCTATTATTCTTGGGAGGCCATTCCTTGCCACAAGTAGAGCCGTAGTTGATATGGATAAGGGACAGATGACATTTTGGTTGAATAGTGAAGAAGCGACCTTCAACATTTGTAGGACCATGAGGCAGAGTGGTCAGCTCCAATCGGTATCTACCGTATCCCACAAAGAAAAGATGAAGAAGGAGAATGAACAAAAAATTGCAAAACAAGAGTTTATGGTTGGGGATTTGGTGTGTTTAGTCAGTTCTGGGTCACCTTTTCTTCCGGGCAAGCTCAAGTCCAAATGGAATGACCCTTACTTGATTAACCAAGTATTCCCTCATGGAACAGTTGAGTTAAAAGCCAAGGAGGAAGTGCGGTTTGAGGTTAATAGAAAACAAATAAAACTCTATTTTTGGCATAAAGCATTGGGGAATAAAGTAATAGAGGCAAACCCTCTTAATGAAGGCTGAGTAAGAAAGTGTCCCCAGTTGTGCCGCGACATTAAATCAGGCCTTTGTTGGGAGGCAACCCAATACTTAAAGTCTTTTCAGTAATGGTAGCATTTTTCTACTAACGGTTTTTTAAATTTGCAGGCACATCCCCAGGAAATTCTGCAGAAAATTACTCTACAGCAGTCACTGACGGACACATCGACGGACCGTTGATCCTGCGATGGACCGTCGTATGCATCCGTCGTACCAGGTACGTTTCTCTGTTATTTTCAAACTAGGGCACACACGACGGAACAAACGACGGGTCGTCACAACTTCAACGGACCATCATCGGGGAATCGTCTTGTGATTAATGAGGTATACCCGACCCTATCCGGTTGGAGTTTATTATAAACTTTCACCATTCAAACTCCCCAACCCCTCATTTCACCCCCACTCCTTTATTATTCCCCAAATTTCCCTCTCTTTTCAATTCCCACATTCTCACCCTCGATCATTGCTCCCCCCACAATTCTCCAAAGCCCTAAAAGTGTTAATCTACTAGTCGGAGCTACTTTTGTGGGTGCCTTCCTTACCACCGAGTACTTGTCCATTTGTTTTTCTCAAATTTTAAGGTATGTGTCTCTAATTTCTACTGATTTATTTTGCATTTTTGTTTATTAGTTAGTATTAGCTTAGTTCGTAGTCATATGTTGTTTCCTTTATACGATTTTGTCTAACCTAGGTTAAAAATGTTCGACATTGCCATGTTTACAACCCTAGACATAGGTGCTTTCGCATTGCTAGTTTCCTAGGTAGTTGGGTTAGACAAATGTAGGTCCAAAATACTACAAGTCTGATGTGGGTTCATCGGGGATGCATGGGGTACCCCCAGTTCTTTCACTGATATACAGAACAAGACACCGACGATAGACCTTCGTACCCATGACGGACCGTCGTACCCGTGAAGGAACGTCGTAGGGTCCGTTCCACAAGCCCTAGCAGCCTGTCCCAATGGACACATGTGACGGATCATCGTCTTCACGACGGTCCGTCCTGCACAACCGTTCTGGTTGTCAGAGACCCTGTTTCTAAGGGTCTTTCACTTTTTCTAACTGTCATTTAACGGACACATGTGATGGACAATCATACCCACGACGGTCCGTCCTGCATGACCGTTATGACGGTCAGAGACCCCTCTCCTATGGGTCTCCATATTTTTTCCAAGTGTCCTACGACAGACACCTACGACGGACCGTTGTACCTGTGACAGTCCGTCCTGCACATACCGTCATACTAGTCAGAGACTCTCCGTCAGGGTTCTCCATATATACGTAGTTAAGTAAAATACGACGGACCTCTTGACGGTCCGTCATAGTCACGACGAGCCGTCACCAGGCCTGTTGTGTGTCACTGTTTCTATTGCAATGACTTACTATTTTCAATATTTTGTTTAGTATGGTTTTGCTTGTCTTGT
This sequence comes from Solanum chmielewskii, assembly GCA_027704785.1. Classification (NCBI taxonomy): domain Eukaryota; kingdom Viridiplantae; phylum Streptophyta; class Magnoliopsida; order Solanales; family Solanaceae; genus Solanum; species Solanum chmielewskii. Next base: position 26,064,304 of record JAKWIX010000327.1, read on the forward strand.
TCGCCACTTCTCGTACTAATATTGATCCTTTGTAGGTACTATCTACTATGGCACCCAAGCAAGACCGTATCTACGCACGCGGGCGATCGAAGTCTGACGCCCCGTCTGCCCGCATGGTCATTGGCTCTGATGATGAGCGTGACCCTGAGTATGTGCCCCCAGGCACTTCCACCTTTTCCCGTACTGCACGTGCTCCCAGAGCCACACCCAAAAAAATGGCTTCCGGCGTGGTCACTGCCTCCCAGTCTGATGAGGAGTGCATACTGACCGGCACACCTTCTGGGTCAGCCACGAATAAAGAAGGAGCGTCTGGCTCCTTAGGAGTATCATGGTCCGAGGAAGCCTCCGGATCTGCTGAGGTTACCGCACCCGCCACCGCTGCAGCGTCAGCCTCGTCTGATGAGGCGGATAGTTCAGAATGTGCATCTGGCTCACAAGCTCAGGTCCCCACCGCAGCCACTGACCAGCCCAACCGGTGCTATGTCGACGGGCAATTTCAAGTCTACTCCGACGCCAAGTTCCTAACTGATAAAGGAGTGATGAGTCAAACACTCACCTTGGAGCGGCGGGTCCTTACTGGGAGCCTTACGACGATGCCTGAGATCCATAATCTCTTCACGAGGCATCGCTTGGAGTGGACAGCACGTCTGTTGGGACGTTACAGTGAAGAAATGGTTCGAGAGTTCTACGCATCCTATGTAGCGACTCTCCGATCGCAGATAGATAGGCGGGCTGCCCCCGCTAAAAAGGCCCCACTGGAGCAGGTCCGAGTACGGGGCGTACAAGTTAACATTTGCCTGCATGCCATCTGCCGGTTTCTATACGGCGAGGGTGTTGATGCTACTCGGACCCCTCTCACAGTCGAGTTCGACTACCGCTGGCAGATAGTTAAAGATAATCAGTTCCTACGCGAGCCATCACTGAGAGAGACCACCAAGAGGTGGATGTCCCTGTACCTGTCAGTTGATAGAGAGGGTGCCGACTGGGTGACTGAGACAAAGGGGACCATCAAGAAGGCCAATCTCACTTTCACGGCGAAGTTCTTGTGGTTGCTTTTCCGTCACTTCCTTACCCCCACAACTGCTGATAATATCGTTACCTGGGATCGAGCAGTGTTGATGGCGGCTATGATAGCCGAGTTTGAGGTGTACTTCGCGTGGCTTCTACAGGCAGTCATGCACGAGAAGGCATTCAAGGTCACTACTACTTACCCTTTCCCGTGCATGATCTATGCTCTCTGCAGGTCCGCAGGTGTGCCTATATGGCACGTAGATAAGCTGAAGACCCCGCAGGGCACTTTTGACGTCAGCCTCATCAGAGACGAGGCCAATGAGTTTGATCCACGTAGAGGGCCCCGTCCAGAGGTGCCCCCACTTCCTGATGATCTTGCTGATATGGTAGCCCAGGACCGCACGGCTACACAGGCGGCGTCCACTGAAACTACCCCGATCGAGTCTACCTCGGGTTGTAGAACTACCCTGAGCTCCTCTCGCACAGCCCCTCTACCGGCACTGGTCCCGCTTGCTAGGGTCCAAAAATTAGAGGCAAAAATGGCTACACTTCTTCATCATATCAAACCGTGGATGTAGAAGTCTATTACTGAGTCAGAAGAGCGCCTAGAGCGGAAGATTGTACAGTATACAGAGCGGAAGATCGCTAAGGTTAACCAGCACTTGGACGCCTTTGAGTTGAGGGTACTAGCCCGACAAGCCCCTATGGTGGATGTGTCGACTCTTTAGGCTGCAGTTGACAGTCTTCATGCAGATATCGACACGATCTTAGAGGCTAGGGTGCCGGAGTCTGAGGCCCCTTCTATCGAGCCTTCTGAGGACACAGTGCTAGCGGCCCTATTCGCCACCTCAGAGATTCCACCACCTCCCCCTCGAGAGAATGCCAAGAGGCATAGGGTTCGAGCAGAGGACGAGGCGCGAGCACGGAAGAAGGAGCGCCGAGAGATGGAGGCTGCAAGGAGAGCCTCACTTGCTGAGGAGGATGCGCACCAGATGAGAGCGTCAGAGTTAGCGGCTGGGGCGTCTACCTCCCGTAACATCTCGTAGCTCATAATAGCCATGAATAAGCTATGAAATTAAACTTTATCCTTTCTTGAAAGAATAGAAAAAATCTTGAAAATTTCCTAAGTTTAAGAAGTGAGTTTTCGTCATTTTCAAATGACCATAAATCTTAGCTCAAGATGAGTTACAGTCAGTTTTTATATGGTTGGAAAGTCCTTGGAAAGATATTTTTAACGAAGGAAAGAAAATTGAAGAAGAAATAATGAGAAAAGATCAAGAATTCTTCAAGAACGCAAAAATCTTCGAGTGGAATTCGTCGGCGGTAATCCCTATGTAGGTATGTGACATATTTCTGTGTTGGGTTAGTTCACCCACACATTAACTTGTCATCAAATTTTGAGTGGATTGAATGATAAAAAGTGATGTTTTTGAAGAAAGTTGTTGCAATCTTGTTGGTTGAGTTTTTACATGTTTTTAGTTGATGTAATTCATGTTTTGGGGTTGGTTTTTGGGTCTAATATATTGGTTATTAAGTTAATTAGTAATCCTAAGTGATTAGGGAAAGATCCATGGAACTTTAGAAGGTTAAGATACGAAAAGCGGAGAAGAAAAGTCAAAACTCCCATCTGACAGGCCCTAATGCGCCGAGCCTGCCTGAGCTTCACACGACAGGCTCTGTCCAACAATCCCTGGCATGCCACGTATTCTTGAGTCCCTCAGATAGGACTCTGTCAATCAGGCTCTGGCGCTCTACGCTTCTCAGTGCGCCAGGAGGCCTGGAGACCCCATTTTCCCCCATCTTTTTGTTCTAGTTTCTAAGTGATTTACCCACATTTATTCGTTGATTTCACAATTCTAAGGCAGATCTAATCATCATAAAATCATCTATAAACATGAGAATATGAACCTTGAATCCATAACTCAATTCAAGGAATGTTTAGATGAAAGTCAAAGAAGTAAAGAGTTAGGTCTAAATGTTAAGAAGCAAGTCAAAGTAAGTTCTTAAAACTTTTCAAAACTCTTAAGCAAGCTATTTAACTTTGTTTTAAGTCTCAAACAACAAGTTGAGCAAAGATTAGTGAGTTGAGTTAAAATTTTGAAAAGGTATAAGGGAAATAAGTATTCTCCAAGAGTCTAAGTTACAAGTTTAGTAAGGAATAAAAAATTGAGTTCATTTCTCAAAAGTTACAAGGGAACTAAGTATTCCCTAAGAGTATAAATGTGTTCACATATTGAGAAAGAAAGTAAGCTAGACATCCAAAAGAGCCTTTGACTAGTTTTAAGTAAAAAGAAAACTATGATTTCCAAGAGAGCTTTTAAAATCTATGTTTGAGCAAATTATCTCTAACAAGAGAAGAGATTGTTTTTAAAACATATAGGCTAAGTATTTTGGGAGTAGTATTGAGCACCGATATAGGGATATGAATTCATATTAACACAAGCCCCCGTAAACCATGTAGCCAATATGGACATATAAAAGGTCAATTTTAGATGATTCCAAAGTGCTTTTTAGCATAGAATCTTGATTCCACTTCCTAGTTGAACTACTATACTGATGTTAAGATATAAAACGATCCTCTTGAAATGCGAGGTAAGACGTTGTATCATCACTTAGTCTCACAGTGATGGTTGTCAGTTAGAGAATCTCCCACAAAACTATATTACTTTCATATATATAAGTAAAGTTGAGTTTTTTATTGCATTTTTTAACAAACTAAGTTGATTTACTATTTTACAAAGATTTATATATATTGCATGTGTTTTAATTGGCTTATATATATACATTGATTTGAGTACTCATGCGTTGAGCAAAGTCAAGGTACATCATATTCTTTTCAAGCTTTTAGTTGTCGTTTAGCATTCCAAGTCGCATACTCATATATTAAATATATTGATGCAAGTTGGCTTGCATCTTCTTATGATGTCGATGCATGTAATGATGATCAGCATCATCTAGTGCCTCGTTGATCTAGTTGAGCATTCGTATGTACTGGTGATCTTTCTTGTATTCTAAAAGACACTTTTATTCGCTTTCTAGTGTTTCATTTATAGGATGTTCTGGGATCTATCCTGACATACATCTTGGTATTGTAAAGTCTTTATAGACAGTCAGATAGTCAATTTTAAGTATCTTATTTCTTTATTTCACGTTACTTTGTGTGACACTTAAGTCCCAGTTTGGCCAACTTATTATTTCTTTCATTTATATCATTAGACTGTTTATTTGAGTTAAGTGTTCCGCTAAGTTCAGTTATCCAGGACAAGGGTTTGATCAAGAATAGCAAAGGCCTTTGGGTGCAGGCAATGTCTAGGGTGTAGGCTTGAGGCGTGACAAACTTAGTATCAAGCGTAGAGTTCAAGAGTCCTAGAGAGGCTATGAAACTCTGTCTGCAGAGTGTTAGTCATTGGTATGAAGCATGCCACATCTATGATTAGGAGGCTACATCATTTAGGAATTCCTCACCTCTTTATTATTTATTTTCTTTCGTTAGAGTTTTATCTCTAAAAGTCTCTCTCTAATTCTTGCTTGTGTTTTTTCAGAAGCAGCACGAGGTCTCCCAACTAAAAGAAATGTTGAACCTCAGGAACAAGAGTTACCCAATGCACCTGAAATGAAACCTCATAAAGAAGTAAGCAACACGGAGTTTCATAAGTCTATTAGGATGTTGAGTTACGCTGTGATTAACCAGGTTTGTCAACAGAGTGTAGCTCAATGAGTAGAGGATGAAAACTCGAGGATTTGCGAGTTCCTGAGAATGAATCCTCCTAGTTTCAATGGTTCGAGCAATATTGAGAATCCCGAAAATATTGTGGAAGAGTTAGAGAAGGTATTTGATATGATGCATGTAATTGGTGTTGAGAGAGTCAAGCTAGATGCATACCAACTGAAGAATATGGCTAGGACGTGGTTCGACCAGTGGAACGAGGGCAGTGATAATAATGCACCACATCCGAATTGAGCTTGTTATGAAGAGGCTTTCTTGGGGTGTTTTTTCCCTGAGAACTAAAAAGGCCAATGTTTGAGAGGTCCTTACTCTAAAACATGACTCTTTGAGTGTCTATGTGTATTATTTGAAGTTTACTAAACTGTCTCACTATGCTCTTAAGATGGTTCAGGATATGATGAGTGGAATGAGTTTATTTGTCGCTGACTTGGGTTCTACATATAGAAAAGAAGGTAGAGATGCAATGTTGATCGATCATATGGACATATCCCGATTGATGGTCTTTTTGCAACAAGTTGAAGAAGAGAAGTTGGGGGAAATAAAAGAGTACATGAACATGAAATCCAAGACTACGAATGAGTCTGGGAAGCAAAAATGTGGTTCAAATTGGCAACATTTTTATAAAAAAAATGGGCATGCATCATCATTTGCTAGTGCACAAGCGCCATTAAAAAAAGGTGAGTATAATGGCCAGAATTCACAGAACTTCAAGGCTAGACCTACCGAGTCCCAAGGTAGTGTGGCACAACGAGGTAGTTTTGCTCCTGTATGTGGTAGGTGTGGTAGAAACCACGCCGGTAAGTGTTGTGATTGCTAGACAGGTTGTTTTCAGTGCGTTCAAGAGGGTCACTTTATGAAAGAGTGTCATAAGAATAAACTGGGTGGTGGAAATCTGGGCAATACATCCTAATCTTCATTAGCCTCTCCATAAGAAAGGGATCCACCTATAGGAGCTACTTTTTGCACTAGCAAAGGAGCAAATCGCCTCATGCAATCACTAGCTGCCAAGATCAAGAAAACTCGACAAATGTTGTCACGGGTATGATCAAAGTCTTTACTTTTGATGTCAATGCTTTGTTAGACCCAGAAGAAAGTAAATATTTTGTAACTCCTTATGTTGTAAATAAATTTGAGATTCTTCCTAAGAAACTTTCTGAACCTTTCTGTGTTTCTACCCCTGTTTGAGAGTCTATTATAAAGGAACGAGTCTAACGTGATTGTCCTATTTATATCAATCACAGGAACACCAAGGATGATCTAGTAGAGTTAGACATGGTAGATTTTTATATCATTCTAGGTATGGACTAGCTATATGCATGTTACACATTAATAGACTGCAGAACTTGCATTGTCAAGTTTCAGATTCCTAATGAGCCAGTTATAGATTGAAGTAGTAGTTGAGCAATGCCTAACCGTCATGTCATTTAATGCTTCAAGAAAAGAAAGTTAGTTTCAAAAGGATGTATCTTTCACTTAGTCCAAGTTAATGACTCAAGTGTTGAGGTACCTATCCTTCAATCAGTCTGTATAGTTAAAGAGTTTCCATAACTCTTTCCTGATGATCTACCCAGAGTCCCTTCTAAGAGAGAAATAGACTTTGATATATACATCATTCCAGATACTCCTCCTATCTCTATTCCAACATATAGAATGACACCAACGGAGTTAAAATAGTTGAGAAATAGTTGAAATATCTCGTAGATAATGTTTTATCCGACCAAGTATCTCACCTTGGGGCGCTGTAGTCTTATTTGTAAGAGATAAAAATGGTTCCCTTAGGATGTGTATATAGTATCTCATATTGAATAAGGTTACTATCATGAATAATTATCCTCTCCCAATGATTAATGATCTTTTCAAACCACTTTAGGGTGCCACCTGTTTCATGAAAATTAATCACAAATCTGGCTACCATCAATTGAAAGTTAGGGATTGTGACATTCCAAAGACAACCTTTTGTACCTGATATCGGAATGATGAGATTTTGGTCATGTCTTTTGGGTTGACCAATGCACCAATAATGTTCGTAGATCTTTTTGAATATAGTTTTCAAGACTTATTTGGATATGTTTGTTATCATCTTCATTAATGAAACTAATTTATTCAAGGAATGAAGAAAATTATGCTAATCACCTTAGGATAGTTCTTCAGACTTTGAAATATAAGGATTTATTTTCCAAGACTCCAAGTGTGAGTTTTGGCTCAAGTTTGTGGCATTCTTGGGCCATATAGTTTCTGATAAAGGGATTAGAGTTTATACCGAAATGATAGGAGTAGTGCAGATTTTGAATATAGATACATCTCCAATAGATCCACGAAGTTATTTAGGTCTAGCTAGCTACTACAAAAGATTTATTATGGGCTTTTTGTCTACCTTGACTTAGCTGACCTAAAAGACAGTTAAAAATCAATGGTTTGAAGCTTGTGAGAAAAACTTTGAGGAGTTGAAAAAAGAGGTTGACTAATATTCCGATTTCGACCTTACCATAGGGTACTCAAGGTTTTGTGGTGTACTGTGATGCATCATAAGTTTGTTTGGGTTGTGTGTTAATGTAGAATGGAAAATTTATAGCTTATGTGTCAAGATAATTGAAAGTTCATGAGAAGAGTTATCCAACTCATGAGTTGGAGTTAGTTGTTATGGTATTCGGCTTCAAGATATAATGTCACTTCTTGTACGGCGTTCATTTTGATATAGTCACTGATCACAAGAGCCTACAACATGTGTTCATACAAAAGGAGCTAAATCTCAGACAAAGAAGGTGGTTAGAATTTCTCAAGGATTATGACATGAGTATTCTTTATGACACAGGTTAGACTAATGTGGTTGCTGATGATTTAAGCAGGTTATCCATGGGAAGTATCGCCCATGTTGAGATAAAAAAGATATAGTTATCCAAAGATGTGCACAAACTTGCACGTATCGGAATTACAGTTATGGATTCCACAAAAGGAGAAATATTGGTGACTAATGGGGTTGAATCATCTTTAGTGTCACATGTTAAAGAAAAGAAAGATCAAGACCCTATTTTGCTAGATTTGAAATCTCATATTCATAATAAAAGAGTATTGTCTTTTGAACAAGGGTGAGATGGTGTGCTGAAGTATCATGGAAGATTGTGTGAACCGAGGGTGGATGGACTGCAAAATAGGATCATGGAGGAGGATCATAGCTCCAGATATTCTATTCATCCAGGTTCCACCAAGATGTACCGTAATGTGAGAGACGTATATTAGTGGGAAGGTATGAAGAAAGACATTGCTGAGTTTGTTACCGAATGCCCATATTGTCAATAAGTGAAATTAGAACACCAAAGACCTGAAGATATGGCTCAGAATATAGAGTTTGTTGAATTGAAAAGGGAGATGATTAATATATACTTGTTCACAAGCTTGCCCCAAGGTCTCAAAGACAACATGATTCAATTTGGGGATTGTCAATTTAATAAAAAAATCAGCCCACTTCTTACCTATTTGATGTAAGATTATGCAAAGTTGTACATTGAAGAAGTAGTAAGACTTAATGGAGTTCCGATTTCAATCATTTCAGATACAGGTGCACAATTTAGTACACAGTTCTGGAAGTCTTTCTTGAAAGGTTTAAGTTCAAAGGTGAACTTAAGCAGTGCTTTTCATCCTTAGACATATGGACACGAAGAGCATAATATCAAGACTTTAAAAGACATGTTGAGAGCTAGTGTGATTTATTTCAAGGGGAATTGGGATGATCACCTATATCTCTTTGAGATCACTTAAGACAGCTAGTGTGATTGATTTCAAGGGGAATTGGGATGATAACCTATATCTCACTGAGATTACTTGCGACAACACCGACCATTCGAGCATCGAAATGGATCTATATGAAGCTATTTATGGGAAAAGATGTAAATATCCTATTGGGTGGTTCGATATCTGTGAAGCACGGATGCTAGGACCATATCTACTTCACTTAGACATGAAGAAGGTGAAGGTTATTCAAGAACGATTGAAGACGACATATAGTCTTCAGAAGTCCTATACAAATGTAAGGAGAAGGCTATTGGAGTTTGAATTGGATGACTGTGCGCATCATAAAATTTCACTCATGAAGGGTGTTATGAGGTTTGGTAAAAAGGGGAAGCTTAGTCCCTGATATATGGACCTTATAGAATATCCAAGAAAATTACGATGTATCTTATGAGTTGGAAATACCACAAGAGCTAGCAGCGGTTCATCTGTTATTTCATATCTCCATGTTGAAGAAATGCATAAGTGATCCTTTATTGATTGTGCCGACTGAGATTGTAGGGATTAAGGATAGCTTATCCTATGAAAATATTCAAATTCAGATTTGAGATCGCCAAGTTTGAAAGTTGAGAACAAAGGATATTGCGTTACTCAAGATCCTTTGCAGGAATCAATTTTGTTAAAAAGCGACTTGGGAAGCTGAAGAGTATATGAAAAAGAGATATCCACATCTCTTTGAATCAAAAGAGAATGCAGATTAAGGTACTAACTCCCTTTTTAGTACTTTATAAACTATGAGTAAGCATGATTATTAACTGCTTTTGGATTGTTGAGTGTTAAACTTGATGTTACCATTGTTAAAATATTGAAAGAAATATCATTCGAGGACTAATGTTCCCAAAGGGGAGATATTGTAAAATCTCGTGCTCATAATATCCAAGAATAATCTATGAAACTAAAACTTATCCTTTTTGAATTGAATGGGGAAAATGTGGAAACTTTCCTAAGTAGTAGACATGAGTTTTGGTCATTTTTAAACGGCCATCAATTTTAGTTCAGGATGAGTTAAAGTCAATTCTTTAAAAGGATGGTTGGAAATTAATCGGAAATATCTATCCAAAGGCGCTGAGTTTGCACGATTTTGATATCGTATGAGGGAGATATGTCTTTTGAAAGTTGGGTAGTTGAAGCAATGAAAGTCTAATTCCGGATTATTGTAAGGGAAAACTTGTCTTTTCACCCATCTATTTCTTAATTCGTTTTAAGGGTTTATTTGGGGTTAAAACTAAGTTTGAATTAAGAATAGAAAGGTAATTTACGCTTAGGGCTTGGAGAAGAGAAAGGAGATGTAGAAAAAGGGAAAAAAGATAAAAAAAATCTTCAAGAACGCCAAGATCTTCGAGTGGAATTAATCGGGGGGTGATCCCTATTAAGGTATGTGGGATGTTTTTGTGTTGGTTATTTCACCCACACACCAACTTGTTTAATTCAACAAAATTTTTAGTATATTGATTAATAAAAATTGATGTTATTGAAGAACATTATTGATATCTTGTTGGTTGTGTTGTTACATGTCTTTGGTTGATTTGATTCATGTTTTCGGGTTGTTATTGGGTCAATCTATTTGGGTATTGAGGTTATTACTGATCATAAGTGATTGGGAAAATATCCATAGAACTTTAGAAGTTTAGAGATGAAAAATGGAGAAGAAAAGTCAAAACTCCCATCTGACAGGCTTTAAGGCGCCGCACCTACTAGAGACCCCCCAAGATGAAAAATTTAAAAACAAAAATAAAAAATCCCATCTAACAGGCTCTAAGGCGTCGCACCTACCAGAGACCCCCCCCCCCCAAGGTGAAAAATTAAGAAGAAAAGTCGAAACTCTCATCTGACAGGCTCTAAGACGCTGCACCTACCAGAGCAACCAAAGACAGGATCTGTCTTACAAGCCCTAGAGTGTTGTGCCAGCCAGGACCCTAAGGACAACCTCTGTCTGTCAGGATATGGCGCTCCACGCCTATGAGAGCATCAAGGATCCCTGGAGACCCCATTCTTTTACAATCTTTTTGTACTAGTTCCTACGCGATGTACCCATATTTCTTAGTTGATTTCAACAATGTAAGTTATATCTAAACATTATGAAATCATCCAAAAAAATGAGATCATGAAACTTGAGTCCATAATTCAATTCAAGGAAAGTGAAGATCTAAGACAGAGAAAGTAAAAGTCAAGTCTAAAAATTAAGAAAAAAGTAAAAGTACGTTCTTTAAAGTTTTAAAGTCTTAAACAAACATTTTAACTTTTTTTTAAGACTCAAGCTACAAGTTGAGCAAAGAGTAGTGAGTTGAGTTAAAATTCTCAAAAGTTATAAGGGAACTAAGTATTCCCTAAGAGTTAAGTTACAAGTTGACCAAGGAGTAAAGATTTGAGTTCATTTCTGAAAAGTTTTAAGGGAACTATTTATTCCCTAAGAGTAAAAATATTTTCAAATTTTCATCAAGAAAGGAATCTAGACTTCCAACAAGACCTTGGGCTAGTTTTTAGTCAAAAGGAAACAATAATTTCCAAGGGAGATTTTAAAAGTTAAGTTTGACCAAATTACCTCAAACAGAAAAAAAGTTGTTTTTAAAACATATGACCTAATTATTTTGGGCGTATTGAGCATTGATATGGGGAAGCTAGTTCATATTAACTCAAGCTCCCATAAACCATGTAGCCAACATGGACAGATGAAGGGTCATACTTTTTAGATGATCCCTTTGAGATTTTTAGCATAGACTAGTGGATCCACTTAGTAGTTAAGATTCTATACTGACGGCAAGTTGTATGACGATCCTCTTGCGATGTTATGTAAGACGTTATACCACTTAGTAGTGATGATTGTCGGTTAAAGAATCTCCCACAGAACTGTATTACTTTCATGTATCATTAAAGTTGAGTTTGTCATTGCATTTTCATTAACGAACTAAGTTGTTTTACTAATTTACAAAACTTTATATATATCACATGTGTTTTAATTGCCTTATATACACATTGAGTTTAGTATTCATGAGTTAAGCAGAGATGTAAGTTCATCATTTTCTTTTAAAGCTTTAAGATGTCATTTAGGATTCTCACTCGCATACTAGTACGTTCAATGTACTGATGCTAGTTGATATGCATCATCTTATGATGCAGACGCATGTAACAAGGATCATCATCATCTAGCACCTCCTTGATCCAGTTGAGCATTTGTAGTCAATGGTGAACAACCTTGCATTCTCGAGGACACTTTTATTCGCTATAGTATTTCATTTATAGGATGTTGTAGGGTCTTTCCCAACATCCATCGTAGTATTGTAGAGGATTGATATATAGAGAGATAGTTTTAAGTCTCTTAATTCTGTATTTTAGATTACTTTGTTATGAGACTTAACTGTTAGTTTGGCAACTTATTATTTCTTTAAGTTATATCATAAGACTGTTTTATTTGAGGTAACTCTTCCGCTGATTCAAGTAATCTAGGCCAAGGGTTAACTCAAGACTATCAATGATCATTTGGTGCCGTCCACGTCGAGGGTGTAGGCTCGGGTAGTGACATAAGTCTTCCATTGAGTAAAGTAAACTAGTATAAGGGTCCGCTCAAGGCTAGCAATGGTCATTGAGTGTCGTCCACGTCCAGTGTATAGACTTAGAGCATGAAAAAAAGCAGAATGACAATGTTATAGCTTATGCATCTGGACAGTTGAAAGTTAATGAGTAGAATTACCCAACCCATGACTTTGAGTTTGTTGTTGTAGAATTTGGTTGAACATATGGTGTCATTATTTGTATGGTGTTCATGTAGACGTATTAACTGACCACAAGTGTTTTTCGTATGTGTTTGCTCAGAAAGAACTTAATCTCAGACAAAGGAGGTGGTTTGAATTAGCTAAGGATTATGACATGAGCGTTCTTGAGAAACTTTTTTATGGGTAGTACCACCTATTCTGAGGTGGATAATAAATAAATAGCAATGGATATGAAAAAACTTGTACATTTAGGATTCCACAGTTGGAGGAGTAGTGGTGATGGATGGGGTTGAATCTTCATTAATGTGATAAATAAAAGAAAAGCAAACTTTGAAATATTTGTGAATCTGTAAAATATGACTTATAATTAGGTGAATTTGACATAAAAATGACTTATATAGTGACCCTAAACTTACCCAAAACGACTTTACTTTGATTGGACTTAAACCGTAATTTCCCAAAAGAACCCTCACATAAAGTGAACTACTAAGGACCAAATGGGCCTCCACGAGCCATGGTCATTACCACAAGTCGTGGTCCCCTTTGTGGAATTGAGTTAGTGTCTAGGAAAAAATTTCCTTTATCTCACAAGTCTAATGCACCTTCAGGAGGGGCTCCACGAGACGTGGTAAAAGACACGAGACGTGGTAAAAGACACGAGCCCTGGTTCTTCTCGTAGGCCTTGAAGTAGTGGATTGACACATCCAGATCATACTGACACCACCAAGTAATTAACAAGTCCACTCCCACGAGCCTTCTAAGGCTTCACAAGTCTTGAAGTGGATCGTGTGGAGGAGCCAAATATATATATAAAAATAAACTAGAAGGTCGAAAGCAAAGAAGTTTGATCCTTTAAATTAGTGTCATATAATTTTTGATACAACAATAGATCAGTATAATCTAACAAGTGAGGTCTTGAGAACGATGTGTACACATCTGAAACATGCCAACACAACTACACCTCACTCCTAAACACGTTGCAAGTTTAGTCGACTATATTAATATTACTGGTCATTTAATCTCATTTCATATCATCGTCAAACTAACAACAATAAAAACAACAACAAAGGGACAAATCATTAAATTTATCTTCAATATAGAAAGAGGTTTCTTGCTTTGGGAAGTCACAATACTTTGGCTTCCATCTATATTTGCGATAAAATTTATCTATTCGTCCAATTTTTATTCAATTTAGGCATTGGTCTATGAATTGTCACTTTAAAGAATCATAAATATGATAAGATTTGACAAAAATCCAACTTCCTTCAAAAACATACAATTCCTCAATCGTTGTTAATAGATGTAAAAAGGTAGATTTTTGAACTCTTTTGTAGTAGACATGGTGAAAAATTTAGAACTCAAATTAAAATCTCTAAAATTGGGTACAAGAAAAAAGATTTATTGTTTTATGATAATTTTTTGTAGATTTAAGGTGTGGGATTAATTAGTTGCTTGTCTTGTTATTATTGGTACAAATTAATTATCGTATTTTGAGATTACAGTGTAAAATGCACTCATCAGAAAAAACGCAATTGAATAATGTGTAAGAGATGTCTTCTAACATTCTTTGTGTGAATGTGATGTACTCCCTCTCTTTTTGAATCTACTTTCCATAATTTAGTTCAAATTATCTAGTCGTTATTTTTCTTTGTCATAAAACATAAGTGTGCCCTTTAACTTGGCCTTCAATTTTGGATATGCAAAGGTAGATACTTAAACTTGTATAAACTTGAATAAGTAGACACATGAGTCCTACGTGGAACAACACACGTAGGACACCATGTAGGACAAAAAATGATATGTAAGATGTCATATAAGACATATATGTCTATTTCTTAGCCTTTATACAAGTTAAAAAGTCTACTTGTTGCCCCCAAAGTTGAAGGACATAAATCTTATTTAAAGCCAAATTAAAGGGCATATTTAAACATTATGTCTTTTTCTTTTACGTCTTTTATACTTCATTTAGAAAATTCTATCATCGTTAATCATTACGTAATGCTACATTTAAATAAATCACAAAATAAGCATACAAAAAAAGTACTATAAGCCATGAAATTATTATACAAAAAGAAGATAAAAATGAAATAGGATTTAAAATTACAAAAAAAAATGAGAGAAGTAATGCAATTATTCTTATCGGTTATTACATAAAATGATATGTTTCATTGCTACATAATTATGAGTTCAATATTACCATAAATAAAATTTAAAATAAACATATATTTAATCTAACATAATACAATATGTCACAACCATCCAAACATGTTTTTACGAAAAAAACATAAGTTGTATCGTATTTTACAAAAGCAAATACAATGTAATATCGTTTGTCTATAGATTGTACAATTAAATCTATAATAGTTATAATTTTTTGAACTTGAAATTGTGTTCGAATATGCATTATGCTTTATTTTTTTTTTTAAGTTTTGTGAGTGAGACCAATTTTTGGATCTTCAGTTTTTTTGAAGATAGGTTTTAAATAAGGAAAAGGGTCAGAAATACCACTCAACGTTATTTTATTGGTTGACTTTACCCCTGCCATTAAAATAAATTATTACCCCTGCCGCGAATAAAAGTAATAAATATACCCCTCCTTTGATGGAAAGCCCCAAATCAATTAAACTTACCCTATTTTATTTAAATTACCCAATTTAACCCGACACGACCCACTTAATAATATAACACATTTCTTATACACAAATAAATTTTATTTTCCCCACCATCACCACCCACTCCGAGATATCCTTCACCACCTCCGGAATCACTACCTCTCCCACTACTCTACATCCCTTACATATTACCCTCTTAAAAGAAGGGGGTCAATTTATTTTACCTGAAGCATGCTGATATTTGCGGTATTGACTTCTCTTAATTGTGCCAGTCTTAGGTTCACAGTTTTTCAAACCTGGTAGCCAAGAACCATTTGAAGCAGTAGAATAGTAAAGCTAGTAAACTTATAGCATTGCACAAATGTTAATATTTTAAGGCACCACTATGCACAAATGAATGCATCGTATAATTAGAAACCAAAATCATTAAAAATGACACAAGTGATCTGACGATATGAATGGATCCTATTAATTAGAAACCAAAATCATTGAAAGTGACTCAAGTGATCTACATATGGAGAACGTTGATATATCCATTGGTTGTGGTGAAGGGGATCTCATAGATGGTGGTGACTTTGGTAGTAAAACCAAAGTTGATTTGGGTAAAAAATAATGGATCAAATTATTAAGTGGGTCGGGTAAGGTAAAAATTGAGTAATGTACGTAAATCAAGTAATTTTAATTGATTTCGGATTTTCCATCCAAGGAGGATATATTTGTTAACATTATCTACGGCAAGGGTAAAAATAACTAATTTTTAACGGTAGGAGAAATTCAACCAATAAAATAAAATTGAGGGATATTTTTGATCCTTTTCCGTTTTAAAAAATCGGTGGTGAAACATATATTTGAAGATAATTTTTCAAAATTTTTGGTCAAACAAATATTTCATAATACATTTTAAAAATCTATGGTTAAACATATATTTGATGAGAAACTATGAAAATTTATGGTCAAAAAATATATATGAGAATGCTTTTTCAAATTATATGGACAAACAAAAATTTGAAGATTAAGTTCCAAAATCTTATAAAAAATGTATGATCAAACACTAGTATAATCTTTGTTCATTGAATGTTACCCTATTTGCACCTCATGTCTCCATAATTGAGGTATTTATAGTGTTCAAAAACGATTCCTGATAATGTATAATGAGATAAAAAAATAAATAACTTTGTCTTGATTTTCTAAATTGACAATATATATTATGTAACTATTTTTTTAATATCATAATGTAGATCATAAACGAAAAAAGTATTTATTTGTATTTCTTTCTTTTTAGTCATTTTTCTTTTAAAAATTAGTAGTTATTTTTTAATTTCAATATTATTTGTGAAATATTAAATTAACTACAGAAAATATTTTGATACATTATAAATAAATTTATTTCATAATCTTAGAAAATTTATCTTATATTTATGATGTTGTATCCAAACAAATTAAAATACATAAAATAAAATATAAAATATCTGACACAAAAATTAGCTTCGCCACATGATTTATATTAATAATAAACTAGCTTCTAGACACATGCTCTGCAAACATTTAACATATTAATTGGTACACTAAATTTAAAATGAAATATATAAAGGTTGAATATGTGTACCATGAGTTACACAAAATTACAGAGAAAAAAATAAAGAAAATAATGCTTAAAGATGTAGAATCAATTCTAGTACATAATCTAGAGGATGTGACACCTTATCCGCTATAATCAGCTACACTATCTATGTCAACTACATCTGGAAAGTGACGACGAGGAGAGATTCAGACAAAACTATAATATAATTGATATTGAGAAAAGATACAAAAAAAACTTGCATAAATATGAGAGATATTAGACAAGATGCAGTTTAAACTAATCTTCCAAAGAAATCACCAAATTTTTTCTTTTATAATGGAAGAAATGACATTTTTTTTGTAATGATGGATCTTAAATAGGAAAAAGTAAATTAAGTCAAGTGGAAAATTTCATCAAGACTTTATATAAGAATTTAAAGGAAATTGAATGGATTCTGAATTTTTTTTAAAAAGAATATGAATTATAGTAAAGCTTGCAAGAAACTAAAGCATTGAATGATTTGGGTAAACGAAAGTTGAATACATTTATAGAATTAACTGTCTCTTCAACATACTATACGATTCTTCATCACCCAAGTCTACAACTTTTTAGCAAATTTTTAGTTGGAAGATGAAAACATCTACAAAGAAATGGATATAAAAATGTCAGAAAGAGTTAATAGATTATACTAAATGTTGGGGACATGCAGCGAATTCAGCCAACTATAGTGAATTTTCATTTTAATTGATTATAATTATAATTTAATATAAATTATCACTAAAATTTAATTAATTAGAATAAGATTTAATATAGTATAGGGATATAATGATAATCCAACTTTGATTTAGGACCTTCTCACTCTTAGTAATATGAATGAATATGATATATGATATGATGATATGATTAAATAAAGAACAAATACATTCCACAATCATTACTTTCTTTGTTTGTAAGGAGAGTGTTTATTTTTTTTAGGTACCAAAATAAATTCAAATTTAATTGACCTTCAATTAAAAATATCAAATCTTAAATGGAAAACTGTAACATCCCTCCCTTTAAAAATTTCTAAATTAATCCATACATTTGTCGTAAGGCAGAGAGTGATTAACAAATTAAGAATGTTATGTCATATTTTAAGTGTTCAATGATCGTATCTCCAGTTTTTTAAGTTAAGGAAGTTGCTAATACAAATTGGAAAATTTTTATCGCATGTTCCTTTTTAATGAATTCTCTAAAACTTGGGTCAGGTGTCTCGGACCATTGCTCCTAGTAAAAAGTAATGGGAAAAAATGCTTATCAAATCAAAGGTTTACGAATCTAGTTTTCAAAAAATTAATTTTTTTTTCCAAAAAGCTTTAAAATATATAGATATTCATGTTTATGTAATGACTCCGCAAAACATGAGGCTAGTGGGCCCCTAGGTCGGCGGAAGCATATAAGATCACATCTTCTTCATTCTAATTATTTTCAAGTTCGTTAAAATTCACCAAAATCATATATTTACAGCAGTTATTACTCATATACTTTGATAATATCATCTTATAATCTCTTGAAAGACAACTGCTCTACGTCAATAGCTCATCATTTTGGAATAGTTTTCCTTGTGGATTGTGTGACATACCTCCGTGGTGGCTGTGTCAGCAGGGTTCTTTCTGTATTTTAAGGTTTGATCAGAATTTCGATCCTAAGATCAAGGTAATATAATCCTTTCATCGATTCTAGCTTTGATAAGCCACAAATAGTAAGTTGTGACAGAATCCTTATCCTTTGTCGGATTATTGTGGTACTTTATATTCATGTATGTTGAATGTGGTTATTTCATATTGTATTACCAAGGGGATTTCTGATTATATGTTGATTAGACACTAGAATTTATCAAACAAGGTTTGTTAAGACTATTCCCTTCTCTCGGCATGTTTTGTTAAGCCTTTGAGAAATGTAAGGAGATTGTTGTAATCATTGATAAACTCATAGCCATAATTGTTACTAATTGGCAACTACAATTTTTATATTCCCCCCTTTTGGGATTCTTATTTTGTTGGTAGAGACCCTGTGTTGGGCATGGTTTATAAATTATTCGTATAAGTTCATATAACTAATTTCCTCAATTTCAACCTATTGAATTGTTATTGTTTCCCTTGGGGATATTGAGGTTAGCTACAAGAATGTGTTCTTTTCCTATGTGTCTTTGTTTTTAACTAAGAGGGTTATGTTATCTTAGTTTACTGGGATATGTTGATGCCTAAGAGGGTTACATGATCTTTGCTAATGGGTCTATGGTGTTGTCTAAGAGGGCTTGTCTAAGAGGGCGATGCGATCTTTGCCTAAGAGACTATGTAAGTTGTCTAAGAGGACCATTAAACCTTTTTTATGGGGTTAGGTTGTTGCCTAAGAGGCAATGGAATCTTTTCCTATGTGGGATATATTGTTGCATAAGAGGTCTATGTGACTTCCTGTGGGGCTATGGGAGTGCCAATAGCGGTATGTAGATTGAATTTACATGGGCTAATTGGGCCTATGTAGCTGGCCTTGTTTGTGCCTGTCGTAACATTATCAGTGATAATTTTAAAAAATGTCAGTATCTGTAAGGCATAGATAGAGATAAATACTTCCCCCTTTTTCTATAATTAGCAAACCAAATTCTATCAGGTATGTCATTGTTGAAAAATATTGGTAGATCAACAAAACACAAATTGGACAGTTTTAAACTTCAAATTCTCAATCAGCATAACCCATATTAAAATATCTCAAAATTACGAAGGTTGATCCTTACTTTTAAATATTTTGTGATCTCTACCAAGCTTCTTAGATATATACTTCACAAAATCAAGGGCATGGATAGTGCCTAGGAAAGAAATATCAAACTTCTTCTTACAAAAAATGTTTGAATCATCGAAGTACCCTTCATTGTATAAATGAGTTATAAATATCACCATATCAGTCACAAACATATCAAGTTATCGACTAAAGACTTTATTCAATAAGTCCACGAATTAGGTGGAACATTAGTCAAACAAAATGACGTTATCAGAAACTCATAATGACCCTATCAGGTTCTAAAAGTCGTCTTCATAATGCCAGTTTCTTTCACCCTCAATTAGACATAAATCGACCAAAGGTCAATGTGAGAGAATCACTCCTTTGAGTTGGTCAACAGAATAATCAATCCTTTGAAGAGTATACTTGTGAATAATAATCTCTTTCAATTGTGGGTAATCAATACACATATGAAGTGAACCATTCTATTTATGAACAAATAAATTGGAGTACGCCATTGAGAGATACTATATCGGACAAAACCCTTATTAATAAGTTTTATAATAACTCCTTTAATTCTTTAAGTTTTCGAAGAATCATATGGTAAGAAGGAATACAGATATGTTTCATATGTGGGTGAAGGTCAATACCGAGGTCTATTATAGTTTTAGGAGGGACACCGAGTAGATCTTTTGGAAACACCTCTAGAAACTCATATATAATGGGGATTGACTCAAGAGTAGGAGATTTAGAATCTGTATCCCTATCCTGAAAAATTTGATATATGCAACCCTTAGAAATCCTTTTTCTAGCTTTTAGACAAAAAAAAAAACTAACACTTAGGCATATAATTTCTCTCTTTCCAATCTTGGAAGGGCTCATTTAAAAGTGAAACTTAACCACTTGGTTTCTACAATAAGCAAAATCCTAACAAGAATGGAGCTAATACATACAAAGATTCATATTTACTTTTTTAAAATAATGGATTTGTAAATAAAGAAATATTTAATTGAGTTAAAGTAACTACTGAAGATGATTCACAGTTTGTAATAACAATATGAGATGAAACTAAGGAAAATATGTTCACCACAAGTCCTTAACACAGTAATACGAATAATAGTAACTTTTTCCTAGTGTTAAAATGCAAATTTGGTAAGTTAGATATCTCCTAAGTGATTTGTCGTCCAAGTAGGGAAATTCACCATGCAACTTGGTCAGTCTACGGGTGTATTTTTTACTAACCCTTTCCCTTTGACTCTAGATTAGTCTACGCATTAAGTGGGTAAGGCTATTAGATAGTGGTTTATCACAATAAATCTCCGTGGTTAAATATCTTTTTCATACACTACTTTCTAAGACAGGAAAGTAGGAGTAAGGCAAGTTCTTACGTTTCACACCATTAAATAGCATTCAAAACAAAGAGATTAACATTGACTCCATACACATTATTTTAGAATCACTTAATTATTAGTTTTACGTTATTAATTATTCATGGTTCCCACAATCCTAGTTTATAATGAAATTATTCATGCTTGAGTTATCACAATTTTTAACAGGGTTAATAGTATAAATTATGAACTTACAACTAGAATAGATAAAATCCAAAATCGTGAATTGAAAAAAAACTACAAAATTTATAAACCAAACTCCAATATTTAAATGCCAAATGTTTTTGCAATATAATTCCCAAAGATAAAACAAAGTATCTCAAAAAGGTCTAACAACCCAAAAATGAAATCAACAACTAATATTTATAGAAAATGAATCCTAAACCAAGTAATAAAAGGAGGACTAAGGGAAATCCAGTCTTGAGAAGGGTCACCTATTGTTAGCCCCCACGACTTGTCGAAGGAAAGAAGACTAGTAGGTTCTTTCATCGTTGAGACATCAAACAATATTCTAGTTAGTGTCATTGACGGTCCTAAACTACGGTCTGCATGTCCATCGATGGCTTGTCATGTCATTTGTCGTTCATGGATTGAAACTCGTTCTTCCTGATGTTTTTTATGACTCGTCTTGTGTAGCTCGGAGTGAAAACTATGGCTCATCAATTGCTTTCATCGATCAACTCTTAGTTCCATTTTCTCAGCACTTCATCCACACTTTCCACTTATGGCTCATCGAAGGAACGACAACTCGTAGGTGGGTTCGTCAATATCCAAAATTCCTGTTGTGTCAACGCTTTGAATACCAATTGCTCCAAAACCTTTTTCATATAAAATTAAGCCAAAATACCATCACATCTAAAAATAAAATGCTTAAGACTTGCGCCAAACACTAAGTTTAATGCATCAAAAATATCTTAAGTTCACGTTACATCAACACTCTATCGCAAGACTTTAGAAAGATGAAAAAAGTTGAATTTCTTAAAGAGATTATAGATCCTATCTATAAGTCTGGCACGATTTACACTTTTGAATAAGACTCTACTCAAACTGGTTTGTGAGATATCAATTTTCTAAACCTTGTGCTCCGACTACAAAGTTTATACGATCCAAAGTATACCCTTGATGCAACATGACATATAAAACCCCGAAAGGCCATAGAAAAGACACTTATCATACATTATACAAGACAACAAAAATAGAAGATTTCAAAAGAAGCATTTTCATATCATAAAAGAGTTTTACACAATGAAAGTGTAACATGGTCTCAACAAACCATATTTCATCAAAATAGCTGGTTGGGACATAACCCATAAACCACATACAATTTTTGAAAACTGAAATAAAAGAATTGTTAAAGTGTCCTGCTCTTCATAATACGACGACTTACAAATTTTCAAATGCCAAGAAAGATATCAATTATCCACGAGTATGTGAGGTAGGAATGTCGTCCCTACATTAGTGAAACAATTTAGGCACAAATATGCATTAGTACATGAGATTTACCAAGTATGATAGTAGTGTATAAACGATATGAAATCAAGCTAAAATATATGGCATATGGTTAGGAAAACACAAGTTCTAATCATGGTCAATGCAAGTTTATCACATTTAAAATACGTAGTGAGATACTTTGGAAGTAACCTTAGTTCATTATTATGGGTTTTTTACCATTAAACCAAATATACCATATAAAATAATACATGGGATCTAGTGTTTACTCCACAATTATCCTACTTGACAAGGTAAGGACATAAACTTCTAGCTTGCATGGATCCACTAGCTAAGACATCATAGCGGGGAACATAGTTAGGGACAATGATATTGGTGCTGGAGAACCAACCTGTACTAGAGAAAGAGCCTCTATCTTCACATTTTCTCGAAGCCAAGTAATATTCTATCTGATTAGCATTAATAATATTTATTTCACCTTCCATTAAAATGAGCAATTAATTAATCAATCCAATCAAATTTTATTTAGAATAAATCCTAAAAAATGATTCTAACTTAGGTGATAAAATATTTCTACCTTACGAATGTGAGCAAGTCTATTACAATCATGGTCATAGAATGTGAGGTAACCTTTCATTATCTTATTGATACTTTCATGTAAAATCATCCCCAAATAATTTACATCAATTTCATAAAAATATGCATATCTTTTAAAAATCATATTTCGTTATTCATAAGTTTCATTATGTGTTGATAGTCTAAAATCATTGATCATGCATGTGTTTATTATGAACTCAACTCAAAAATATGTAATTGCTTAAATTCATGCATTAAAAGATAGAAAATAACTATTGAATCATAATTGAATTGAACACATGAAGATTTAATAAGACCTTAACATTGAATTGAGAATTTAAACTTGTAAAATTGAGTGATCTTGGGAACACTATGAAGGAAAGAAATCCGTAGGTGAATACTAACATACCTCAATGAAAAAGGCCAAAAAGTTATGGTACATTGGAGATCTTGATGTCAAACCGTATCTTCTTCCTCCTTAACTTTAGAGAGAACATAGAAGAACTTGGAGGAAAATTAGGAATTTAGGAGAATGATTTTAGAATGGGTAGTTTTAGGACTTGAAACTACTTATATAGGGGTTAAAATAAGGGTTGAAATGACATAACTTAAGTATTGATGCAAAGGAAAAGACTAAAAGAGCCCTAACTAAAAAAGTTGATGAGTATGGGAGCCTTCACGGACCATTTAACCTTTTATGGACCATAAAGGGGGGTCATTAACCGGACGGGAAACTTTTTGATTTATTAGACGCCCAGCCTAGCCCTCTTCATGGGTCAATTACCCTTAGCAGTTAGGCTAAGGTCCATGGACCTGACTGTTTAACCTTCCTTACCTTTTCCAACATCCAAGGTGTTACATAAATTCTCTTTTCAACTCTATTTATTTCTATTATCTTGTATGGTTTATGATAAGTGACTTGTGTAGATAGGGGCTCTATATGTTATGTTACACCTAGGGTTACTTTGTATTGTGACAATTAGATTTCTCATTTTCCTTTTTTTCCTTAAACTCTCACTTTTTCCTTATGTTTTCTTAACATACGCTTCAATTGTTTGTTTTCAGTTTCCTTCTCACTTTTTAATTGTTCATACTATTAAGAGGCAAAAATCCTCTTGAAATAAAACACCCAATGATTTCTTTGCTTTTTCTTTTTTATGTTGGAAACAAAATTTGAACTAGTTCATTCTTTCTGAAATTGAGTTTAAAAAACGAAAAGGGTCCCTAAAATGATTATGAAAATTGATATGGGATTTATGAGCTCAAGCATGTTGATGCTATTGAGTATGGAGAGAGTTGAAGATTTGTTAGAAAAAGGCAAGAATAAAATTTCTCAGGTATATCATTGGTGGGTTAAGCATATATGGGGAATGAGATTCATCCATTATATGGGTTTTAGTGCTTTTGGAAGCAATATATCTACGAATTACAGCTATGGACTATTTTTTTTGTTTGATTGGGCAAAAATAGAAGTACATGGAGTTCCTTATGGGCTATATTCCCATGTGTTTGTGCGGATTGTCCTTGAGTTTGACTAGTGTTTTAGTTTTTGTCTTTTTTCGATTTCAGGTTTAACGTTACAATTTATCATCTAATGGGAAGTTTTTGACTGGAGTCTAGACTTAATCCAGTCGAAGGAGGATTGGTAGACCAAAATGAACTTGGAGTAGTTGATGTTGGTACAAAAAGATCTCTGACCCTAGCACTTGAGACGATTCAAGTATAGTTGAGGTACTGCAAAATTACACTACTTCTAACAAGTATATATGAAGTTCTTCGATTATAGCTTACCTCGTCTATAGTTGTGGTGTGATTTCTTTTTATTGGCAGACATAATATTTCTTGGCAAGAAGAAAACAGGGAAATATTACAATATCTGGAGAAAGTATTAAAGGAAGTTTAGTTCTTGTTAGACGTTCATATATCTTTTTCTTGTAGATTTGACATGACTCTATTCTTTTTACTGTAGGGTAGCGATCCTCTAGATTTCAGACATGATTATTTTGTTTCACCTAGTGTTGAGTACACCTCAATTAAATGTAATAAAAAGAAGCGGAAATATGAGGATGATAATGATGGGGAAACAAGTAAAAATAAAGAGGAGAAGAAGAAAAAGAAAATTGATGAATAACTATTCCAACAAACACATGTTATTATTAACACATTGGGCATTGGATTAAATATTTAAGTTGTACAACGATTTAATTAGTCACAAACTAGTGCTTTGTGATGCAATTTAGGGTTTTTTTAGTTAAACAAATGTTTGCTTGATCCTTTTAATCATTCTAGTACATGGGCACGTGCAAATTTCGTATGTAATCAATTAAAAAATAATAAATAAGACATATAATAAACTATTGGCAGAGCATGCAAGTGTTTCTCGACACATATTAAAGGTGTAGCACAATCGTTAAGGAGCTGCTATAATTTATTTATGACATGTGTTCCACCCCTTCTAGCACCAATATTTTTGTTTTTGACTTCACCCATTTTATTTTTAATTAAATATTTAAAATGTCACACATTTTACTAATTCGCTGAAAATTTTGGCTTAGCCTTTGCAATAACGTCATCATAGACTATACCCTCCCCAAACTCCATATGTAGCTCTAGGAATGTTTTTGAATATCTGTTATGTAGTCCTTATTTTTTTTTAAGGCTTGCATGTTACAGTTTAGGAAGAATGAATGAATTGGAGGACTTGATTTTTAATTACGGATACACATGTTGCAAGGGTATGGTGTACAACGATTGTCAATTATTGATAACTATAGAGATTATAAGGAAAAACCAGGGTTTAGTGAGGTGATGTGATTCTTAGTTAGAAGGCCACCAAGTAGTTTTTATGTGTTGGACATATTAGAGCCCTTCAATAGTTTTTGTATAGTCCATTAAATATACTAAACAATTTGCATTAGATGAGAATGAAGGGAAACCGATTTCTCCTAGTGCATCTATGGTATATGAAGGAACTTCACTATGATGAATATTCAGTTAACGTTTTACAAAGTGTCAGCTACTATAACGTGTAGAGATAGCCAGATACATTTCCCTTTTAACTATAACTAGTTTCTGGACACATGCGTTACAGGCGTATCACAAATAATTTTGTATAATATTTACATAGTTAGACAAATAAATACAAACATCAAATGAAAAATAATTATACCATCCAAAGACATTGTATGCACTTGAGAAGTGAGAGTGAAGAAAATAAGAGAATGTTGATAGCTACATCGAATACAAATTCATTAAGCTTTTTCGGATGACCTCTTGATTTAATAGAAAAGTTGTGAAGCCTTGAAAACAACCCTTAAAATTATTTAAATTAATTGAATAGTAGCAGGATATATTTTTTGAAAGTAAGATTGATATAAGAGCACTAGATAAGATTATGATTCATAATAACAATTAGAGGCTCCATATTAAAATGGACACGAAGTATAAATTCATTTTCAAAATAAATTTGAAACAATGTAATTTCCTTTATTAAATCATAGTATAAGTGTTTAAAACAATTTTTTATTATCTTATGGACAAAATTATGTCAATTAACAATGTCTTTCTCTATGCTTAATTTTTATGGAGTAATTACGGTAAATTTCATTTTTTGAAACGGTAGTCATTTTCTTCCCTATTTATTATGGAGATGTAAGAACATAATTTTTGAATATATTTCCTACGTTTTAAATTAATCATGATATTTCACCCTTTAAGAGTCAATTTGACTATTTCTTAAAAGACAAATAAGATTAGATTTATTTGATATATTAAAATTGAAGTTTAGATATTTAAAATCTATACAGAAAGTTATAAAAATTATAGTTTTCGTCACGACAATATAATGTTTCGAAAATAGCTCGTAATTAAATGTTGGACAAAAATCATTTCACCTGAGTCTCGAAAAAAAAAATTCAATGTATTAAAATGATATTAAATATATAGAAATTTTGGCTCATGAGATATAAATTTATGATATGAGGTGTGATTATAGATTTGGCCGTGAATTAACGAATCTTCATATATATATGTATACAAATATATTTAATTTAATCTAATAGTGCTTTACAAAGTTATTTTATTTTTAATGTGAATATTAAAAAAATTAAAAATAATCTACATTATATAAAAAATATCACTTTATATTTATAGATTACGAAGTAAGAAAAATCACGTCAAACTTTATTAAGTTCTCAAAATATAAAATAATTATCACCTACTAATTTACAAATACTTATTCATAAAACTTTTTATAAAAAATATATTGGCGAAAGTTGACTTCATTAAAACTTAGCCTCAATTTTTTAGGCAAGATACTTTTTGTCTTTTTGGTTAGAATTAATGTATCAGCAAATACTTAACACACACTATATAAAAGAAGTGATCATTGTCATGCCCCGAGTCTACACGTTGAATGTGACCAATACTCATTAACCTTCTGTGATCCTGAAGCGAACCCTTATCTTGGCTCACTACCCCAGCGGAAGACTTACTCAACAACATAGGTATGCAATTGCGAAGATTATCTCATAAAATCTAATCAATAAAATAGTTTAACTTAAAACTATCTGAAATACTCAATTAAACATAGGTGTTAAACTCCAGTTTTTAAAACATCAACAATGGAATATGGAAAAATGTATCCTCAATTACTATTGCCAGTGCAGTCTCTAAATAATATGATGGATGTCTAGATAAGACCCCCAAACAAACGAACAATAACAAAACCATAATGTGAAGCCCTGAAAGCAAGGATGCTTGCCAATACTAGCTGAAATGTAATGGGATCAATGAAGTGCCTGCTCATGATCTTAAACACATGTATCTGCATCATGAAAAGATGCAAGTTGAATGATGTTAGTACATCGAATGAACGAACATGCAAGGGAAAACTGAAAGTAATAGGTAACTAAATTAATACTCTAGGAAGACATATTCACCTTATCTTAACTAAAATATGAAAGCAACAACAAAAGATGCAATGTATAAAACCTTTTTAAGCAGTAAGTATCAACTCAATATGTTTATAAATACATTAATAAAATCTTTTACTATTTTACCAGGATTGTCATTAATTATGAAAAACACAAATATGGGAAAAGATTTGGGCTTGTTCTGCTAGAGCAAGATGGATTCCACTAGAGAGGCGGCGCTAGAGCGGATAGGCTGGACCCAGAATGGCATATGAAAGGTAAAACGGAAATTAGGAGAAATTCAATTTTTTGTATCTTCCTAATATACCTAAATAAATCGTAAAACACCTTACAAACCTCAGAAATCTAATCCCATGGCAGGGAAGGAGAAAAGATTTTTCGAGTGGGGATGGATAAATCTTGAAATTTTTTTGTCAAATTCACCGGCATGAATGACACGAAAGCAAGAATCGAAATAGATAACACTGTGCAACTGCTTGGCGCTCATGTAGGCTAGCTTTTAATAATTGAGTAGTTTAAATCGGTGTACACTTCATAATATATGTGAGATGATTGTAGGATGTATGTGTAGGACTTCGTGCACCAATTGATTCATGTTTTACACCTTATAAAAAAGTCTTGGATGATAAATTAAGCTTAGTATGGTTTAATTAGGGTGTGCATGAGGCAGGATGAATATCTGGTGGTAGGTGATGGTTGTGATACCATGATTGTATATTGTGTGGATAATCTTGAATTATTGTGATACTTGAATATGTGTGAATGTTTCAATATTGACAAACTTGTTGTAATTAAGATATATGAATGTGTTTTCATGAAATCATGATGTAAATGTAAGATCTTAATTATATATTTATGATTATGATTATGGTGTGTATTTGGAGATTGGATTTACACATTTGACAAGACAATTTGGATCGTTTTGCTGAGTTCCGACACAACTTGGGAAGAAGATTTCCATGTTTTGAAAAGCTATCTGTTATCAGTTTGAACATTTCGAGACACACATGGATCTGATTGTCACGCTACAGCAAGCTAACATTGGGTTTGAGTTCCTTGAGATGAGCAATTACTTGTGATAAATGTGTATTCTGAGGATGTGATATTCAATATTGTGCGCGCGTGAAATCTTTATATGCATGTGAATATGTGGTGGAGTGGATCTATTTTACAATGTTCTACTTGATGGGAAATTGTAAATGGTGAAGGTGTTCTAGGACCAAGTGATGGATAATAATGGTTGTTCATTTGTGTAAGTACCAAAAGAGAGTGGGCTAGGGTTAGACCTTGAGGTAACGAAATTATATGGCCTTAGTTGGTAAAGGGGATGAGAAATTAAGGGTATGACACAATCGACTAATAGAAAAGAAAGGTGGTAGTACTCGAGAATATTAAATGGGGTTAGTATGCTTAGCTATGATCTAATAAAACAGGGAGTGTTAATTGTGGAGATGGTTTTCAGTGTTACAAGTATTGGGTAAAGTCAAGGTGTCTTTATCAAGGGAAAAGGTATAAAAGCGAGTGTTTATGTATCATGATCTTATCATTTATTCCTTATATGGTAAGGTGGGAGTCGGGTTGACTGACGATGCCTACCAGTACATGTGGTTTTACTGATACTTCTATAGCTATGTCTTTTTTGACATAGACTAGCTTCAAAATTGGTGGCGTTTCATTAGGTGAAGATGAAAAAAATCTCTAGAAGCTTCAACTCTTCCTTCCGCATGGTGGGAGCTATGTCTTCGTTATTTTTCAAACTTTTACTCTTACTTTCTCTTGTACCTATTTAAAGTAGATCCTTGGGTGTTGTTGAATTTCATTACAAGTTTAAACTATAAGTGTATTTAAGGATATTATTTATTAGGGGATGCTATCATAATTGTCTTTAATTTTCCTAAATTTTATGATTGTTTAGCTTTTGATATATGAGTTTCCTCCTACTTGGGTGTTAGAGTGGGTGCCCGTACGACCCGGTGGTTTGGGTTTTGAAAAATCGGTATCATATTCTAGATTACCGGTCTCCCCGTACAAGAGAAAAGTGTTGACTAGACTCTTGTGGATCGGTGTGTGGATGCCCACATCTAATTTGTAAGAGGCGAGGAAACATTCTAGGAACTATTCATCTCCTTCTCTCCTTTTGGCAATGTGTTGCTTGTGGTATGAGTTGAATTCAACTTCTATCTCCTGATTGCAATTGGTATCTCAACAAAAAGAACTCAAAGTCGTGAACATCACCATAGGGACATTAATAAGATAATTGGAATCCGAAGGTTCCAATTGGTATCTAGTCTTAGGTTCTAGAAGGAGCATAAATGGTTATGGGACAACCAACCTAATAAATTTAACTGCATGTGCATTGTATTTTTAAAATTTTTTAATGTGTACTCCTTATTAACGGAAATAACATGGATTGTGTTAATCTTGCTGTAGCATTAACTCTTAATATGTGCAGTAAAAGTTTGAGAGAATTTTTAAATAGTAAGCGAGTGTGATTCCCTAAATATCTTGTAATCTGCTGGGATAAATTATGACTTATAATCATGTGAATGTTTGGTGTATCCTGGGATGTGTGGTGCAACGTTTAATTAATGAGAACTGGCAGAGTAACATTTCGTTAATCTTGATATGGAGTAGTCAATGGTTTTACTAACGTAGATGATTTATCCTAAGTTGATTAGTTAAGCTGGGAACCTTGGGGAAATCATAGGAAAAGAGAAGAAACAAGAAATTATTACCACGGGTTCTGTCAATGACTGAACACTAGGGCGGGATTACTCCGGCCATAATGGGGTTTTCCTGCAAAAGCGGGATAGGGAGAAGTAGAACCTCACCCAGCCTCCCCTGTTTTTCATCTTGAAATTTTTTTAAACCCCGAATCGGATCAGAACAAATACCGTTACTCCAACCAGTATCCAACAACAAGGCAATGATTATTAGCACCATAAAATAAAATATAGTGCTGCTTCATACAAAAAAAAACTAGCACCCACGTGATTACAAAATTAAGGAAAAACGAAAGATGAAAACTAGATTAGCTTACATTTCACAATAAAGGAAAGGAATGAAACATCAACAAACTCATGAACCATGCGACTGGAAGTGTCGTTTCAGAGTCTAACTCTTTCAGGGGCACTTGGTCGGTCCAAGCCTCCCTCATCTCCGGGAACTTAAAGTAGTCATCTTTCTCTGCTATGGGAAACTCCTACCCAGGAGAAATGATGGTAAATATAGTATTCACCATATTGTAGATCCGAATCATCAATGATCCCTCACCTGGTTCTTCTTCCATTCATGGCATAGTTGCCGACAAAGCATCTCAACTTCCAAGGCAGTGCATTGCAAGACGAGAATGAGGTAGACATAGGCACTCCCCATCTTCTTTTGGACCATCTCCAAATCCACTTCGACTCGTGCACCTGAGAGTGGGTCCTCATTTTTTAAAACCACGACCTCCCTACTTCCTCTATCCCCTATATATCATCGTCTTCTTGATACTGGAAATAGAGCCATACCTTATAAAAAGAGGGTTAAGGGGGATCCACGGGAAGTACCTCATTAATTTCAAAGAGAGGCACGACACTTGTTTGCACAAAGTAGTGATGACTTAGAAAAGAAATTTGCCTTTATTTTGCCCAATAAAACATCTTCCATTAAGATATGATTTGTGCTCATATGTTAAGCTAAATATCCCGTATAGCACAAGCCACCATCAGAGCGAGGGAAAGGTCACATTGATGTGTTTGCCCAATGGGCGGATCCTTCTAGCCAATAAATGTAATTACATCATAGAATTAGGTGACAAGTGTGTGCTAGTGATACCCTCCGCAATAGCTTAATAAACCTTATCTCGGCGAGTGGGCTTTACCAGAGTGTCTCGACACCACTCCAAGTCCATATCCCTCTGTCTTTCCTCAAAGGCATGATTTGGGACCTCCACTACCTCTAGGGCTTCATTTATAATGTAGAGTCTAGAGGGATCTAGATTCCCTTAATATGGATGATGGGCTGAGGGTCGTCCCATCTCACGTTGGGAA
Organism: Solanum chmielewskii; assembly: GCA_027704785.1. NCBI lineage: Eukaryota > Viridiplantae > Streptophyta > Magnoliopsida > Solanales > Solanaceae > Solanum > Solanum chmielewskii. The sequence goes on from JAKWIX010000327.1 coordinate 26,095,849, forward strand.
GAATGATGTAGAACTCCCTCACCGAATAAGAGTGTGCATTTGGGGAACCTAGATCAAAAGAAGACACCCGAACTCGACCAGTTGGGTATAGAATGCAGACTTTTTTTTCTCTAACTTGTGTAACACAAACCCAGTCTTGCAGGAAAACCCCGAGGTCCGGTCATCATGATGCCTCTTGCGACTAACAATATCCAAAAAAATGTATTGAAGGCAAATATTATTTTTGATGACTTGTCATTTAGATAGCCTGCAATAAGTTGAATATAAGTTAGAAAAAGATAGGAAAGTCAGTGTAAGACTAAGTTAAAACTAAAAGAGAGAAAATTTTCATGTAAGGAAATATATGCCACTGTCTGCCGAATCCTGCCAAGAGGCCATAATCCAATCTTGGTGGGTCTATGAAGGCCTCCACACCTGGGTGGAGGCTGCTAGAGTGACCTTCATCTAGAAGAAATCCAGGCGCAACAATGGCGTCTTTTAGTCGCATAAATTTCGTTTTTGAAATAAATTCCAATCGATTGGAGTAAATAAACTACCCTAGAGCATGAATATGCAATAATATTTGCAAATAAACCCTTAAAGTAGATCTAAATTCGAGTATATGCTAAAAAGACCTTTCAACTTCTTCCATTCATTTTTTTCATCAATTTACCCGTGTAATTACGAAATTCTTACCTCTATGACGTCGTGGAAGCTTTAAGGACGTAAGAGAAGTGTTCATGATATGTTAACCAGCCTGAATTAATAACCAATTTCAAATTCAATAGTGGCCCCATAAACAGTTTCAAATCGATCATATAACAACATGAAAAGGCATTTAAGTATATAGTTAATTGAGTAAGCGTAAGTAACGAGAACTAACCTTAAAATTAATTTTTGGAGCAAAGTTATTAAAGATAGTTTTGGTATGTTATGTGTGGAGAAGGGGTAATAGGGAAAATTGTTCCTTCTTTTCCACTATATGATTCCTGATCTCTTGCCACATCCGGAGATCTCTCGCTAGAGCAGCCCCGCCACAGGTGGATGGTTGACTCTCTAGCGGGTTAGGCAATGAAAATTGGTATATGATTTTCGTCCCTTTATATGTTTCCGCATCCCCAACTTAGTCATCAAGTATAGTAATTCTATAAAGTCAATATACAAGAAGGTCACCATTTGTTTTAATTATATTGTAGATCAAGTAATTATTTTAAATAAATTGAGATAGGATGTCCCGTGCACTAGTTGTTCGGGGAAAAACGAGATGAATATTTATATCTATAATAACGACCTGGATTGTCATTTGTTAACAAATAAAAAAATCTGGAAAACATTTGGACCTTATCCTGCCAAGGCGGAGATGCTAGAGCTTGATAAGATAGCTTCACAGCGGTATAGGCGAGGTAAAAAAATTTATGAGAAATCCAATTTTCTCCATCTTCCCAAAATACCTAATTAAATCGTAAAACAACTTGGAAACCTTCAAAAATTAGCTCAAAGATTTGAAGGGAATGAGAAAAAGATTTCTAGTGTGTGGATGGCTAAATATTGCAAATTCTTAGTTAAATTCATTGTCTTGAATGCCTAGAATGTTGGAATCAAAATTATTAACACCGTGCAACTTATTTGTACCCAGTAGTTTTGGTTTTATAGTTTAACTCTATGCCCACTGTGTAACATATGTGAATTGATGGTAAATTATATGAATAGGACGTTGTGCACCAAATGATTAATGTTTTACACCTGAGAAAGAAGTCTAAGATGATGAATTAGGTTGAGTATGGTCGAATTAGGGTTTTGATGAGGAGGAATAAATATTAAACGGTAGTAGGTGATTGTGTTTATTCCATATTTGTGTAATGTAAGTGCGTTTTGACTCATTGTGATACTTGTATATGTGTGAATGTTACAATATTAATAAGAATTGTTGTAAATGAGATAGATTAATGATGTTGCCATGAAATCATGATGTAAATATATAATCTCGATGAGATACTTCTGATTGTAATTGTTGTGTGTGTTTTGAGATCAGATTGCCATGTTCTTTAAAGCTAACTTCGATCGAGCTTCCACATTCTTGCAAAAATTTGGGATAGGATTGTAGTGTTCCAAAAGTCTAACTGTGATAGATTTCCACATTCCAACTTAAATATGGAATCAGATTGGCACAATACAGTAAGCTAACATTTTGAATTTGGGTTCCGTGAGAGGACCAACTACTTATGATAAATGTTAATTGTGAAGCATGTGATATTCATATTATGCGAGTGTGAAACCTTTTATGATTGGGTGCATGTTGATTTTTGTGTATGCACGTGAATATGTGGTGGGGTTGATCTATTCTATGATGTGTTACTTGTTGGTCATTAGTGAAGGGTCAAAGTGTTCTAGGATCGAGTGGTGGATAGCAAGGGTTGTTAATTTGTGTAAGTAGCAAAAGAGAGTGGGATAGGGTTAGAGATTGAGGTAACAAAATTCTATGGAATTGGTTAGGCAAAGTGACGAGAAATTAAGGGTATGACACGATCGACTAGTAGGAAAGGAATGTGGTAGTACTTAGGAATAATTAATGGGATTAGTATGTTTATGTTATGATCTAATAAAACCGAGAGTGTTAATTTTTGAGAAGGTGTCTTAGAAGAGGTTAAAGGTGGATAAGCGAGTGGTTTTATATCATGATCTTATCATTTATTCCTTATACTGTGAGGTAGGCGTCGGTTTGACCGAGGATTCATACTATTACGTGTGGTTGTATACTACTCTTGCTATGTCTTTTTGACATAGATTGGATGGAGGACTGGTCATGTTTTATTAGGTGAAGACGAAGAAATTCTCTAGCAGCTTCCACCCTCCCTTACGCATGGCAGGAGTTGTGACTTTGTTACTTGCCCAACATTTACTCTAATTAGATCCTGTACTTGATTATACTAGATCCTTAGGAGTTGTTAAATTTCTTTCCAAGTTAAAACTAAAAGTGTGTCTATACATATTATTTACTAAGGGGTTTTATCATAATTTTCTCTAATTTTTTTTTATAAATTTTCCACATGTTTAACTTTTAGGATATAAGGTTCCTCCTACTTACGTTTCTGAGTGGCAGTCTGGATGGCCCGGTGGGTTGGATAGTCACAATATTTGATTCTAAATTGAATTTGATAAAATGAATTGGAACAAATTGAATTTAGATTAGAAAATGAGACTAAAAGTTTGTAAGATTTTTCCTCACGCGAAGGATGGTGCGACGCACCGCCATAGCGCCAGGTAGGTTGGGGTGGTGCACCATTTTAGAGCCCCAATATGTTGGGCTAGCGCGAGCTCCAGGTATGTGCCTGAATCATCGTTTTCCTCTCATTTTCATTTTTTTCCCGTAAGTCCATCTAAAGAGTACTAACACTTCCTAGTTGATTCCAATACTATAATGTACATATAAACATCATGATATGAGCAATAAACGTGAGATAATGAACCTTGGATCCCTAATTTAATTTAAGAAAAGTTAAGAGTCAACTTTAGAAGTCAAGAATTCATTCAAGAAAATTCATAATATTTTTCAAAAGCCTTTTCCAAACATATTAACTTTGTTTTAAGATTTAAGTTTTAAGTTATGCACAGAGTAAAGAGGTGAGTTCATTTATTCTAAGATGATATGGGAACCAAGTATTCCCAATTAAAATGCATTCACATTACAATAAAAAAGGGAAACATTGATTTGCAAGAGAGATTTAAGCTAAGGTTTGAGTAATTATCGCAAACCAACGAAAGAATGTTTTTTAAAAAACATCTGAGCTAATTAAATTTTGGAAGAATTATTGAGCACCGATATGGGAACACAATTTAAGAATACCGAAGTCTCTATAAACCATGTCTTCATCATGGGTAGTAAAGGATCATAATTTTTAGATAAATCCTTAAGTGCTTTTTAGCATAAACTAGTGGATCCATTTTGTTAAGTTGTTATATAAGATGACAAAGTATAGGACAGTTCTGGCAGCGTGGGAAAGACGATGTATCACCACTTAGACTGATAGTGTTGGTTGTAAGTTAGAGAATCTCCCACGGAAACTATATTACTTTATTATATGAGTACAATTGTGTTTGTTATTGCATTTCTTTAACGAACTGAGTTACTTTCTATTTCTTCAAAAGCTTTATGTATGTTGCATGTGTTTTATTTCTTTAATTTATGTTTAGTTAGTCAATAGTTGAGTAAAGCAAAGGTAAGTGTTACTTTCAGATTCTTCTTAAGTCTATGTTCTGTTTAGATTTCGTACTCGGATACTCAGATATTCAAAGTATTGATGTCAGTTGGACTGCATTATCTTATGATACAGACGTAGGTAACCAAGATCCACATCCAACACCTCGTTGATCAGGTTGAGGTCTCAGAGTCAGTTGTTTATCCTCCTTGCTTTCCAGAGGGTCCTATCCATAATTGTTTTGATTTTCAGTTGTTAGGATGATCGAGTAATTTACCAACATCCCTTTTTGTTTTTAGAGTCTTTACACACAGTTAGCAGTTATTTGTCTGTACATTATTATTTCATATGTCAAGACTTGAGCTGTTATTTTGGCCAAGTAAAATGTTTGACTTTTAAAATTTTAGCTATTTTTGTAAGTAGTGAGTAGAGGTGCATTAAATCTTTGTATTTTTTTCCACTAAATAAGGCAACTAGGCCAACGGTTCGCTTGGGCCGCAGTGGTTCTCGAGTCACGCCTAGGGTGTAGGCTTAGGGTGTGACAAACCTGATACCAGAGCACAAAGTTAAAAGCTCCTAGGAGTCTATAGAGTCCTAATTATCAGTGTGTAGCACAATACATCTATAATTAGGAGGCTGCACAATTTATGAACTATCTCACTTCTTTCACATTCATTTGGTGAGATAGAGTTAATCTCTATAAAGTTTCTTTCAAGCTCATTCTTGTGCATAACCGATTGTGTGTTGGACTATTTTAGTGAGTGTTTCCATGGGATGTCTTTTTCCATATGAGCTAAGAAAAGCACAAAAATGGTTTCCACATGAGGAGCAAGATGAGTTCATTCGCTGTTTGGTAAACTAGTCTATCAAATAAAGGATGTAGGGTAGCAATGCTAATAGGTAACATAGTCATAGAAAAAATGATGACCTATGTTCAACAAGTTAAGGAGGAAAAGTTGTAGAGAAAAATTTAAGAATAAGAGGTCTAAGAGTTCAACTAATAAGTCTGTGCAGCAAAAGAGTAATGCAAACTGATCTTCTTTCCATGTTAAGAAGCGTGTTCTTGTAGAATCATGGGTTAGTTCACCAAAATTGTTTCAATTAAGTGGGTTTAGAATGGTTTGCATGTTAAGAAGTGTGTTCTTGGAGAATCTTTTTGAATCCCTGTTGGTTTAGTTTGTTTGAATGCCCATTGTATTTTTATTCGTAATTTCGGGTTTTTTTAGATAGATTATTTTGTATTTAAGATACTAATAATCCTAAGGGTTTGGGACAAGAACATTGCTTTAGGGGGTCTAGCATTCAAAAACAAGTGGAGAAAGTCGTCAGCCACACCTGAGCAAAACCATGTGTTGCGCACCCCATCTGCGCTAGAGGGCCTGGGGAGGTATGCATTCACTTTGCTAGGATGGGTCCTCTTAACTTGAGGGTCAGGCGCGGTTCCCCCTGAATGTGCCCGAAACCACGTTTTTGCCCAGTTTTTGTAGTTTAGACTTTTTGAGTTCTTTTAAGGTGCATCAACACTCTTTAATGATTTTAATTACTTCAAATGATTTTTAAACGTCTAGGAATCACAAAAAAACATGAATCATACCCTTAAATTCATAATTTCCTTCAAGGGAAGCTAAAATCTATGTCAAAGAAGTTAAGAGTCAAGTCTACGGTTAATAAGCAAGTCCAAAGAAAAGTTCATAAAGGTCTTTTAAGAGTCTTTAGCAATGTTTAACTTTGTTGTTAAGACTCAATTTTCGAGCTATGTAACAAGTAAAGAGCTAAGTTCATTTCTCAAAAGTTAAAACGGAACTAGGTGTTCCCTAAGAGTTGATTTAAGACTCGAGTTTGAATCTATGTTAAAAGTAAAGAGTTGAGTTCACTTCTACAAACCTATAAGGGAACTAAGTATTCCCTAAGCGTTGATAAATATTATCACATCTAAGATAAGAGGAAACTAAGATTACCAAAAGAGTTTTGAGCAAGAGAAGGGAACATTAATTCCAAGAGAGGTTTTTAAAGCTAGGTGTTGAGTAATTATCTCAACCCAATAAAAGGAAGTTGTTTTTTAAAAAATGAGCTCAAGTATATTTTGGGAGTAGTATTGAGCACCGATGTGGGGATGAAAGTTTGTATGTAACGACCGAGAAGAACCTCCTAGAAGTTACCGGCGCCGTCGACATATCATTGGTCTTGGACAAGCCTCCTAGCCTTCATTCATCGCACAATAATAAAAGTAGTGGAAAATTTAAACTTTTTATAGCATAACATTATTTTGGGACATCACTTTATTTATAAAATCATTAGTACATAGTTTAGACTATAAGTTTTTTTTGCCATCTTAGACTCACCATCAATAGAATAGAATAGGGATATGACCCTTGATAACATAAATCAATTATCAAAACTATACATGAACTTGAATAACATCTTGATATGAGGGTCCTTGAATCAGAAGGACACACTTGAACTTTGGGGTAGATATCCAAGCTCTTAATTCTTTGAAAGATCCTCCAGCCATCACCAACTAGAGTTTGTGTAAAAAGATGAAGAAGGATAGTATTAATATAAGAATTCACTAAGAATGATAACCATGAAAAACCATCATTTCAAGAGGACATTTAGTTAGAAATAATACATCATGAATTTTTTTTGTAAAATTTCATTAAACAGTAATACAATAAGTACAATATAATTCACATACATCATATGGACATGTATAGCACTCATGCCAAATTATGATGCCATTTCATCCTATTTAAGGCATAATCTACACATGAGAACCATCACCTAAGACAACCTCCAAATCCCACAAATGTAATGTACAAGTAGCATCCCATAATACTACTCACACCATGTGACCCAAGGAAGTCACCCTAGACTTAGGAATATCTAATTTAATAACATACGACACATGTATTTAAACTTAGACTTAAGACCAACATGCTTCACAAATGATCACATAAGAACTCTTTCATTCATTACATATAAGTCATAAGTCATCTACTTCATATAATAGGTAAACCACCCTCAAAACCCCTTCACAAGATTAGTTGTGCAATGCACATATGGAGTCCCATGCCCCCACACATACCAAATAAACCCATTTAAAAGCCATAAGTGTAATTCACATGCATAATCATAAGTCATGTCTTAACATAAGTAAAGTCAAACTTGACTTACATTCATATTTTCATGCATGAATCATAATCCTTATTTCATAAAGGAACCTCATCGTAACTTCCCTTATAGTCCACAAGTACAATGTATAAATAGGGTCCATAGTCCTACCTACACTAAGTAGTCCTTCAAGTAATCATGACTAATATTCATAATCTTATCTTAGTTCATTTCTTAAGTTTAGGGATTCTTAGCCATAACTGACATAAACCATGTGAGTTACATGAAATTCGATGTCATATAATCCCACACCGAAAGAAGGCGTTCTACCTGCCAAGGTAAAACCTAAATAGTATCTATCTAGGTGGATCAACTAGCTATGTCCTACGGGGACACGTAATTGAGGGATAGTGATATTGCTTCTATAAAGCCGACCTATTGAATTACTGGAGAGGATTCTAGCTCATGATTATCATTTGTATGACCCAACCTATTGCATTAGTGGAGGGGTCTTTTCCTCATAGTACATATCCACTCAGTGCTAGCTTAAAATCCCTTGTTAATATCTTACACTCTTTACTTCTCGTTAGTTCATAAAGTAGTCTTTATAGACTTGCTCCCTCATTCATCATGTAACTCAATGGTTTATAAGATGAGAACGGTCTTTCATCATAGAACCTATATTATGTGAGAATATCCTTTCACATAATTGTATCATTCATGCATTCATGTGTGTGTGCATCCATATATGAGAAATACTTTCACATAGAACCCTCTAGTTGTGAGAATTCATATTTATATGTGCATTCATATGCATATCTATAGATAATTGTACATATGAGAACAATTCTTTCATTTGACAACATGAATTTATCCTACTCATAATTATGCATGGGAGTATGTATGTGTTCATATTGATCATCATGGTCACATAAGAGCAATAACCTATCTATTGAGGGAACCACCCTCCAAGGGATCATAACACATACTCAATATCCTTCAAGTCATGAACAACTTCACATAAGATTATCAGAGATTATAGATTACACATACATTACATCGTAGGAGGCATAAACATATCCCACATTAGAATAAGATACTCCTAACATGCATAGAATCACATATTCATATATGGTTCAATAGGTAAAGGTCATTCAACAAGAATATTCATCACAACTATTCATATAGACCATACCTAACCCTAACGTGATGATCAACATATACATTACATCATCCACACACCTAGATCATGTAACTAGAACATAAGACTACTCACACAACTTCATATTCATGGTAATCATCATATTAATCCACTTTACATCTATTTCCTTCAATTCCATGACCACAACACATACAAAAAGACAAGTATGTAAACAGTGACACCATAAGTGGACCATATTACACAATGTCAATTACAATACTAAAGACTAGGAAATTAGGTCAACTTATGGATTCTCCAAGCTATGATCACCATTGATCAATTCTCAAAAATAATAATCCGGTGACATAGATAAAATTAGGATTATGTACTACAATATAATAAAATGAAAATTGAACAATCATCTAATAAGGATCATAAGACCCACATTATACGCTAATTGGAGAGATTAAGGATATCATGGGCTCTTTCTAAAATTTTATTGAAAATCATTATAAAAATATTGATCAACCACAAATCCATCGTTGGAATTTCTTTCAAATTTGTTTGACAATGAACTCATGGCTAGATTGAAAGATACTTATTTTGACCTTAGAATAATGTTGGAAAACCTTTGAAAGAGCTCCTTCTATTAAATTTTAACTAATGATCAAGGGTTACCATACCTTACTACATGAGAATACCACGAAAAATTGGAGAATAAACAATTAGAATCCATCCCCTATCTTGATATTGAGCTTAGTCTTCAATGGAGGTTCTAGGGAGAGTTTGTTTTGTAGGGAAAGTTCTATTTGAAGAATAAATATAAATTGGGATTTAGGCTTATAAAGTAAATTTAAATACCTAAAAACACCTATATTAACCGTCCATGACTTAAATTAGGATGCTAGGTGAATTTCCCAAAGTGCTTTCAACTTGGCCGAGACCTACAGAAAATTGCAGACCTAAACAACGGCTGCAAGAAATGGCCCATCGACTGACCAACGGACCGTCCTTCAAGTCCATGGTTTTTGTAAGAGACTTATATTTGGGAGCTTAATATCCCACAACTATTTTTGGAAAAACGCCAATCGACGCGGCATTCATTGGACTACGGGGCGTCTTTTGATCTTATGGATTGGACTGCCTTTTTCCAGTTTCTTGCCAAGGTTTTAGTCCTCCTCAAGGGTTGTCCTTGGGGTGTCGTACCCACACTCTTTGTCCCTAAATACGACCAAATCCATTTTAAGGTCCTATCAAATAATTTTATACTCCAAACAACACTCCAACACAAGAAAAACATACAAAGATACACTAGCACACTAACGACTACATTTCAGATGTGTAGGCCGTCCTTGGACGTTTGACTTCCAAACCTCTTCAAATTAACTATACCCTTGGACGTTTGATATCCAAACCTCTTCAAATTAACTATACAAGTTTTATAGCACTTTATTAACATGTTAGCAACTCTTAAAGCACATGTGACGCTCTATATTATCCTAATTATTTTGAGAACTGTTACATTATCCCCCGCTTGGAAACATTCGTCCTCAAATGACACTTAAGGAACCTCCAAGGACTTAAAGAGAAATCACTAACTCACACATATGGTCATCAAAACCACACAATAGTCAATGCACCAATTTATAGGGAACACTTTTTTGTAATAAGACAATTATTTCCATGCAGACATTCTTCATAATACTCATTGCCATTTGGATGAACTACCTTCTCCAACTTGGGCATGCTCATTATTTCATCATAAGGTTAGAAATACAATGGATTTTAAATGCACGCATAGGCATGATGTGCACTTCATCTCATGTAGAAATTAAGCAATTCACACTAGTGCACATATATCATGAACATTATAAATTAACTACAATCTTATAGTGTAGACATAATACCATCAAGGTCATATATAATATTACCATATTTAATTATGTTCAAGGAGGAACTACCTTCTCCTAGTCACAACATACAAAGATGGCATCTTAAGGCTTACATATAAGCATTCAACAAAGGTCAATTTATTTTAGGAGGATTTCTTAACTCATAACCAATGCATGCTCATACTCCCTTTCTCATGAAGTCAAAATTGGAGGTCACATCAAACACATCACAATAATAGGAAGTCATTTCAGAAATTTCAATTTCTACCACAACACTATTTTTCATAAACATACTTCATTTAGGAATTTTATTAAAATTCACATACACATATACATAAATATTGGCTAGATACACCATAACTTCTCAGTAGTGAGCCGATAATAACACTTCCAAGATCACAAAATCACATATTTTTAAAGGGAATCATCTTTCCTAATTTTAGGAAAACTCAAGACCTCATTGTTGGGAAAAAACACCCTCACATTAAAAGTTTTTATAAAGCATGTTCATTAAACCATCTCATGAAGTCAAATGCTAATTTATCATATAAAGGTGTAAAACAACATGAGAAACATACAATCTATTAAAAATCCCTTTTATGCAATAAAAATCCTTAAAAACATGCACACATAGAGTCATTTAAGACATGTATAACATATGAAGGACATTAAACTTATACTCAAATGCAAGACTTTCATCATGAAAAAGCTACTAGGAACTCTTTGGTTAAAAGTTTGAGTAAGAATACAAGGAAAAGATAGGGATATCAACAACCTTACTACTCAAATCATTATCCCCCATTTAGGGTGAACTCGTCAAAGAGAAATTCATGTCATCCAATAGGACTTGGACTTACCAATCCTTCTAGTGAAGAACATCATTCCCCTCTTGGTATCAAGATTATGCAACCCTTCTTCACATCACCTCCTTCCATCTCTCAAGAAGGAACCATTTCCCACTAGCTCTAGACGCACACTTCACTAGGTCAGAAATTCAAGGGACCACTATTGAGTATCTAAATTTATCTACTTCTATTCATCATTCTAAGTGATTCTTAACATAGGGAAGTTCAAGGGAATTCAAGTTAGGACTATTAAGGGAATTTATAACTTTACCATCTAGGCACATTATCCCCCACTTGGGGTAAGTCTATTCAAATATTTATCATCTCATGCCTTAAATACCAAGGTCCAAGAATGTCAAAGACTAACCATACATACTCCTCACATAAAAAGGTTTGACATCACTAAGGATTCCACTCCTAAACTCATATCAAGAAGCTTACTAATTCAACATCAATAGGTAGTAGTCAAGTATCACTATTCGCCCAAGTCCAACAACTTAAAGAAACTCATAACCATCAAGTTAGGTTATGCTATCTAACTACATGAGGCATTTACTTAAACCATGCATACCTAGGTTAGCTTCATAATTTCATCATATCCTACCATCAAGTCCTAACAAGGTAAGTATTTCTGAATTTACGCCTACAAGGTTCATCCCTTTATGTAGTTCATGTATAGTCTTTACAGACTAATGCTCCAACTTAAGAATATAGAAATCCCAGATTCAAAGCAATCAAATCACGCCCATTGGAACTTTTAAAGTCCACTACCTTTTCTTCTAGACATTCAAGGTAACCATCCTCTCTAGTTTAAATCTTAGGGGAAACATTGATGAGATTTGCCCATAAAGGTATCTTTCATTCCATCCATCACTAAGGCAAGGTAACTTATAGGCTATTTCAACCCATCCCATAATCTTTGGTGGTACCTTCCAATCAATCATACCTAGGTACAATCTAAGAACTTTCTTTAGATGACTATCCTTAAGATCAAACTTAAAGGGAAACTAACCTCTTTCAAGTAGGTCAACATCAATTCTCTTCTTCTCGTTATGAACTAAGGGGTACATACATTCTTGTATGTCAATTTTAGGGAAAAACATAATTCCAACTTATGGGACAAAACCTCTTCTTCCATACTATTAGGATAGGTTCATATAGGGAATAAGCAACTATTCATATGGGTTCTCCTGTTAACTAGCATACTTCACAATTTCATTACAAGATAAACACATTACATTCCCTTCTTAGGAGCAAGCGTATACAAAAGACTATTATCCACACAAAAACAACTCTAAAGAATTACTCATATAACAAGGCAACATCTATATTTCACTATTTATCACATTTCTTAAAAACATATTCAAGCCTATACCATAACATTATACTATTATAATACATAACCATAAAGTAGCTCATTATTCCATAGAGGACTCTAGGCAACCATAATAACTCCTATTAAGCTAGGACTATATCATAAAATAACTTCTCATCACATTACCTCACTTTTCATAACTCAAATATAGCCATAAATGGAATCACATCAAAACATTCTAAATTCACCTTCACATATACTCATCAATTCATGAAACCACAATAAGCATCAAAACTCACCTTTTCTCCCTCAAGCCTTGAGACATCATCCGTTACAATCCATCACATCTGAAAGACCACCGGACAAGAAAACATAATAAAAAGATCGTATAGAGTTGAGATCTATGGAACGACACTAGAGTAGAGAAGAAAGTGAAACTCTTTCATCCTATAGCCTCTCTCTCATAGATGTGTCCCTATACACACCGACAACAAGACTCTACTAAACATGGCATTGCAAGACATTGAAACCTAAAGACTAATCCCTAAGCCATATTCTCTGATACCATATTTATAGCGAATGGGGAGCACTAGAAGTTACCCGCGTCCTCGACCTCTCAGAGGTCTTGGACAAGCCTCTTAGCATTAATTCATCGGATAATCATAAAATTAACAAAAAATTTAGAACTTTTCATAGTATAACATAATTTTTGGATATCATTCATTTGTAAAATCATAAGTACATAGTTAGACTCTAAGTCTCTTTTTTAATCTTAGACTCAACATTAATAGAATAGAATAGGCACATGACCCTTGACAACATAAATAAAGTATCTAAGCTATTACATGAACTTGAATAACATCTTTATATGAAGGTCTTTGAATCATAAGGACACACTTGAACTTAGGATTAACTATCCAAACTCTTCATTTTAGGAAAGATCCTCCAGCCATCACAACCTACACTTCGTGTAAAAATATGAACGAGAATGTTATTAGTATAAGAATGCACTAAGTATGATAAGCATGCAAAAACAATAGTTAAAGAGGACATCTAGTTAGAAATAATGCATATGACTTTTTGAAAACTTCATGAAACATTGATACAATATGTACAATATAATTCACATACATCACATAGACATGGATATCACTCATTCAAATACTTGAAGCCATTTCAACTTATTTAAGGCACACTCTACACATGAGAACCATCAACTAAGACAACCTCCAAATCCTATAAGGGTAATATACAAGGAGCACCCCATAATACCACTCACACCACGTGATCCTAGGAAGTCACCCTCGAATTAGGCACATCTTATTCAATAACATACCACACATGCATTTAGGCTTAGACATAAGACCAACATACTTCACAAATGATCACATAAGAACTATTTCCTTAATTAAATCTTATTCATAACTCATTTAATTCATGTCATAGTTAAACCAGTCTAAAAACACTTTATTATCTTACTTGTGCAATGTCCATATGGAGTCCCATAGCCTCACACATACCAAGAAAACCCATTTGGAAGCCATAAGTGTAATTCATATGAATAATCATAATTCATGTCTTGACACGGGTAATGTAAACCTTGAAATACATTCATATTTACATGCATGAATCATAATCCTTACTTCATAAAGGAACGTCATCATAATTTTCTTTAGAGTCCACTAGTGCAATGTATAAGTAGGGTTCATAGTCACACATACACTAAGTAGTACTTCAAGGAATCATGACTAATATTCATAATCTTTTCTTAGTTCATTTCTTAACTTTAGGCATGCTTAGGCATAACCTACATATACCATGCGATGTATAGGGAATTCGGTGATATATGACCCCACACCGAAAGAAGGAGTTCAACTTGCCAAGGAAGAACCTAAATAATAGCTATTTAGGTGGATCGACTCCATATGTCCTACGGGTGCACGTTGTTATGGAATAGTGAGATTTCTTCTAGATACCCAAACTATTGCATTAGGGGAGAGGCTTCGATATCATGAGTGTATCACATGGATTACCCGACCTATTCATTAGAGGAGGGGTCTTTTCCCCTTTGTACATATCCACTCGGTGCTAAGCTTAAGCTTCTTTATTTAATATCTTAAAGTCTTTTTTTCATTAGTTCATAAAGTAGGATTTAAGGACATTCTCACTCATACATCATGTAGCTCAAAGGTTTCTAAGATGAGAATGGACATTCAACATTGAACCTATAATATGGGAGAATGTCCTTTCAAATAATTCTATCATTCATACATTTATGTGTGTGTGTATTCATATATGAGAAATATTTTAACATAAAAACCTCTAGTCAATAACACATACTCATAATTCATTAATCATATACTTTACTTTTATAGCAATAAATAATGGTGCATATTAGAACTACTGTTTCAATTGACACCACAAATATATCATGTGCATAATTATGCATGAAGGAGTGTGTGTGTTCATATTAATCATCGTGATTACATAAGAACAATAACATAGCTATGAGGGAACCACCCTGTAAGATATCATAACACATACTCAATATTACTCAAGTCACAAACAACTTCACATAAGAGTATTAGGGACTATAGACCACACACCCACATTACATCATTGGAGGCAAGAGTATATCCCACATTAGAATAGGTTACTCTTAACATGCATAAGATGACATATTCATATAGGGTTCACATAGGTAGGGCTCATTCTACAATAGTATTCATCGTAACTAATCATATAGACCATACCTTACCATAACATGATCATCCACATATACTTAACATCCTTCACACATCTAGATCATGCAACTAGAATGGAAGACTACACACATAACTTCATAGTCATGATTGTCATCCTATCAATCCACTTTTACATTTATTTCCTTCAATACCATGATCAAAACATATAAAGATAGACAAGAATGTAAACACCGCCACCATAAGATGACCATACCACACAATATCAATTCTATAACTAAAGACTAGGAAGTTAGGTCAACTTATCGATTATCCAAGTTATGATCACAATTGATTAGTTAAAAAAATTCATAATCCATTGACATACATAAAACTAGTATTAAGTAATACACTATAATAAAATCATAATTGAATCATCATCTAATGAAGATCATAAGACCCACATTATATGCCAATTTGAGAGACTAAGGAGATCATTGTTTCTTTATCGAATTGGATTGAAAATCATTATAAAAACATATATTAATACAAAGTCCATCATTGGAATTACATTGAAATCAATTTGACAACGAACCCATGGCTAGATCGAAAGATAGTGATTTTGACCTTAGAATCATGTTGGAAAACCTTTGAAAGAACTCCTTAGATGAAAGGTTAAATAATGATAAAGGGTAACCATACCTTAATACATGAGAAAATCACTTAAAATTAGAGTATAAACCACTAGAATTCATCCCCTAGTTTGATCTTGAGCTTAATCTTTAACAAAGGTTTATGAGAGTGTATGTTTTGAGAGCGAAATGTCTAGTTTGAATATTGAATTCTAAATTGTGATTTAGGTTTAAAAAGTAAATCAAAAAACCTAAAAACACCTAAAATAACTGTCCATGACTTTATTAGGCACTAGATGAAATTCCCAAATTTCCCTCAACTTGGTCGAGACCTCTACAAAATTGAAGGCCCTAAATGGCGATTCCAAGTAACGGCCCGTCGATTCACCAACAGACCGTTCTACAGGTCTGTGGTTTTTGCCATATACTTTTCTATGGGGGCTTAATCTACCACAACTAAGTGTTGAGAAACTCCATCAATCGATGGGGCATTGTTTGAGCTCATGGATTGGACTACTTTTGGCAGTTTCTAACGAAGGTTTGGGTCTTCCTCAAAGACCCTTTGGGTGGTCCTTAGGACTTGTGCTAGGACGTTATGAGTCATAATTAAACCATATACATGTTAGGGTCCAATACTATCATATTAGAATTTAAACAACATTCTAACACAAGACCAACATACAAAGCCACACTGGCACACTAACGACTAAATTATGAACGTCTTGGTCATCCTTTGACATTTGACTTCAAAATCCCTTCAAATTAACGATACAAGATATGACACACTTCATTAACATGTAATTAACTCTTAAAGTACATGTGAGGCTCTAGATTATCCTAATTCATTTTGAGGGTTGTGACATCATATAAACTCAAGTCTCCGTGAAAACCATGTAGTCATAATGGATACTAATAAGTCATGCTTTTTAGAGGATCACATAAGTTAAGATAGTATTTCCACTAAGTTAAGTAGTTCTATGTGCCAACAACGTCTAAGATAGTTTTGGTAGCCTGTACCAAACGTTGTGTCACCACTTAGGCTCATAGTGGTGGTTGTCGGTTAGAAAATCTCTCAAAGAAAATATATTACTTAATATAGAAGTAAAGTTGATTTTTTATTGTATTTCCTTTAACAAGCCAAGCATTTTTTATTGTTTTACAAGCTTTAAATTGCATGTGTCTAATTGCTCTATACTAAGTCAAGTTATTCATGAGTTGAGAAGAGTCAAAGTAAGTGTTCTTTCTTACTCTTTTTATGCATAAGTTTTGTTAGCATTGTAACTCTCATACTTGTAGATTCAATGTATTGAAGCCAATTGGCTTTCATTCTATCATGATGCAGACATAGGTAACAAGGACCAACATCATCTCAACACCTCATGATCAAATTGAGAACTCGGAGTCAGTAGTTAGTGTCCTAGCATTCTGAGGACACATTTACTTGCTTTTTTCAGACTTTGTTTTATATGATAATGTGGGATCTGTCCCAACATCTATATTTATATTATAGAGGCTTCATAGGCAGTAAGATAGTTTAGTTTTTTGTCTTTTCTTTGTATGGTAGATATTTGTTATGAGACTTAAGTGCAATTTTGGACAAGTTATTTATTTTTAGTTATATTATGAGATTGTCTTGTTTTATTGAGTTAAGTCTTCCCCTGAGTTAGGTATACCACGATAAGGTTCTGCTCAAGGCCTACAATGGTCATCAAATTTCCACCACATCCAGTGTTTTGAATTGGGGTGTGATAAAATGCAGAAGGTTATAGCTTATGCCCCCGGAAAATTGACAGTTCATAAGAAGAATTAGCCAATCCCTGAATTAGAGTTGGGTTTTGTAATATTTTCTTCCAATATATGGCATCATTATTCGTAATGTGTTTATATCGAATTAATAAATGATCACAAAGAGTCTTTAGTATGTGTTTACTCATAAAGAACTTAATCTCAAGGAGGTGGTTAGAATTACTTAAGGATTATGGCATTTTTTTCTTTATCACCCAGGTAAGGCTAATGTGGTTGTTAATGCTTTAAGCATCTTGTCTATGGGTATTACCGACTATTTTGATGAGGATTAGAAAAAAAAAATGTGAACAAACTTGTACTCCTGGGAATTCACCTAATAAATTCCACATAAGGAGGAGTAGTGGCGATAGATGGGGTTGAATATTCATTAGTGGCAAAAGTAAAAGAAAAATATACTTTTAAATATTTTGGTGTTTGAAATATATGACTTATTATTTGATAAAATCTTACTTAAAGATGATTTATATACTGACCGTACACTTACCCAAAAGACCTCACTTTGATTGGACTCAAACTAGAATTTTCCAAAATAACCCTCACTTAATCAAGGTGAGCTACTAGTGACCACGTGAGCGTCCACGAGCTGAGGTAATGACCATAAGCCGTGATCTACTTTGTGGACTTGACTTAGTGTCTAGGAAACAAGTGACTTTAGCCCACAAGTGGAAGGCATCTTCACGTGGGGCTCCACGAGAAGTGGTGCAGGCCACGAGTCATGGTCCTTTTCGTAGACCTTGAGGCAGTGCCTTGAAACTTCATAATCATGCTCACACCACCAAGTCATGATCAAGTACACTCTTACGATCCATCTAAGGCTCAAGATCCATGAAGTGGATCGTGTGGAATAACCAATTTGGGGAAGCCTTATAGAGGCTACTACCCCCACCTCCACGAGTAGCGCCATGATTTTTGGTGACAACCAGTGGTCGTGTATTCCCTCGTGGTCATGCGGTAGTTCCTTGGAAAGGATTTGGCAACGTTTGATCTTGCACCTAGCCTACTGTATGACTCTAACTGTCAAATGTAGCTTTAGTTTATCTTACTAGTTTATGAGGTTTTACGTAATGATTGTGGCTGTTTCGAGTCCTTAATTGTGTTCCAAAGGAACACAAGTTAGGGGTATTGCTTAAGACATGTTAATGAAGAAAATTTCAAAATTTATGGTGCCGATCTCACAATTCTTTATGATTCCAAAAAGGAAATCTCTAGCCTTGTGATTTAGAGTGCACATAGTCGACCTATAGAAAAGTTATGACTTCCCTTCTAATAAGAATGAGCTTGAAAAAGTAAATGCATGTTGATCGGGGGCAACTATTTAGTTATTCTTATTTGTTTATTAATTTCATTTTTATGTTATTGAACATGTTCAACCTTTTTATGGTTAGAGTATGGTTGACTAAGACTTGCGATCCTTCAAGCGTTACTTTTTATTTGATGTCATTTCAAACGGGCTTTCTCCTCGTAGATTGGAAATAATCGGCTTGATTCAGCTAGTGTGATCTTTTTCTTAAGCTTTCACATCTTTATAGATCTTTTGTCTTCTGTCTCAGTACAACTCCAATGAATTATTTTGAGGTTTTTTGCTTTCATAAGATTGGACTGGTCTACACATTGAGCACGTTGTGGTTCTTTGTGAGTGGACGTCGATCCACAGCGGGTTGAACCTACTTAACATCCCATTCTAATTCGACACTCCCTTGGATCACTCTTGCAAGCTTTATGGGTGACTCCCCTGGAGTTTTCTTGCTTACTAGGAGGCCTATATTGATTGTTACTGTTTCTAGTTAAGCTAAGTACTGACTAGAGATTGTGGTTACTTGGTGTGGGGCCCAGCTATCACTTCGTGTTACCCTTTTTCAATAGACTTAGTTATTATGTGTATATGTTGGTCTTATGGGGGTTCATTCGGGTTTTATTTAAACTTATACACAACTGTACCTTGTGGGCTTATCCGGTCTAGTTACTTTTAGTTAGTTGTACTTGAAAAAAAATAGTATGCTCGTATTTTTTCTGTCTTATCCGCATAGACCTCTGTTTGTGTGTAGATTCTATATTTTCTAATTTTATTTACCTCTCTTTGTTAGTCAGCCTTTGGTTCCAGCTTGCGGCGGTGATCACTCGTGCCATCTTTTGTAGCCTTTGGGAAAGAGAGAGGAGGGTAAGGTCTTAGACTCCTGGATCAACCTATCTCCTTCTTTTTATGCGTCTTGCTAGTATTTTGACTTTAAGACGACCTTGTTGTGGTCCACTTTTTGGGACTTCTATTTTCATACTAGACAACTCTATACATGTGACTTCCATATTTTTGAAGGAATTCTATTTTACATAGATTTTTGATTCCCTTCATTTATATCATATTTTATTGTCTAGTGTTAGTTATGCTTAGTTATACCCTTATACCTATTATTGTGGTTACCGGTTGACGTACCTCTAGTGGGTTATAGTAGGTTCGATACTGACTCGAGGAATCAGATTGTGACGGTTACTTCTCAAGGAATCCCCCATAAACATGAATATTTTGCCTCCAAAGTTCTTAATGAGATCATAACCATAGAACCTACATACAGCATAATCCATGAACTCGCATTTAAAGTTCTTCTTTAATTGTCACCTTTTCATGTCTTTTAAATATTTCAAGTTATAAATTTATGTTAATTTATTTGATTTTTTGTAGTTTCCACATATATAAAATATTTTAAAAAAAAAAAAAGCTAAAGGGTTGAGATTTAAAAAGTTTGACCCTTGAAACTAGTGTCACATAATTTGTGATACAACAATAGACTAGTATAATCTAACAAGTGAAGTCTTGAGAGAGATGTGTATGCATCTAAAACATGCCAACACAACTACACCTTACTCCTAAATACATTTCAAGTTCGAATCGACTATATGAATATTACTGGCCATTTAATCTCATTTCATATCATATTCATACTAACAACAATAATAACAAAAACAAAGGGACAAATCTTTGAATTTAGCTTCAACATAGAAAGAAATTCTTACTTTGGGAGGTCACAATCAATAGGCTACCATCTATATTTGAGATAAAAATATCTTTTCTTCTATTTTGGATTCATTTTAGGCATTGGTCTGTAAGTTGATACTTTAAAGAATTAGAAATAGGATAAGATTCATCAAAAAATCAAATTCCTTCAAAAAGATTTACAATTCCTCAATTGTTGTTAACAGATGTAAAAAGGTAGACTTTACTTTTTTTAGTATACATGGTATAATTTAGAACTTAAATTGAAAGCTCTAAAATAGGGTAAAAGAAAAAAGAAAACTGTATTTTTTATGATAAATTTCTGTGTAGATTTTAGGTGTGGGATTAATTAGTTGATTGTCATTTTTTAGTGGTAAAATTAATTAGCATAGCTTGAGATTACAGTTTAAAATGCACTCATCAGTAAAGTAATTAAGAAATTAAATATTGAGTATATATGTCTTCTAACATTCTGGGTGTGAATGCTACGTACTCCTTCACTTTCTTAATCTACTTTTCATGGTTTGGTTCAAATTATCTTGTCATGATTTTTGTTTGGCATAATACATAAATGTGCCCCTTAACTTGGCAACATTTAACATTTATGCTCTTCAACTTTGTGTATGCACTAGTAGGAACATAAACTTGTATAAATTTTCACAAGTACACACATGAGTCCTACGTGGCACAACACATGTAGGACACCGCACATGACATAAAATGACATGTAAGATGTCATGTAAGACATGTTTTTCTATTTCTTCAACTATATATAAGTTAAAGTGTCTACTTGTGCACAACCAAAGTTGAAGGACATGAATGTTATTTGAAGCCAAGTTAATGGAAATATTTAATTATGCCAAAAGACATAAATTACCCCCTAAACTTATCACCAAAATTCAGTTACAAACTTATACTATTGTGATGACCTATTACACACCTGAATTACTCAAAAGTAAATTTATTTCAACCCTGACGTACATACGACCAATCAAATGATGAGAAAGTGTTTCTCACTCGCGCCACGTCATCACCATTTCACTGCCACATTAATGATTACGTCAGATATTTAAAAAAAATATTTGTGTCTCCCAATTTCTTCTTCTTGCTTATACACTATCAAAACCTACCATTAAATTACAATAATTGTTGCTATTATCATCAAATTCACTCTCCACTACCATAGATTTTACCATTCATAATCAAAGTCACCGCCGGCTCTTCTCACAATCATTGTCATCAGTAAAAATCGATAACAAGCATCATAAATTTAACTAATTAACCATTAGAACCATATTACTATCATTTAAATTCATCACAATCATAATCATAAATTCACCATCCACATCAAAATTACGAGTTTCATTATCATTATCGTAATTAAAAGTCATACCACCACTAATCTATCACCCATCACCACACCCACCACAAAAAATACTCACAATATACAAATTTCAATTACGCTGAAAGAGGAGAATTATGAAAAGTTACAATATTTTAATTGTAAAAAATTTAGTCAGACAATTAAAAAATTAGTGCTTGATTTACTATTACTGATTTTAAAATAAATCTAGAGAGAACCATATATTACTAAAAGCATGAACAAAAAAGTTTAAAGTTGAATTACCATTTTACCCCTTCTATAAATTAAATTATTATAAAATATTTAAATATTTGACTGTATAAATTTAATTAAATGTTAATGACTTTTAGACTTCCGAAGATTAATTCCTAATTAAATATCTAATCTATTAATATTTAACATCTATAATCTATATGTATATAATAATTATAATTTTTTTAAAAAAAAATCTTTACCTAAATTTCTTTACTTTTCCTCTTCTTATTATTATTTCCTTAACCCTCTCATGAATATATGATTGATGTGGATAAAGTATTATCCTTTATGATAAATAACGAAATTTAATAATTTAAAGGGTGCAAATCTACAAAATGGAGACACACATTGATAATATCCTCTTGATTATTATTAAAGAATGACTCTAGCTTCACAAACTTAAATTCATTAATGCTTAATTACATGATAAGAATTTTAGTTGTTCTTTCTACATCGCTTGCTAAGTTTAATTTTTTTTATATAATCTTTATTTATTTATTATTATTTTCTAATTACTTATTTAACTTTTCTACTCTTAATATTCATAACTTTTATCTTTTCATATTCATAACCTCCAAATATTTAAACTAAAACTTTAAAATATCTTTTGATATTCCTTCTATTCTATTTATATAAATTCAACTACATTATCTCATGAAACCCCTACCAAGATTATTAGGCAATAATATTTATTCTATAGTAAAAGTAGATGATGAAGACTCTTGAAATTTTATAGGATATGAAAGGAGTCGATAATAACACAGAGAGTTATGTACCATTTCCCCCACAATTATAACAAGTGCGGTTTCCAGATGATCTATTTCCCGTCACATGCACCATACTCTAAAAATCTTGAAAATTATTAGTTTGAGGCAGGCATGGCGGTCTGCATTGGCTTGGCCGTGAGCGTTGATTTCCCCGATTCTCTAGCATAGGAGCCTGAATATTACTGGCGTTCTTGGTCCTCTTATACAACACCTTAGCTTGACTGTCTTACCTCACCCCTCCTCTTTCTTGACGGAATTTGTTACCTCATCAAAACTCTTCCTTACAAAAGTCATGTGCATGAACAATACTTGCAACTCCGAATTCAATCCTCTAATAAATAGTCAGATCCTATCTTCTTCAATAGTGAAAAACTGAGTAGCATATCAGGATAAAGCATGAAACTTGGTCTCATAAGCAGCTACAGACATACCACATTGCTCTAAGGCGATAAACTCATTCTTATTGCAATCTCTCAAGGTCCTAACTACATACTTCTCTAGAAATCAGGCATGGAATTAGGTCCAAGTAAGGGGAGGTAATGTAGAACATTTGCATTCCATGTAAACTCTCCACCATTGCTTGGCCTCACCTTGAAGTTGAAAGGACACGAACTCAAACCCATGTTGGTGAATAATACTGTCACGACCCAAAACCGGGCCGCGACTAACACCCACACTTACCCTCCTATGTGAGCGAACCAACCAATCTAAACCTTAACATTTCAATATAATATCAACAGAAAGTAATGCGGAAGACTTAACTCATTAATAAAAACCAATTCAATAACTTCTAAAATCCAACATCTATTATTCTCCAAAATCTTGAAGCCATCACCACAAGAACATATATGATCAAATTACTAAACTAAGAGCATTCTAGGAAGCTAAACTAAGTAAAAGCTAGTTCATGCCGGAACTTCAAGGCATCAAGACGTGAAGAGGAAGATCCAGTCCAAGCTAGAAGCGTTAGCTCACCCTGAAATCCGGTGTAATTGAAGACTGGCTAGAATTACGGTTGAGTTGAAGACGACGGCACGTTTGCTGCACTCCACAAATAACCAGAAGAAAACATAAAAGTAGGGGTCAGTACAAAACACGGGTACTGAGTAGATATCATCGGCCAACTCAAAATAGAAAACAGTATATACCAAGTAATATCATAAAATCAACTATAATACTCAACATGTAGCAACAACAAGTACTATATCATTAACAATTACCGTCAAGTTCACACATGAGGACTCAAGCCTCAATATCATACTCATTTGGGAATTAGATTCATTAGATTTAGTATATTAACATCTTTCAAGATTCATTATCTTTATTCCTCTTGTGTCGGTACGTGACACTCCGATCCCCTACTACTATGTGTCGGAATGTGACACTCCGATTCCCTAATTCTACGTGTTGGTTCGTGACACCCGATCCCCTAAATCTACATGTCGGTTCGTGACACCCGATCCCCTAAATCTACGTGTCGGTTCGTGACACCCGATCCCCTAAATCTACGTGTCGATTCGTGACACCCGATCCCCTAAATCTACGTGTCGGTTCGTGACACCCGATCCCCTAATCTCATTCTATCAATTCATCAAGCCTTCTCTTATACCAAGGCATCATCAATTTCATTACTTTAGTTCATCAAGCCTTCTTTTATACCAAGGCATCATCAATCTCATTACTTTAGTTCATCAAGCCTTTTTTTTTACCCAGGCCTCATCATTAACAAGAGATTGGGTTTTTATCAAGATTTGGGATTTAATAGCTTCATCATGTCTATTTCATCACAATCATATAATCACATTCATGCATGCATACAACTAAGCACATAGAAGGGTTTACAATACTTCCCAATACATATCATTCGCTATTAAGAGTTTACTATGAAAGCATAAACCATAACCTACCTCCACCGAAGATTAGTGATCAAGCAAGCAAATTTTCTCCAAAGCTTTGTATTTTCCCCTTCTCGATCGACCCTCTCTCTCTCTTCTTGTTCTTTCTATTTTCTTTATTCAAACCCTCTTTCTTTTACCATAATTAGCATATAATTAAGAATAAAAGATGGCAATAATAACCCACTAATTAACTTAAGGTTACTTCTTTTAACCCCCAAGTAATTAGACTTATTAGCATTAACCCACTAACTTTATAATTAAAGCAGGAATAGTCAAAAACGTCCCTTAAAAGGTATAAAGAAATCCGACCCAGACTGGGATTACGCAACCTGCGATGGCCCGTCGTGCCTGCGACGGTCCGTCCTGCAGGTCGTCGCAAGGTTCAGAGACTCAAGTTCCAACAAAGAGTCTGTGACGGTCCGTCACACATGTGATGGTCCGTCCTGCCATTTCGTTACGAAGTTCAGAGAGTCGATTTTCAGTACCAAATTTCAGATTTTCTAAGTGTTTTGAAATGAGACCATGCGACGGTCCGTCGTGCCTACGACGGTCCATCATGGGGCCCGTTGTCTTTGCCAGTTTTTCCAGAATCGAAGTCTGCTGCTCAAAACGACTAAACAGGTCGTTACAATAGATACCAATTTACCCATCGTTCGTCCTCGGACGATCATAAGAAGAAAAACAAGGGCGAAAAGAAGTACCTGAGTCTATAAACAGGTGTGGATATCTTTCTTGCATATCAGCCTCTTTCTCCCAAGTGGCTTCTTCGACTGGTCGATTCTTCCAGTGAACTTTGATGGATACAATCTCCATTGACCTCAACTTGCGAACTTCTCTATCTAAAATAGCAACAGGCTCCTCCTCATAAGACAAATTCTCATCAAGCAAAACTGAATCCCAACGAATGATGTAGTTTCCATCCCCATGGTATCTTTTCAACATAGATACATGAAATACCGGATGCACTCCGGACAGCCCTAGAGGTAAGGCTAACTCATAAGCCACCTCCCCTACTCGCTTGAGTACTTCAAATGGACCAATATACCTGGGGCTAAGTTTACCTCGCTTACCAAACCGCATCACCCCTTTCATGGGCGAAACCTTCAGCAAGACTGTTCACCCTTCATGAACTCCAAGTCTCTAACCTTTCGATCTGCATATTCCTTTGCCTACTTTGCGCCGCTAACAGCTTTTCTTGAATAGATTTCACTTTCTCTAATGAATCCCTCAAAAGGTCAGTACCCCAGGGTCTAACCTCAAATGAATCAAACCACCCAATGGGAGACCTACATCTTCTCCCATATAGTGCCTCAAATGGGTCCATATCAATGCTTGAGTGATAGCTATTGTTGTAAGAGAACTCCGCTAAGGGTAAGAAGCTATCCCAATGACCACCAAATTCTATCACACATGCGCGAAGCATATCCTCCAACACTTGAATCGTTCGCTCAGACTGACCATCGGTCGGAGATGGAACGCAGTACTAAGGTCCAACCTAGTACCCAATTCCGCATGCAATGTTTTCCAAAAATTAGAAGTAAACTGCGTACCTCTATCTGATATGATGGAGAGTGGAACCCCATGCAACCAAACAATTTTTGAGATATAGATTTTGGCTAACTTCTCTGCATTGTAAGTCACCTTGCCGGAATGAAATGAGCAGACTTAGTTAACCTATCAACAATCACCCAAATAGAGTCATACTTACCCATTGTCTTGGAAGACCAACCACAAAGTCCATTGCAATCCTTTCCACTTCCATTCAGGAATGGGCATTCTCTGAAGTGTTCCTCCGGCCTCTGGTGTTCATACTTTACTTGTTGACAGTTTGGACATTTGGCAATAAAATCAACAATGTCACGCTTCATTCTACTCCACCAAAAGTGTTGCTTTAGGTCACGATACATCTTGGTTGCACTAGGATGTATAGAATACCTTGAACTATGAGCCTCTGTCAGAATAGTGTTGATCAAATCGTCAACTCGGGGTACACATACCCTTCCCTTGATTCTCAAAACACCTTCCTCATCGATTTGTGCTTCCTTAGCCTCTCCTCGCAATACTTTATCTTGGATTTTTCTTAGTTTCTCATCATCAAACTGTTTTCCCTTAATCTTGTCAAGAAGAAAAGAAGATTTTGCCTCCACACAAGCCAACAATCCTCCCTTCTCATTTACTTCTAATCTCATCAAGTCGTTAGCCAGAGTCTGAACCTCGCTAGCCAATGGACGTCTAGAAACTTGCAAGTGAGCTAGACTTCCCATGCTCCTGCCTTTCTACTACGTAAGGCGTCTGCCACAACATTAGCCTTTCCCGGATGATACAAGATAGTGATGTCGTAGTCCTTCAGTATTTATCCATCTCCTCCGCCTTAAATTCAAATCTTTTTGATTAAAGACATACTGTAGGCTACGATGATCCGTGTATACTCACACTTAACCCCATACAGATAGTGGCCTCCATTGCTTTAATGCAAACACTACCGCAGCCAATTCCAAATCATGAGTCGGATAATTACGTTCATGCACCTTTAATTGCCTCGAAGCATAAGCAATTACATTCTTTTCTTGCATTAGCACCGCACCCAACCCAGAATAGGATGCATCACAATAAACAATGAAGTTCTTACCTTCCACGGGCAAGGTGAGAATTGGTGCAGTAGTCAACAAAGTCTTGAGCTTCTAAAGCTTTCGTCACACTCGTCCGACCATACAAATGGGACATTCTGCTTAGTCAAGTTCGTCAATTGGGAAGCAATGGAAGAGAATCCCTTGACAAATCGACGGTAATAGCTAGCTAAACCACACAAAGCTCCTTATTTCTGACACATTAGTGGGTCTAACCCAATTCTTCACTGTCTCAATCTTAGAAGGATCCATATTACTCCATCCTTAGAAGCTACATGCCCCAAGAAGGACACTGCATCTAGCCAAAACTCACACTTAGAGAACTTGGCATAAAGATTTTTCTCCCTCAACATTTCCAATACAATCTTCAAATGCTCCTCATGTTCCTTCTTACTTTTAGAGTATATCAGTATATCATCAATAAATACGATCACGAAGAGGTCCAAAATGGCTTAAAAATCCCGTTCATCAAGCTCATGAACGCAGCAGGGCATTCGTAAGACCAAAAGACATCACTACAAATTCGTAATGCCCATACCTCGTTTGAAAAGCAGTCTTTGGCACATCCGTTGCCCGTATTTTCAATTGATGATAACCGGATCTCAAGTCAATCTTAGAGAAGACACAAGCACCTTGTAACTGATCGAACAAGTCATCAATGCAAGGAAGAGGATACTATTTCTTAATAGTTACCTTGTTCAACTGCCGGTATCTATGCACATCCGAAAACTCCCATCCTTCTTCTTCACAAACAAAACTGGAGCACCCCAAGGAGATGCATTGGTCTAATGAAGCCTTTGCTCAACAACTCTAGAAGTTGGGCCTTTAACTCTCTTAACTCCATGGGAGCCATTTCTATAAGGGGGTATAGAAATGGGGCGAGTACCGGTTTCAAGATCAATACAGAAGTCAATATCCCTATCTGGTGGCATACCAGGAAGATCTGCAGGGAACACATAAAAAACTCACGGACTATCGAAACCGACTCAATCGAAGGTACTTGAGTAGTGTCATCCCTGATATGTGCCAAGAAAGCTAAACACCCCTTACTAACCATTTTCTTAGCACGAAGAAAGGAGACGATGCGAACCAGATGGAAGTGTAGTCACCCTCCCACACTAACGGATCTGTCCCGGGCTTGGCTAACGTCACAGTTTAGCGTTACAATCCAAGATTGCAAAATCGGAGAGAGCCAAGTCATACCAGAATTACATCAAAATCAACCATTTCTAAGATAACCAAGTCTACATAAGTATTACTCCCCACAAAAGTCACCAAACAAGACCTATATACTTTTTCAACTATCACAGACTCACCCACCGGGGTAGAAACACGAATAGGCATGTCAAGCAATTAATAAGGTAAATTAAGACCATTGGCAAATGAGGAAGATACATAAGAAAATGTGGATCCAGGATCAAACAATACCGAAGCCATGCAATCACAAACCGAAAGATTACCTGTGATGACAGCATCAGATGTCTCTGCCTCAGATCGCCCAGGGAAAGCGTAACAATGGGCCCCTTACTTATCTGTCCGTTGCCCCTACAATGTTGTGTTGTAATGGCTCAAGTTGCCCATCACCCCGGCCATTTTGGTGACCACCATTACCTCGGCCACCACGTCCTCCAGAATAACGGCCTCTACCATGACCACCTCTACCTCTAGCTATTGGGGGGTCTATAACTCTGTTTTGGACAATTCCTCCTAATATGTCCAGTCTCCCACATCCATAACACTCTCTGGAGTCAAGCATAGGTCTCTCAGAGAAGTGTGACCGGTCTGAGTGGACCCCCAACTACAGTCTGTAGTGAAGACTGAATTGGTCGAACTGAGTAACCTCCTGAACCCTGTCCTCTAGAGTAAGAACCATTAAACTCACCTCCCTTTCGAAAACCTTTTTGATGTTGATGCCGTGGTGAAGTCATCTAGCTTCACTCCCTCTACCTCTATCACGAAGTCTACCACTTCTTGAAAAGATTCGCTATTAGCCGCTACCTGTAAGCTGAAATCCGCAATTCTGACCTCAACCCCTTCACAAAACAGTGAATCCGTCTTGTGGACTGAAACAAAAGCTGAGTGGCATATCTGGAAAGTGCACGAAACATAGCCTCATATGCAGTAACCCGACATCCTACCTGCTCTAGGCTCAAGAATTCATCTCTTTTCCTATCCCTCAAAGTCCGGGAATATACTTCTCCATAAACAAGCTAGAGAATGATGCCCACGTTATAGGTGGTGCCTCTGTTGGTTGACACTCAACATGTGACCGCCACCACATTTTGGCGTTCCCTTGAAACTGATAAGTCACAAACTCAACACCAAACCGTTCTACTATACCCATCTTGTGTAGTAGCTCATGACAGTCAACCAGAAATCATAGGCATCCTCAGATTCAGCACCCTTGAAGACTGGATGTTTCAATTTCAAGAACTTACTAAAAAGTTCGTGTTGATCATTTGTCATTATAGGCCCTGTAGTCAGACGAGGAAACGTGCCTATTTCCAATGGAACATCCATGCGGGGAGCCGTAGTAGCCGCATGTTGTACCTCCGGACCCTGAGGTGCTGGTGCAGAAAACACTGGAGGCGTTTGACCTTGATAAGATAACCCACTAAGATAAGCAAGAACCTGATTGATCATCTCTGGGGTAGGTTGGGGAGGCAATCCCTCATTCTGTACTTGTTCAGTTTCCGCTTCCTCACCCTCTCTTACTACTTATTCAGTCGGTGGAGGAGTCACTGCCCTAGTATCAGATTGGCTAGGTGCTCGTCCTCTCCTCTAGAGGACGTCCTCCCACGGCCTCTTGCCATTACTCTTCCTCGAGCTACAGCCCAGTGGCTGGATCAGACGCTTCTTGTCTTGCCGATGTTGATGTTAGCGCAGTCGTTGCTCTAGTTCTAACCATCTGCGAAATAGAGTGAAGATGGTCAGATACCAATTTGTATCACCTAGATAACAATTGGATCCAAGTAATAGCACGAAAGAAAGAATGAAAGAATGGAATTTTCCTAAAGTCTTATAGCTTCTCAAATAAAAGTAAAGGTGTCCCCCTACCGTTCCTTAAGACTCTACTAGACTCGTTCTTGTGTGATGAGATCAACAAACCTAATTCTCTGATACCAAGTTTTTCACGACTCAAAACCGGGCCGCGACTAACACCCACACTTACCCTCCTATGTGAGCGAACCAACCAATCTAAACCTTAACATTTCAATATAATATCAACAGAAAGTAATGCGGAAGACTTAACTCATTAATAAAAACCAATTCAATAACTTCTAAAATCCAACATCTATTATTCCCCAAAATCTGGAAGTCATCACCACAAGAACATCTTTGATCAAATTACTAAACTAAGAGCATTCTAAGAAGCTAAACTAAGTAAAGCTAGTCCATGCCGGAACTTCAAGGCATCAAGACGTGAAGAGGAAGATCCAGTCCAAGCTAGAAGCGTTAGCTCACCCTGAAATCCGGTGTAATTGAAGACTGGCTAGAATTACGGTTGAGTTGAAGACGACGGCACGTTTGCTGCACTCCACCAATAACAAGAAGAAAACATAAAAGTAGGGGTCAATACAAAACACGGTACTGAGTAGATATCATCGGCCAACTCAAAATAGAAAACAGTATATACCAAGTAATATCATAAAATCAACTATAATACTCAACATGTAGCAACAACAAGTACTATATCATTAACAATTACCGTCAAGTTCACACATGAGACTCAAGCCTCAATACCATACTTATTTAGGGAATTAGATTCATTAGATTGAGTATATTAACATCTTTCAAGATTCATTATCTTTGTTCCTCTTGTGTCGGTACGTGACACTCCGATCCCCTACTACTATGTGTCGGAACGTGACACTCCGATCCCCTAATTCTACGTGTCGGTTCGTGACACCCGATCCCCTAAATCTACGTGTCGATTCGTGACACCCGATCCCCTAAATCTACGTGTCGGTTCGTGACACCCGATCCCCTAATCTCATTCTATCAATTCATCAAGCCTTCTCTTATACCAAGGCATCATCAATCTCATTACTTTAGTTCAGCAAGCCTTCTTTTATATCCAAGGCATCATCAATCTCATTACTTTAGTTCATCAAGCCTTCTTTTATACCAAGGCCTCATCATTAACAAGAGATTGGATTTTTATCAAGATTTGGATTTAATAGCTTCATCATGTCTATTTCATCACAATCATATAATCACATTCATGCATGCATACAATTAAGCACATCGAAGGGTTTACAATACTTCCCAATACATATCATTCGCTATTAAGAGTTTACTATGAAAGCATAAAACCATAACCTACCTCCACCGAAGATTAGTGATAAGCAAGCAAATTTTCTCCAAAGCTTTGTGTTTTCCCCTTCTCGATCGACCCCCTCTCTCTCTTCTTGTTCTTTCTATTTTATTTATTCAAACCCTCTTTCTTTTACCCTAATTAACATATAATTAAGAATAAAAGATGGCAATAATAACCCACTAATTAACTTAAGGTTACCTCTTTTAATCCCCAAGTAATTAGACTTATTAGCATTAACCCACTAACTTTATAATTAAAGCAGGAATAGTCAAAAACGTCCCTTAAAACATATAAAGAAATCCGACCCAGACTGGGATTACGCAACCTGCGACGGCCCATCGTGCCTGCGACGGTCCGTCCTGCAGGTCGTCGCAAGGTTCAGAGACTCAATTTACACCAAAGAGTCTGTGACGGTCCGTCACACATGTGACGGTCCGCCTCGCCATTTCATTACAAAGTTCAGAGAGACGATTTTCAGTACCCAATTTCAGATTTTCTAAGTGATTTGAAACGAGACCCTGCGACGGTCCGTCGTGCCTACCCCTAGCTCGGACTCTACTTCTATGTCACTGTGACCTCTCGCTGCGGGTTCCTCAGCATATCATTGACGAGAGTTATAGGTCTAACGTCGTTATATCTCGTATTAACCAACTGTGGATAAAAGAGTGAAATAAACTATATACCAATTTGAATAACGTCATAGCACAAAAAATATAAGAGAAAAAATGGAGATTTCTTAAAGCTCTATATACTGTCAAAGAAAAGTAAAGGTGTCCCCGTACTGTTTTACGAGACTCTATTAGACTAGATTTGGTTAATCAAGATCAACGAACCTAGGCTCTGATACAAACTTGTCACGACCCAAAAATCATCGTGATTGGAACCCACACTTACAAGCCATTGGTAGAACCACTAGTACTATCCAACTAAAGCAATTACTCAAATCTAAGGCATTTGAGTTACAAAAGCAAGTTAAATGTGTAAAAGCATAGTTTCATTACTAAACAAAAGGTCTAACAACTGAATTTCTGCGAAAGATAAACCTAGAATGAAAGTCAATCTACCAAAACTATTATACAATAATAAATTCTAAAAAAAAAATACTATTAAACTATTCAACTAACTAAAATAATTGTCTAAGTCCAAAGCTAAGTAGAACTCCAGTAAAGATGTGACTCACCCTTGAAAAGCATTGTACTCAACAAATAAGAGCACGTGCAGCATCAATGCACAACCACCGTGTGCTAGTAGGATCACGGTGAATATCCCAATAGTGAAATATAAACAAGTCAAACAAACATTAAAACCACATCCAAATATATCAACATACAACATTATCAACATGACAATTCGACAACATATTTCAGATGTTAACATATCATTTGTCCTCTCACATAACCCAAATCCAACTGTTAGCTAGTCGAAACATGGAAATGTGATCCCAAAGTATGCCAAAATTGGCAATCGGATCAAATATTGCACCAGAATATGGCAACCCGATCTGAAGTTATGCCAAAATGTGGCAACCGATCCATGTTATCTTGCTAGACCATGGCAATCCAATCCTCATTCACATACCACAATAACAAGTACATCATTAAGATCATACATGTTCATTATGATTTCACGACTATATAATTCATCTATCTCTGTTACAACAACTGTGATCAACATTGAAACATTCATATATATATATATATATATATATAAGTGTCACAATAAAGCGAGAACATGCATACATCACACAATCATGAAATCACAATCATCACCTACCTCAAAATAAGCTTGAACCCTAAGAGACTTGACCATTCACTTTACAGATTTGCTCCATTTGTTCGTGGTCTACAAACAATCGATAATACATGGGAATTAAAAGAAAATCACTAATAACCTGAACTATTAACAATTCTATGAACCCTATATCAACTTTTAATCCAACCAAGTAAATTTAGGGTTAAATTTCACCATATAATAAATGAAGAAACCATTTTCCATCAATATTGATCCATTCTATTATGTTTAACGAATTGAAAAGTGAATTCGGGTAGTGAAAAGCTTACCATTAGCATCAAGAATGGTGGAAATGAGTTAGAATAGACCAGGTCGTTCTTTAGCTCTAAAAGTCAAAAAGGGACAAATAAGGTCGTGTAGGGGTTTATTACCGACTTAATTCGCGTTCATAACGTTACAGAGTCACATATCCCGTTGTACTAGCTTCACTGCAGCGACATAATATCCCCACTTCACCGGCATTTTTTGAAACAGTGAGCCCATCATTGAAACCTACGAATTTTAAGTCCCCTCTTATTCGCTACAGCGGCAGATGTTGGGATAGTGTGATCCTAGGGGAATTTCAACTCCCCCTCCTTTTACAACACACTCTTAACCCAACACTATTAGAAA